>CM060866.1:7874069-8474069 GCA_030737845.1 Acorus calamus | reverse complement strand
TTAGGGTCAAATGTTGCAGAGACTTATTGTTATTATGGAGATAAGGTCAGGGACCCCTAATTAATTCCCCTTTATTTTTTATATCAATATTCATGGTGTATGTGATGGAAAATCATTATCCGTCAATTTTTTTTCTTTGATCAATATTCATGGTGCATCAATTTTAGGTTTGATTTGAGAATATCAAAGAGATAAAATTTGTTGAGATGAATTAATTAAATTAACGCATTTCATCGTACATTTTATTAAGTCTTCTAAATAAATGGTTCTTAAGATCCTTTCTTGGGTGGGAGGGGCCCAGGCAATTGTCTTAGTGGTTTTGTACACAAGGACCGACTCTAATATTTTCATTGATGATGACAATAAGTTATTAATTTTGGGATCTCTTAATTGTTGAAAATATATCCTTGATTTTGAGATCTTCTCATTGACTACATCATTAGTATGTTCTCTCCTTCCTTTAATTGTAATTTTTATTTTAATAATCCCTCAAATTAACCCACCATTTTTGGGATCTTCATTGAATATGGACAACTACAGTGGATCTGCGACCGGGCGATCGATCCATCGGAAAGTCAAATTGACTGCTATGATCAGACATCAATCAATCAATTGATCAGATCGATTACTAATATCGAACTATCACAATTGTGATCGATCTATCATTGATCAGATCGATTACTAATATCAAACTATCACAACTGTGATCGATCTATCAGATAGTCAGATTGGGTGTTCTGTGTAACTCTTTTCACGTGACAGCATTAAATCTGAGGTTGAATATTATGAACTAGTAACTTAAAGAAATAAAATAAAATCTAGTGCAATGTTTGATAATTTTATTATGCATAACATTTTCTTATAATATATATTTATTTTATTCAAGAACTATTTCATTCATACAACAAGAGAGTCATGCCATGACTCTCATTTGTCACATTACACTAAAGCAGTTGAAGGGGCCTCGTAAACCATTGCTCCTCTGTTTATTCATTCCACCACTTTTAAAATTCAAGAAACCCTGCATCAACACAAAAAAAAATATACTCATTAGACCAATAAAAACATAAGTGTTTTAGTTAAACGAAGAGCCGCAGACACACGATGACACTATTAATCTTCATAATGTAGAACACAGGCTGTTTTAATTATTTTCACCGGAGAACGGAATAAAAAGATTTTTATTTTTTTATGATTAAGGATAAATTATGGATAAAATGTGGATAAAGATTTATAAAAAAAAAAAAAAAAATTGACATGTGATTTCCCTGATTTAAAAGAGATAATGACATCTGATTTGATAAAAGACCCCTTACTTATATGAGTAGAATAAAATAGATGGAATAACATAATTTCATAGAGAACTATCAATTCAGCTTAGTTTCAATTGTATCGTTGTAACCACGTATTCCTTATAAACAAATGTATTTTGAGGTTTATTCACCCTATTGGCACCACAATTACCGTCACAACTTGAACGGGTGGAATCCGATTCAACCGGATCTAACCTAAAATTTGGGCAGGTTTGGATTTGGATTTTAGCATTTGGGTTTAACCTAAGTCTGAATCCGAGCAATCTGAATATAATTTGGGTTGGATTTTGGTTAGTGGTTCAGGTAACCCGAATCAACCTAAACCCAAAATTTTCATATCTAAATAAAATATTTTATGTAAAATTATAATTTTTTAATTTGTGTAATAAAATTTGAATTGTACAATTTATTTTTATCTAAAATATTTCACTTTTATGGTATTCATATCTTTATTCTTTAAATAACAATGTTTTTCATTTTTATTTTTTTTATATTCTTCTATTGTGCGGAATGGCTCTTAAAAAATTTTAATTGTTACATTT
This sequence comes from Acorus calamus, assembly GCA_030737845.1. NCBI lineage: Eukaryota > Viridiplantae > Streptophyta > Magnoliopsida > Acorales > Acoraceae > Acorus > Acorus calamus. Next base: position 8,472,214 of record CM060866.1, on the reverse strand, counting down.
TCAAGACAAACTCGAACTCAATCCGAGTCCAACCCAAACACGAACAAAACCCGACAGATTGGTTCGGGTTGAGCTTCTCAACCCGAGGGTCGGGTTGGGTTGGATTGGATTGAATTGGCTTTCTCTGATCTCGGGTCCAACCCACCCAAGTTGCACCCTGGTCCACAATCCATCAAAAGAGGGGTGTCTCACCGGCTGCAGTCGGTGTTGCGAGAGATGGGGATGCTGACAGAGACACCGCACTGTTCAGGGAGCGCCTGCGCCGCCTCGTCCCTCAGGTTGCTGTACCGGGCGGCGACCTGTCGGAGACACTCGCACGTGTCCCTGCGCGCCTGGGTGCTGCTGGCCGCGCTGTGCAATGACCTAACCCCGTTGCAGCAGTCGGCCGACGGGGCGGTCGCCTGCCCGGTCAGGTACTGCGCGCACGGGCCCATCGCCGAGTCCACCGCCGAGCAGCTCACCTGCGCCTGCCCCGGCCCGATGATCGCGCAGGCCACGGCCAGCAACAGGAGAACGCAGGCAACACCCCTCTTAGTCATCTCCATTTCCAACTTCTTTACTTTGCTTAGCTTAAACTACAACTGTTGAATTGATGAGTTTGTGTGCTTTGAGAGGGGTTGTATTTATAGTGTGTTTTGAGGGGCTTACGTTACATAACATTGGGGCAGAATTAGTGGATCTTATGACACTTTTGAGACCGTGCAGTGGTCTATAGTCTGTATGTGTTGGAGGGCGTTTTCAAGGATTTTGTAGGTTCTGTGTATCTGAAACTGGCTTTGTTTCAGTTTTTAGAATTAGAGGAACACCTGGCTTTCATGTGAGGGCAGTTGTTGGGAGGTTTTTTACACGCCGCAGTCTGGACATTCTAAATCTGAGGGCTTTATGTCCACCCCATAAAACATTCAATCCACTCCTAAAAAATTAAGAATTTCATTTTTTTTAGAGTTAAAGATATTTAAGTCCCTACAAACATAAAAAAAACCCATATAAGTCCCTATTAAAATTAGGACAGACATAAGAGTTCATGAAAACTCACGAAAACCCAATTATGATCCCTAAGTTAAATTTCCATCCAAGTTTAACGGAATATTTTCATAATATTCTATCACATATAATTATGTAGCCATTGAAGTCCCTATAAACAGTCATAAAGATAAATTAGTTCATGCAAAAGACATAATTGTCTCTGAAAATTTTTTACATTAAATTATATACACATTGCAGTCCCTATAAACAATCATAAAGACAAGTTAGTCCCTGTAAAATACAAAATTTTCCCTAAGAGACTATTACATTTAATTGGATAGACATTACAGTCTTTATAAATAATCGTAAAAACAAATTGGTCCTTATAAAAGACAACCTGAAGGACTTTTACATTTAATTTTGCTTCGGGGATTATATTATTTGTCTTTATGATTGTTTATAAAAAATGCAATGTCTACATAATTAAATGTAAAAATCTTTCACGGGCATTTTTTATCTTTTACGGGGATTAATTTGTCTTTATAATTGTTTATAGGGATTGTAATGTCTATCCAATTAAATGTAGAAGTCTTTCAGGGGTAATTTTGTCTTTTGCAGAGGCTAATTTGTCTTTATGATTGTTTATAGGGACTGCAGTATGTACACACAATTTAATGTAAAATTTTGAGGGACAATTTTATCTTTTATAGGGACTAATTTGTCTTTATGACTGTTTATAGGAACTTCAATGTCTACACAATTATATGTGATGGAATATTCTAGGAATATTCCGTTAAGTTTGGATAAAAATTTAACTGAGGGATGATAATTGAGTTTTTGTAAGTTTTCAGGGACTCGTACGTCTGTCCCAATTTTAGTAGAGACTTATATGGGTTTTCCCATGTTTCTAGGGAGTTAGATGTCTTTAACCCTTCTTTTTAATAGAGCTGTTCCATCCAGAGTCTTCTCCAGAGCTCACTCCTCTCTATCCGCCTGGTCCTCTCTGACCACTCCCTCCTCACCAAACACCACCCCAACCTCCTCTCCTCCGATCCTCTAGTCATGGCAGAGTTGGGGTGGACGTTAGACATGGCGGGACCAGTGACGGAGTCAAGAATTTAATCTAGTGGGGGTGAATTTCAACCAGAAATGTTTAATAATTCAATTTAATGAGATTCCTTGAATAGTCATATAACTTACACATTACAAACTTTGAACAATGTTTGTTTTACAAGCAAAATACATAAATGGATGATGGAAGAATATGTTTAAACCTGTATAAAGAAAACATATTTGTTTAGCATAATGGATTGTAATATTTACTGATAATTATATTTAGGGATAGATTGGTAACAGGTTAAGATTTTGGGATAATTTATCCTAATTTTAAAGTTCATTAATTTCATCATTATTCACTTTTATCAAAATCATGACAAAAAAAATAGGGATAAATGTTATTCCAATATTTAGATTGAACAAAAAATGCTCATTTGATTTCAAAATTGAGATGACTATATGCACTTTCCCGATTATATTTTATAACAAACGGAATAAGTTATTTTCCTCCACTTATCCCCATACTTATTCTTCAACCCAATAGTTATCCCCTTGTCAAACTAGCTTAGAGTATACATTGTATTCATGTTTATCCATTCAAAATTTTTATTTTATCTTATTAAGATTAAAAATAAACAAATTAATCCAATCAAATAAAAAAATATCATCTAATTCTCTTAATCTCTATATAATTATTTTATGTTGAATAAGTTATCCGTTAATAAAAAAAACTAAAATTTAAACAGTATGTACTATTTTTATAAACAACAATGTCCAAAAATTAATCATATCCTATCTTAATTTATAATTTATGAATATAGATCAAATTTTCAGCCAATTATCCTATATTATGTTACGAATTTTGGATCTTGGGGAATGCAACCAATCAAAGGAATAAACAAACAAATCGAAGGAAAGACATAAAGAATTACGTGGTTTGGCTAATCTTGTATACGTTCACGGAGCACACCAGAAATTAATCCACTATCTATGAAAAGTTTTTACAATGGTTACACAAATAATAAAAACTCTAGAGCCTAATGAAAAATATGAGATGTCATCTTATATTGATATCTTATTAACAGCAAAAAAATCAATACACGAAAAGCATCCCGAAAAAAAAAATTCTCCGCCACCCCCCGTTTGACCCTGCGTAGCGCCAACAATCTTGTGCGCACATCATCATGCTCCACAATATATAACATATTATTATGACAAGGTTTTAATATATTTGGTTTGTTAAAATTGAATGGGGGCAGCTGCCCCCACTCGTCCATACATGACTTTGCCCATGGGCGGGACTAATGTCGACGTTAGCAATGGCGGAATCCTTGTAGATCCCGCCTTCATACTGGCCACAAAGGTCAGCCCAGCGGCGTGGCCTCTGTCGAAGTTAGATCATGGAGGTGTGGGCATCAACATCGACCACAGAGGGAAGGGCAGTGTGGGAGTCGATATTGGCCACAGATGGAAGGACGGTGTGGACTGACGTGGCGATGGCGATTTTGGGGGCGGGTTGAATATCAAATGGGGTGGAAATAAATACCCTTCTTAAATTTCTAATTGTCTTATTTTTTGGGCTTAGGGATAATCAGTTTTGAAGGAGCATTGATTGTTGGAAAATGTTACACAAAGTCTATGTTACAATCCAAATCGCAAGCCATATATGTTTTTATATTTTAAAAAAATATGTACCTCACAGTATGTATTTTATAAAAGATAAAATATAAAATCCAATTAAATGAATGATATCTTTTATAAAAAAATCTGAAAAAAATTTAATGAATATATATATATATATATATATATATATATATATATATATATATATATATATATATATATAACGATACAGTTACTAAAAGAGGTTTTAAAAAATACCCGAGTGTAATAGAGCTAATTTAATTGTTACATTCAATACTTTTGACACCTAACACAGCTCTTAGTTGAGGTGGATACGGTGGTGACGTCGCAGTGGTGGTGGTGAGTGGAGGGGAGAAGAGAGAGAGGAGAGGAGAGAGAAAAATGAGATAGGGTGGTGGGATTAAAAATTTAAAAAATTACGTAGGTGGGTTTAGGATTTTTATAAATTATGGATAATGGGATTAATAAGGTGGTGAGATAAAAAAAAATGGTTAGTGCGGGTACATGCACCCTTCTGTTTTATGTTTAAAGCTAATTAAGTAAACATTTTTTATGAACAATTGATTATTTCAATCAATTATTTTAGAAAATTTAGACCATAATCTACATTGAAAATTAATTCTAAAAAATAAACCTATTTAAAGAAAGCGAAAGTATAAAAATCTCAATGATTTATTCCCCGATTCTTGATTTTACATGGCCTCCTTAAGGGCCACTCCTATGTTACCATAGACGTGCCGCGGCAGCCGCGGCCTAGCGACGGCCACCAGTGGCACGGCCTTGGGCATGGTCATGCGGTAGACCTCCGCCCTGTCAATGTCTCCGGGCCCAGTGCCATCAGCGGGGGCCCAGTCGAAGCAATGGAAAAGACGGGCCAGGCCCATCAAGATGAACACAACCCCGAGAGGCGCACCGGGGCACCTCCTCTTCCCGACAGAGAATGGCAGGACCTTGAAGTCAGCACCATGGCTGATCTTGACCTAGCCCGGCCCGTCGACCGGCAAGTGCCTCTCGGGCATGAATTCTTCCACATCGGCCCACACATGTGGGTTCCGGCCCAACCCATGTGTGTTGATGAAGACGCGGGTATGGGCCGGGATGTGGTAGCCCATGAGAGTTGTGGGCCGGATTGACTCGTGGGGGATGAGGAACGGGCCGGCCGGGTGCATCCGAAAAGTTTCTCGGACCACACAGTGGAGGTAATTGAGATGGGCCAGGTCCAATTCGGCGACCATTCAGTCCTGGCCCACGACCAAGTCCAGCTCTTCCTGGACCCTACGGAGCACGTGCGGGTGCTTGATCACCTCCACCATGGCCCACTCGTTCGTGACTGATGACGTGTCGGTCGCCGCTACAATCATTTCCTATCAAATCAACGGTTATCATTGCATCATCATTACTATCAGTATTACATAAACACAATGGTTTTTTTTTAGAGATGATTGATAATTTCTTTCTCAAGTATATTGATAATCGAATTGTACAAAAGTATGAATAAGTTCTCAAATGAGAAGGAAAAGAAAGCTTTGAAAAGGAAGAAAAATAGAAAACAAATCGTGGAATGACGGGTGTTCACAATGGTATTTTCTAGAGCCATAGAAAATGACATTTCATAAAACAGCTTTTGAAAAATAAAATGTCTAAAATATATTTACTAGATTTTCTAAAAGCTGTTTTTTATAATGAAAAGTTATTTTGATTGTATCAAAAGCAGAGACAACCATAAATATTATGATTTTTACAAAAGCAGAAATATGTTTCCAAACTTAAGAATATAAGTGAAGTTGTACTTCTCTCCACCTGAATAAGAGCTTTGATCTCCTCATCATCCATATGTTCCTTGCCCTCTTCGCCGGGAAACGACAACAAGACGTCGAAGAAGTCCATCTCTCCCTTGTCGGCGCCACTCACCTTCCGCTGCTCGTCGATGATCCTCTCGTGAAACTGATCGACCTTCATCTCGACCTCGCGCATCTTCTTCTCGCCCCCGAACGGGTCGAACCACCTCCAGACAGGCAAGTAGTCCCCAAGGTAGATCACCCCCAAAGTACTGCTTCCCCAAAAGCATGCGCGTCACGTTGTTCATCGAGAACGCGCACAGAACCCGCCTCAGGTCCACGCGCGCGCCCGTCCCCAGCACCTCGCGCACGAGGTTGTCCGCCTCGCGCGCGCGGTGCGCGGCGAAGGACTCCAGCCTCCACGTGGTTAGCAGGTGCTCCATGCAGATCCTGCGCATGCGCTTCCAGCGCGCGCCCAGAGGCGCGAGCGCGACATCACCGAAGTTGTAGGCAACGTGGACAGCGGCGAGGGTGCGGGGCCTCGAGGCAAAGACGTCGTCCTGGTTTACAAGGATCTCGCGGATCACTTCGGGGTCGTTGGTGGTGATGGCGTCCACGTTGCCTAGGCGGAGGTAGACGAGGGGGCCGTACTCGGGGCAGAAGGACGCGAAGTTCCGGTGATGGAGAGGGCCTAGTTGGAGGAGGTTTCCGAATATCGGCAGCCTCGGCGGGCCCAGAGGGAGTCTCGGGGGAGGTCCGCAGGGTTTGCGAGCAAAGCGGATCCAGATGCAGGTGACTAGCAGGGTGAGAATCAGGGCTAGCGTGACTGAATCCATATGAAACTTTTGGTGGGCGTGATTATTAGTACATTTTTATAGCTTAAGTTTTTATAGTTTAAGGTGTTAGATGGAAGGAAGGGCTTTTTGTGTGGTTGCTTATTTGGTAGTGCATGCTTAAGTTGTGGCAACGCCCATAAAAATTTTCACTCTAAGGCAGCGTTTGATTGCATGATTAGACAACTTTTGCATTTGCAAGAAGCTGTATATGCAATTGTGCAACCAAACAGTTTTACTGTATCAACTTTCTACAAACATATTTTAGACAAATAATACTCAAAAGCTAGAAGTGTGAGCTTCTACATAATCAGTTTTAAAACCCAGTTTTTTCCAAAATCAGTTTTGCAATTGTACAATCAAATGCACCTTAATATAATTAACAAAATCAACAAAGTCTAGCTACTCAATTAGATTTATGAAATAATGGAAATTCATTATGGTATTTTTAACTTTTATTGTGAGTGATGTGCAGATAATTGTTTTGATTTAATTTATTTCATCTAGATAATTAGATAGTCAGTTTATTATTTTATAAGATTAGCATAGAAAGAATAAAATGATATTGGATTGTTCAAAGCGATTTGACAGGGTACTAGTCAACATACATGAAACCGTGGATCTTCTAAACTTCGTGATGTCGCTAATAATCCTCGTAGTCATAATTCATAATACAGATTAGGGTGCGGATATCGGCACCCCACATAGCAAGAAACCCACCCTTTAAAAAAATCAAAAAAAAATTGTGCACTGTAGCAGTATTAATAAACCCACCCCGAGGTCGGCGATCCCTCTGGCGATTGTGATGAATTATGGTCGCTAGAGGTTCCGGCGAGTGTACCAATCCAGGTTGACATGTCTTCTGGCGACGGTGGTGAATTGTGATCGCCCGAAGGCCCGGCTGTAGATACCTCAATTTTGACCTTCCAGAAAGACAGAAATACTTCAAGTAACACCTCGGGATAACCCACATTTGGGCATCTAAGAGAAAACCAAAAGTTCAGGAAACCAAAAAACCCTAACCCAAACCCTAGCCCAAACCAGGAACCCTAACCTAAACCGGGAACCCTAACTTAAACCAGAAACCCTAACCTAAACCGAAAACCCTAACCCTAAATCAAACCCTTGTCCAAACCCTAACCCTAAACCAAACCCTGGCCCAAACCCTAACCCTAACCTAAACCCTAAACCAGAAACCCTAACCTTAAACCAAACCCTGGCCCAAACCCCAACCCTAAACTAAACCCTTGGCCCAAAATCTAAGGAAACCTGGCCCCGACCCTAAACCCACCTAGAGAAACCCCAGAACCTAAAAACTAAGAAACCTTGGAAAGGGGCGGCTAACCCTAACTAGCCGCCCCATACCAGGCGGCTAGAATACACTAGCCGACCCCCTGGCCGACCCTAAACCGCTAACCTGGATGGGACATAAAGCAGCATTAAATGCTGATAATTGCGGTGGATTGTGACCTTTAGCCGCCCCATCTTGGCCGGACCAAACCAAGTAACCGACCCAGCAACCGCTTGTCAGATATATGACATTTGGCAGGTAATGATGAGGGCGGCTACCAGAAGTAGCCGCCCCATTCTAGGCGGCTAGTTAGGACTAGCCGCCCTTCATCTGGTCCTGACAGAAGAAACCAGAGAATTAATGAGGGGTTTAATCAAACACACTATTAACAAAGCCATTCTATTACCCCCTTGGTATTCTCCTGCCTCTTTTTTACTATAAATAGAGGGGGTTCAAAACATTTCAAACACAATTCACATCCACCAATCTCCAATCCACAAGCCCCACTTGATTGACCATTCCCTTCCACCACTAGAAATCCCTAGAGAGAGAGTCCCTCTTTTGGGAGAGAAAAATTCATTCCCGACACAAAAACACCCTCTCATTCCACCCTCCAAAAACCCGGGTTAAACCTAGCTTAACCTCTGTCCAAAACCAAACACATTTCCTACCGAAGCTCTGCCCAAACCACCCCGGACGGCTAAACCATAGTAGCCGCCCCATACCCGACGGCTCAAACACACTAGCCACCCTATATCCACACCCCCCTTGTCCCAAGACTTCTTTAGTCAAGCCCCAGAAGTAAAATAGGATTACCTGTTTTTCACCTCTGTGTACTGTATATCTGTGTCTCAGAGCGGAGACCCCACAAACTCCCCACGTAGGCGATCAAATCCGACACAACCTTTTTGCTTTTCAAAAAAGCAAATGGCGATCACACACACCCTGGAATCCTCTTGAGCCGCTGTCGGACGCCTCAACCAGGAACGACACCACCCTTCCCAGAGACGATCCGACCGAATCCGCCATGGCATGCATCAGATCCGAATCCCCGAAGAACCCCCACACACGCCCGTGAATTTTTTCCACACCGACAAATCTGGCGATCACGGTGGGACCCCCCTCGTAAAAAACAACACAAGATAATCCTCTTCTGCCTCCCATTTTGTTACAAGCTTGACTAGAATGCTATAAACCCTCTAGGAAGGTTAGAGTTTCACACCTCTCGAATCAGATCCTCCTCTACTTTACATCACCGCATCATTTACTGTTTGTAAGCCGCACACCGCTGCGCAATCCTTTACTGCTTTGTAAGCCACACGTCGCTACGCAATCCTTTACCGCTTTATTTACTGCTTTATATCTGCATTCATTCCCTTGAATCATTCCACACACATCATGGAATCCCACATAGAGGAGGAGATACTAGAGGAGAGAATCCACCAAGAGGGTCAGGCCATACAATTCCTGACTCATCTAGAGGAAAAAAATGGTCAATCTAGAGTACCAATCCGTAGAGGACATGTTTCATGACCTCGCCGACTACCGTGATGCCAATACCTTGAGACAGGAGGCCCCTGTCAAAACCCCCAAGGCTATTCCCAAAACCCCGTCCGAACCCAGTCGCTCAGTCAATCCAAGCATTTTTCGTTCACCCCCTTTTCCCCCGCGAATCCAATGTTCCCAACCGTTTCTACCCCAAGCCCTTACTAGGCCACCCAAAACCCGAGACTGCTAGGCAGCCCTCCCAGGGGAGAAACACTAGATGAAACCATCCGGAGAATCCTCTCCGAGACTGGTCCCTCAGCCCCCAAGCACATGTCTCTACATAACCAGAGATAGATCCCGTCAGTCCACCTGCTGGAGGTATTCAAAATCCCCATGTTCCGCCAGTATAATGGTCATGGAGACCCAGACATTCATTTAACTGCCTTTTATCTAGACGCCCGACCGTTTCAAGATAATCAACCTCTGCTAGTCTTCCTCTTCTAGAAATCATTAGAAGCAGAAGTGTGGCAATGGTTCTCCACCCTCCCTGTAGATCACTTGTCGAACTTCTTGGCTGTAAGCAAGAAGTTCTTGGGCTGCTACGGTTACCAGAGGAACAGAACCCCCTCTATTTCATACTTGACCGTAGAGAGAATAAGGCCTAGGGAGGAATTTGAACAATACGTGTCTCGGTGGCGCACACTTGTCAACGAACCAGCATGCAACTCACAGAATGTCAAGAAATTGACATGATGTTACAGAGCCTGAGTGCAGAGCTTCGCACGAGCCTTTCGTACGAAGAATGTACTACGTATCAGCTTCTAATTGACCGCCACAACAGGATTTTCCGTTGTGCATCCCTAGTAGTCCAAACCCAGTCCCAACCTATCAGCCATAGGGTTGGACAACCGCCTCGTAAGGCGCAAACCCCCATGGTAAAAGGGATTACACAAAGTATCGGCACTCTACCCGAACGGAGCACGAGTTCCTAATCGAGGAACGGCTCTAAGATAGTACACGACCGGTTCATCCGGGTATGCGCCACCTCGACCGACCAACCAACCAAAATTTCACTACTCGATCAGTACCCATCCCCGTGCCGACACAACAAAAACCCGGTAATCCAGAGTTCCCCGGTCCAAAGCCCCGTAATTTCAAAATAAGGTCAGCCTAGGACCCCTTTCTATTCCACCTTCCTACGGAACCAAAACCTAAATCCTAAGCAGCCTACACAAAGTACTTATAATGAGGTCTCCCTTCCAACATCCTATGATCAGAGACGAGTGGGAAAGAGGGACTCTTACCCTCCCCTCCAAGAAACACTAACTAGGATTTTTAGGGTGCTAATGGACACTAATAGTATCTCCCTCCCAGTTGCTAAGCCTCTACTCCCCGGGGCCAGCAGATTGCGTTACTGATGTAGGACATATTATACAGGTGGGACTATCAAAAGTGGTCCATAAAATAAATTCAAATAAATGGTCACGATCTCGGAATCGCACGAAATTTGACATGGTAAAATATATCGAGGAGATCTTCTGGATTAGTTCTTATACAACTAACAATTCTTATTTTTCAAAAATTCATTTATTTAGGGCTTTATATTATAGATTTTACTATGTTAGTAAGTTTTAGATTTGCGATATCTCAATCATAACAGATCGGAATTGATTTCTATCAATTCTTATGATCATTTAGGATCTCATAGAATCTGAAAAATTAGTATTCAGATTTTACTATTTTTAGTAATTTTTTTATTTTATGCTATTAATATAAATAGCAGACTTGTAATTTAGGGTTAACAGTTTTTTATCAATAATATTTTAAAATTCTCTCTGTTTCGGGCTTCTTCATTGTGGATTCAAGGGTTCTTTGTGGATTCAAGGTGTTTATGAGATCTCAACGCTTGTTGAATCTTTTTATCTAGTTTTTCACTGCGTTAGGTGGTATCAGAGCGAGGATTTGCCTTGCTGTGATGGCAAATAACGGTGGGGGAGACGACCAATCTAATGACGCTGGTCGTGGATTGGAGGATCTGTGTAAGGTGGTCGAGGAACAACATGATCAGATGCGAGAACAATTGCAGGAGATCCGCATGATGATTGCTGGCGTGAACCTCAATGCCAACAACTGGCGTCCTAAAGGTGATAGGATACGCGTCGAGGAATTTGCCCAAGGCCGACCTATTGCTCGGAACATCGTTCGACGACCCACTCATTATCAATTTGATGATGAGGAAGATTCGGATGATGAAGATGATGGACTTCATGGATATCAATCGGGGAGGCGGCACATGAAATACAATGATTACCAATTGAAGGTGGATATTCCGTATTTCAATGGTAATATGCAGATCGAGGATTTTCTTAATTGGATCTCAGAGATCGAGAGATTCTTTGAGATGATGAAGGTTCCAGAGGAGAAGATGGTCAAATTGGTGGCATTTTGGTTAAAAAATGGTGCCGTAGCTTGGTGGGACCAACTTCAGAGAACCCGACAACGATGAGGAAGGGCACTAGTTCGTACGTGGAGGAAGAAACAACTCCTCATGGATCAATTTTTACCATTAAATTATGAACAATATGTGCCCCCATTGTATCAAAATTGTTGTCAAGCCGCAATGGTGGAATCACAATTAGAGAGATCAAACGTGAAAGTTATGGTTGATGGATCGATGGAGGCGATCAAAGAATGTCCTTGAAAAATTCAGAAGAATCTGAAGATAGAACCCTATGATCAACATCTGGTTGAATCAGATATTGATGATAACAAAAGTAACAATACAACTGACAGCGAAGATATATATGATGGTGCTGAGTTTGCAGAAGAAGAAGGACAGCGGGTCAACCTCATCGTTGAACCACAGATCGATGAGAACATGAGCAATAAAGAAACAGTGGATGTTATTTTCTCTGGTGATTCTAAAGATGTCATTGGAGGAGAACAAGAGTTGTTTTCAAGGTCTATAGCGGTGACCCCCAAGATGTAAGAGCCCCTACAGAAGCTCGTGTTGCAGGATATCAACAAGAGTGTTTTGGATGTCATCATCAAAAATGATAATAATGAAAATTTGCGGCTACGGTGAAGAAATTTGGGCTACAAATCGAGATGCATTCAATTTTTTACATGATCGATTTTGTTAAAAAAAAATTTGAAGTCCAGAAAATGTCTCTTCTCTTGCCAAAGGTGAAATACAAAGAAATATCAAGTGAAGAGCGGAAGAACTCGAGGACGAGTTCTTTTGAAAAAGAGGAGTCTGATGTAGAACAAATTATGCATATGGGACCATCAAAAGTGGTCAATCAAATAAATTCAAATTAATGGTCACGATATCGGAATCGCACGAAATTTGACATGGTAAAATATATCGAGTAGATCTTCTGGATTAGTTGTTATACAACTAACAATTCTTATTTTTCAAAAATTTATTTATTTAGGGCTTTATATTAGAGATTTTACTATGGTTTGTAAGTTTTAGATTTGCGATATCTCAATCATAACATATCGGAATTGATTTCTATCAATTCCTATGATCATTTAGGATCTCATAGAATTTGAAAAATTAGTTTTCGGATTTTACTATTTTTAGTAATTTTTTTATTTTATGCTATTAATATAAATAGCAGACTTTGTAATTTAGGGTTAACAGTTTTTTTATCAATAATATTTCAAAATTCCCTCTGTCTTGGGGCTTCTTCCTTGTGGATTCAAGGGTTCCTTGTGGATTCAAGGTGTTTATGAGATCTCAACGCTTGTTGAATCTTTTTATCTAGTTTTTCACTGCGTTAGGTGGTATCAAAGCGAGGATTTGCCTTGCTGTGATGGCAAATAACGGAGGGGGAGATGACCAATCTAATGACGTTGGTTGTGGATTGGAGGATCTGTGTAAGGCGGTCGAGGAACAACGTGATCAAATGCGAGAACAACGAGATCAGATGCAAGAAGAATTGTAGGAGATCCGCATGATGATTGATGGCCTGAATCTCAACGCCAACAACAGGCATCCTAAAGGTGATAGGATACACGCTGAGGGATTTGCCCAAGGCCGATCTATTGCTTGGAACATCGTTTGACGTCCCACTCATTATCAATTTGATGAAGAGGAAGATTCGGATGATGAGGATGATGGACTACATGGATATCAACGGGGGAGGCGGCGCATGAAATACAATGATTACCAATTGAAGGTAGATATTCCATATTTCAATGGTAATATGCAGATCGAGGATTTTCTTGATTGAATCTCATAGATCAAGAGATTCTTTGAGATGATGGAGGTTCGAGAGGAGAAGATGGTCAAATTGGTGACATTTCGGTTAAAAAATGGTGCCACCGCTTGGTGGAACCAACTTCAGAGAACCTGACAACGACGAGGAAGGGCACTAGTTCGTACGTAGAGGAAGATGGAAACAACTCCTCATGGATCAATTTTTACCATTAAATTATGAATGATATGTGCCCCCATTGTATCAAAATTGTTGCCAAGCCGCAATGGTGGAATCACAATTAGAGAGATCAAATGTGCAAGTTATAGTTGATGGATCGATGGAGGCGACCAAAGAAAGTCCTTCAAAAATCAGAAGAGTCAGAAGATAGAACCCTATGATCAACATCTGGTTGAATCAGATATTGATGATGACAAAAGTAACAACACAACTGACAGCGATGATATATATGATGGTGCTGAGTTTGCAGAAGAAGGAGAGCGGGTCAACCTCATCGTTGAAATAAAGATCGATGAGGACATAAGCAATAAAGAAACAGAGGATTTTGTTTTCTCTGGTGATTCTAAAGATGTCATTGGAGGAGAACAGGAGGAGTTGTTTGCACGGTCCATAGCGATGACCCCCAAGATGTAAGAGCCCCTACAGAAGCTCGTGTTGCAGGATATCAACAAGAGTGTTTTGGATGCCATCATCAACAATGATAACAATGAAGAATTTGCGGCTACGGTGAAGAAATTTGGGCTACAAATTGAGGTGCATTCAATTTTTTACATGATCGGTTTTATTGAGAAGAAATTTGAAGTCAAAAAAACGTCTCTTCTCTTACCAAAGGTGAAATACAAAGAAATATCAAGTGAAGAGCGGAAAACTCGAGGACGAGTTCTTTTGAAAAAGAGGAGTCTGATGTAGGACAGATTATGTAGATGGGACCATCAAAAGTGGTCCATCAAATAAATTCAAATCAATGGTCACGATCTCAGAATCGCACGACATTGACATGGTAAAATATATCGAGTAGATCTTCTGGATTAGTTGTTAAACAATTATCAATTCTTATTTTTCAAAAATTCATTTATTTAAGGCTTTATATTTGAGATTTCATCATCTTTAGTAAATTTTAGATTTGCGATATCTCAATCAAAACAGATCGGAATTGATTTCTATCAATTCCTATGATCATTTATAACATCTAGAATTTAAAAAATTAGTTTTCGGATTATACTATTTTTAGTATTTTTTTTATTTTATGCTATTAATATAAATAGCAGACTTGTAATTTAGGGTTAACAGTTTTTTATCAATAATATTTCAAAATTCCCTCTGTTTTGGGGCTTCTTCCTTGTTGATTCAAGGGTTCCTTGTGGATTCAAGGTGTTTATGAGATCTCAACGCTTGTTGAATCTTTTTATCTAGTTTTTCGCTGCGTTAGGTGGTATCAAAGCGAGGATTTGCCTTGCTGTGATGGCAAATAACGGAGGGGGAGATGACCAATCTAATGACGCTGGTTGTGGATTGGCGGTCGAGGAACAACGTGATCAGATGCGAGAACAACGAGATCAGATGCGAGAAGTATTGTAGGAGATCCGCATGATGATTGCTGGCCTGAACCTCAACGCCAACAACAGGCATCCTAAAGGTTATAGGATACGCACTGAGGGATTTGCCCAAGGCCGATCTATTGCTCGAAACATCGTTTGACGTCCCACTCATTATCAATTTGATGAAGAGGAAGATTTGGATGATGAAGATGATGGACTTCATGGATATCAACGGGGGTGGCGGCGCATGAAATACAATGATTACTAATTGAAGGTGGATATTCCATATTTCAATGGTAATATGCAGATCGGGGATTTCCTTGATTGGATCTCAGAGATCGAGAGTTTCTTTGAGATGATGGAGATTCGAGAGGAGAAGATGGTCAAAATGGTGGCATTTCGGTTAAAAAATGGTGCCGCCTCTTGGTGGGACCAACTTCAGAGAACCCGACAACGACGAGGAAGGGCACTAGTTCGTACGTAGAGGAAGATGGAAACAACTCCTCATGGATCAATTTTTACCATTAAATTATGAATGATATGTGCCCCCATTGTATCAAAATTGTTGCCAAGCCGCAATGGTGGAATCACAATTAGAGATATCAAATGTGCAAGTTATAGTTGATGGATCGATGGAGGCGACCAAAGAAAGTCCTTCAAAAATTCAGAAGAGTCAGAAGATAACAACACAACTGACAGCGATGATATATATGATGGTGCTGAGTTTGCAGAAGAAGAAGGAGAGCGGGTCAACCTCATCGTTGAACTAGAGATCGATGAGGACATGAGCAACAAAGAAACAGAGGATGTTGTTTTCTCTGGTGATTCTAAAGATGTCATTGGAGGAGAACAAGAGGAGTTGTTTGCACGGTCCATAGCGGTGACCCCCAAGATGTAAGAGCCCCTACAAAAGCTCGTGTTGCAGGATATCAACAAGAGTGTTTTGGATGCCATCATCAACAATGATAACAATGAAGAATTTGCGGCTACGGTGAAGAAATTTGGGCTACAAATCAAGGTGCATTCAATTTTTTACATGATCGGTTTTATTGAGAGGAAATTTGAAGTCGAGAAAACGTCTCTTCTCTTGCCAAATGTGAAATACAAAGAAATATCAAGTGAAGAGCAGAAGAACTCGAGGACGAGTTCTTTTGAAAAAGAGGAGTCTGATGTAGGACAGATTATGCACATGGGACCATCAAAAGTGGTCCATCAAATAAATTCAAATCAATGGTCACGATCTCGGAATCGCACGAAATTTGACATGGTAAAATGTATGGAGTAGATCTTCTGGATTAGTTGTTAAACAATTAACAATTCTTATTTTTCAAAAATTCATTTATTTATGGCTTTATATTTGAGATTTTATTATGTTTAGTAAGTTTTAGATTTGCAATATCTCAATCATAACAGATCGGAATTGATTTCTATCAATTCCTTTTATCATTTAGGATCTCATAGAATCTGAAAAATTAGTTTTCGGATTTTACTATTTTTAGTAATTTTTTTATTTTATGCTATTAATATAAATAGCAGACTTCTAATTTAGGGTTAACAGTTTTTTATCAATAGTATTTCAAAATTTCCTCTGTTTTGGGGTTTCTTCCTTGTAGATTCAAGGGTTCCTTGTGGATTCAAGATGTTTATGAGATCTCAACGCTTGTTGTATTTTTTTATCTAGTTTTTCACTACGTTAGTTTTTGTCAATACCACCAACAGCATGGGCATACCGTAGAACAATGCGTTGTTTTTTGAGATTTTATTTATGACTTGAATGATGACAGGCGCCTTGATTGGGCCATGATGAAAAGCCACTTAAACCAGGGCAATTCCCGAGCCTCCAAGCCACTTGGCATATTTTTTACTGACCCATTGCCAGGTCACAACCAAGCATCCAGATCTGAAAATCACATGGTAAACATGGTCAGGAGAGGGAGACAACCATCGCTGCAACCAAGCAGTTCGGAGGATGTCACTGATGACAATCTATCCAAGGAGTCCGAGGAGGAGGGGTAGAACGAGCCCTCCCAGCTGAACCTCGATGATCATGACCTCACCATACTCTATGGCGAACTTTAGTCTTTTTCTAACAAAAAAAAAAAAAAAAAAAGGATGTGTGTACAAAATGAAAGAAGTGAGAGAATTTAATAAGTCAAAGAAAAAGTGATGAAAAATAAAATATTCTCTTTAACTAATTTGTATGGTGTTTATGCATATGATGAAAATTGATAAAATAATTTTCCATCATGTTCTCTCAATTTTAAATTTACGCATCCCTACAAATAATACAAAATAGAAGAGGATATGATGGTGTTGGAAAGTGGGATTGGGTTGTGCTGATAGATATGGGGACTCTTCACCATGACCAAACATCGTTGGTACGTGAGGAAGAGGGCTATGCACTCAACGATTGTGCCGGAATCCACCTCGTAGAAGAAAAGTTACCTTGCCACTGATTTGTTGCCACCAAAATGGATAAGAGATGATACAATACTGTCACCTACGAAATCCTTTGAGGGAGAGAAGATTCACAAGAACACGTCTTGCAAGCAAAGCTTGCAAAGCTAGATTTTTTAGTTTCGAAATTCTTGCTTTCATCTTTAGGTTTACATAGACTTATAGAGTGGTTGGGACAAATCCCCAACTCATTACATTAATGAGACTCAAAATACTAATAGTTAGATCTTTCCCAATACTCAAATACATTAACTTCCTTTTGAAAAACATTCCTAAAAATTATTAAGACACTTTTTAGAAACTTTGAGTGCTGTTTGGTAAGGGGTTAAGGTTTTGAGGATAAGTTGTCCTAATTTTAGGGGATAAAAAATCTATCAATTTTGTTTTCATATTTACATTTATCAGAATTAGGATAAAAAATGGAAATAAATGCTATCATTCCAGCCTTTAGGTGGAACAAAATATCCCAACTTTTATTTCAAAATTGGGACAACTGTCCACAGTTTATCATGATTATTATTCATGTCAAATGGATAAAAGCTGTCCTTCTACTCACTTATCCCCATAATTACCCCTTATCTAACACTTATCCCCTTACCAAACCAACCCTAAAAGACATCTAGAAACCATAACTTTGACTAGAGAGTAATTTAAGTGACATTCAATATCTGTACGTCCCAATTCTTGATGCTTCACTTTGACCTTGAAAGAGGTTGAATCTTGAAATTATGATAGAAATAGTAATTAAATACTCTTTATCGCCTTTTAATGAGCCAAATAACACCTCATTCCAGTATCCGCATTGGAAACTGTTTGAGCATCTAAATTCCTGCACATGTGAATGGTTGATTATTGCATTTCGATGGAATGCAGGCTCCTGCATCAGGAAAAAAAAGAAGAAAAGAAGTTATTTTCTTTCTATGATTTGGCACAAGTACTAAATGGTCAAAAGAAAATTTTAGTTTTTTCTCACTTGCCATCATGCACAAATAGACTCAAAATATCACACAAGTTTGTCTCATGTGAAAACAAAACAAAAGCCACACAACCCTCCTTTCAACAGGCAGGAGAAAAACTCTTTGGATCCGTGTTAATCATTTGGACCGCATAATCCACTCAAACACAGATCAAAACGGTACTTAAAACAAAATTCTATGTAAACAGAACAAATAACCACCCTCTCAACATATTCTTCAACTCACGTGAAAAGGCATGATAAACTCTTTCGACACATGTACAAAGGCTCGACACACATGATACACCCATATTGACTACATCTTCACAAAAACTGTCAAAATATCTGCAAAAACTCACGCAATCCACCCCCCTCAAAAACACACTATAAATAACAACACTCCCTCAAAGCACACAAACTCATCAATACAACAGTTGTAGCTAGTTTAAGTTAAGCAAAAGAAGCTATATATGGAGATGACTAAGAGGGCTGTCCCATGCATGCTAATTCTGTTGTTGGTGGCCATGACCCACGCATTCACCGGGCCGGCCCTGGCGCAGCAGGTGAATTGCCCGGTGGTGGACTCGGCGATATCGATGTGCGGATTGTACCTGACCGGCCAGGCAACCGCCCCGTCGGATGCCTGCTGCGGTGGGGTGAGGTCGATCCACCAGGTGGCCGGAGACAGCGCCCAGGCTCGCAGAGAGACGTGCGAGTGCATCTGTCGCACCATCGCGATGTATAGCGATCTCAGCAACGAGGCCACCCGGGCACTCACCAGAGAGTGCGGCGTTAAGGCTGGCATCCCCATTGCCCGCGACGTCGACTGTAGCAGGTGAGAGAGATGGTTCTACGTTTGGATAGGTGATTGAAACTTTGAAATTCTTATAATATTGCATCGGTTTTTTAAAATCATTATTTTATTAGTTTTTTATTCATTATAATTTTTTTTTGTCTAAAAAAGGAATATGATGGTTTAATTTAAAAAACTAAACGCTTAAAATGTATTTGGATCTGCATTTGAATTTTTCAAACGCAAAATGTACCTAATTTTATTTTGAAAACAGCTTTTCTTTTAATAAAATTAAAGGCATACACGTCTACCATTTCTTTAAAAAAAAGAGAGAAGAGATCCAAACGGGTCTGAGAAGATGATTACTAATTTGTGTTGTTTTGATTGAATGCAGGATTTCTTGAATGAAGAGATCTGGAGGAATAAAGAGAGCACTTGGTGTAGTGAGATTCTAAAAGAGTCATGCATGACTATTATGTATATGTGGATGAATGAGATGAAATGAAGAATTTGAATAAAATGTCCACATTTTTACATTGTCTTTCTCTCCATCTATTTTTCCTGTTAATCTATTACACTAAAAAAATAAATAGAAGTAAGATTAATTCGCATGGCTTGATTATTCTTACTGTAATCCAAGCAAGAATTAATGTATTTAAACAAGCTTAATCCTATCGATTTTGATATAGTAATACCTTCATATTCCTTTCAACCAAACATGTATTTTGGCTTATTCACTCTAATTCCAACCCATTCTGCCTTTATTCTTTTACCCGGGCCCGTTTGGATAGAGGCATAGGCTATTAAGGGGTTTATACATATTCTAGAAACTGTTAATTTTATCAATGGAATGAGTAATTTTATGTTTGATTGTGTTTTTAGTTATTCTAGTTAGAAAACATAATAATAAATGTTGGAGTGTTTGGTTGATGAAGAATAAGGTGTGAATAAGGTGTAGACAGCTGATTTGACATGTGTGCCTTATTAATGTACAAGAGGTGATAACAGGTGATTTGATGTGATAACATGATATTTAATATTCTTCCTTTACCTCTCATTTGCTCCCCTGTTTTAACTCTCCAGCCTGTACAAATACAAAAGAAACTCACATGTCATTTTTTGGTTAACAAATAAAAAAAAATCACACTCCACCGCTTGAATTTTCGATCATATTTTTTACCATTCATCATAAAATTTCATTAGAATGACGATATTTTATTTTCTTATAATATTTGTTTGAAGAAATGGTGTTCCTAAGGGTTTGATCGTTTGACCTTCTTCACAGAAAGAGGAGGTGCTCCCCGATTTAACTAGGATTCGGTTCTCAATTTTCTTATAATGTTACATGCTTCATTGTATAAGATGCACATACATCTTAAAATAACTCAAAACATCTTGCGACAGATAACCGACCCCCATTCATCAATAGGAGTGCAAATTTGATCCCAAATGACCAAATGATGCTAAAAGTCCAGGTCCAATAAAAGCTAATTTAAAGGCTTTAGGAGAAGGAATTTGACCAATTCAGTTTTCTCAGCAATCACAATAATTTGTCCAATCTGTGGGGTGGAGATGGGAGTCCCTCGACCAACTTTTTTGTCAATGTCCAGGTACAACAAGGATTTGGATTTGTTTGGAGATCATCACCAAGCAAAGCTTCCACATCCAGTCGATGAGTGACTTCTGGTAGACCTGGACGGGCACGAGGAGGAGAGGTAAACACGGACTGTCGGAAAAGGTTGCATTCTCCTCCTTTTCAGCTGTGGTTTGGGCCATTTGGCATATCCGGAACAAGATGGTTTTTTAGGGAAACCTCTTATATTTTGAGAACTTGTGGGAGCTGATGCATCAATCCATCTAGGATTGGGGGAAAGAATTGGTAGGCGTTCAAGATATCTATTTCGAAGGGGGACGGTTGAAAGGTGCTCGGAATGTAATTGAGAGGCATCAGTGGCTTTAGTTAGGTAGAAACATTTTCTACCACGCTAAACACTAACACTGGGCTCTCCCCCTTTCCAACGGGGCTGAGTTCCGACTACCCTCTTTTCAGTCTTGTGTTTTTTATTTTTGCTTATGTACTAAAATCGCAGTCCCCTTTTCCCCTTTTCCACTTCAGACATCATTCTATTGAAATAGAAATGATCACATTCACATCAAATAAAAAGTTGCACAACGAACAACTGGGTGTTGAAACACTGAGTATGTCCGACCATCTTTAAGTTATGAAAATGAAGGCAAATGGGTCCGAATGATTCTCCTAACGGTAGTGTAGAGGACAATTATATTTGGGTATGAATTGCAACCCTCCTCTTAAGTTGCATGCACAGGGGCAACTGCATTCGACTGGTCCACTTAAGTTGCACAGGGGCCTGTGCAACTAAGTCCGAACAAACCCTTTATCACTGTTTTAAAACCTGACCCTTTATCTGAATGACCCGCTTAAGTTGCACAAATAACAACTGGGTCCAAATGACACTCCTCTAGAGGTGCACAGAGAGCAACTAAGTATGGACAACCATTAAAGTTGCACAATGGAACTGGATCTGAGTTTTGGTTTCGAGTTTTGACGTTAATTTACCCATCTGTTTATTGACGATTCTTCAAAATAATTTTTCGTGGGACCGGGACAAACAGACAGGTAGCATTCTTAGCTTAACCGTGTAAAATCCGCTACATGGGGTCTCTCCGATATCACAAAAAATAAAGGGTCTGAGCAGTGGCAGAGCCACATGGGACCGAGTGGGGGCAGCTGCCCCCACTCGGTTTGCAATAATCAATATATATGTGTGCATGGTTTTTTTGATTAATTAGTGTGTGTCTTGTGTGTGTATTATATATGTTATTGTTTAAATTTGTTAAGACATGTGTTAGGTAATTTTGTTTGTTGATTAAATTGTTTTATGATTATGTTCATAAGAGTCGTATATCCTTTTTTTCATATTTAGTTGTTTAGCTCTTATTTGGCTCATGGATAAATTATTCTGGTATACAATAGTTTCTATTTAATTAATATTCATTTATTTGATTGGTTAAATTTTCATCTTTTATGTTTTTTTATCAATTTTTTTCTATGGTCTATTTATTGGAACTACAAATGAAGCTTATACATTATTTTTTTTATTTTTTGAATATATAGTTTTAAAAGAGGCAATTAACATTGTTTTTTGTTATAATTAGCTCCATTTTAAGTTTGCTCCCACCAAGACAAATTTCTGGCTCTGCCACTGGATCAGAGCAATCCTCTATAGTTGTGGCACAGAATGCAAATGGGTTCTAACTATTCTGCCAAGTCACACCGGAGAACTGGTTCCAAACAACCCTCTGAAGCTGCACAGACAATCTTCAACACATTTATAAAAGGCACGACACACAGTTAATGCATGCGCACCCACATTGACTACATGTTAACAACAAGTGTCACACTAACATCTGCAAAATTAAGCTCACGCAATCCACCCTCCTCAAAGCACATTATAAATACAACACCCCCTCAAAGCATACAAACTCATCAATATAGACAACAGTTGTAGTAGTTTAAGCTAGCTATCAAAGAAGTTGGAAATGGAGATGACAAAGAAGGGTGTCACATGCGTGCTAATTCTGTTGGTGGCCATGGCCTACACATTCATAGGGCCAGCCCAGGCGCAGGTGAGCTGCTCCAAGGTGGACTCAGAGATATCCCAGTGTGGGTCGTATCTGACTGGCCGGGCGACCTCCCCGTCGGCTGAGTGCTGCAACGGGGTGAAGTCGATCCACCAGGCAGTCGCTGGCAGCGCTCAAGGGCGCAAGGAGACGTGTGACTGCATCCGCCGGACCATGTCCACGTACAGTGACCTGAGGGACGAGGCCGCACGGGCACTCCCAGGACGGTGTGGCATCAAGGCCGGCATCCTCATCTCCCGCGACGTTAACTGTAGCCGGTAAGAGAGGCGCCACTTCATCATAGAAAATTGTTTTGTACCCTTCTTATGATCTCCAATGCAGTCTTTTATATACATATATATATATATATAATAATAATATGTACTATAAAATGTAATGTAATGTCTGTAATATTTTCAAAATGTTATTGATTTTATGCTTGGCTGCTTTTCTTTGGTTTTTATGGGTTTGTATCTGCCATGTGAGCCTGTTAAGAAGATGATTAATTATGGGGTGCTGCTTGAATGCAGGATTTCTTGAATGAAGAGACTAGCTTGGATGAATAAAGAGAGGAGCTGCCTTCATGCACCTATAATGTAGTGACAATATTGTATAAGAGTCATGCATGTCTGATGGCTCCATTATGTGTGGATGAATGAGATAAAATGGTTTTGAATAAAATGCCCACATTTTTAAATTGTCTTTCTCTTTATCTATCTTTCCTGTTTATCTATTTCTCTGAAGAAAGAGCAGGATAAACTTACATGAGCTCATTCTGAATTTATGTCAAACAAGCAGTGGAGCTAAAACAGGGTCGGTTGAGAGGATGAACTGAGGCAGTGCCCCTGCTTTCTTTCTCTCTCTCGCTCTCTGTTGTTCCCCTCATAACTCCCCAGCCAAGCCCATGTACATGGCTTTATGTAATATTTGTACTAATTTTCAAAGTGGAATACGTTTTCCAGTTCACCAAGAAGAAGAAGAAGAAGCAGCAGCAGCAGCATGGATTAGCATTTTAGTTAAAGAACTCTACATGAGCAGAGAATGCTCAAATCTAATCTAAGAATTTTCTACCGGTTTGTTTTTGTGCATATGTACCTTTGAAATATTTAAACTCATGCAAAATATTTTAAAAATGGCATGAATATATCTTTTAGAGCACAACATGCAGTCCATTTTACCGCCCATTTTGCAGCCACATATGTTATGATAATGTAGTATATAGTGCATTGTCATAATATATGGGGTTCTATCATAGTGTATAACCCAATTTTTTTTTTCACCATGAAAAAAATTCACTAATTTATCTCAAATATATTACATTTCATATAACAGTATACACTTTAAAGAGTGAATGCATGATTTAAAAAAAATGAAATGGACTGCTATTGGACCTGCAATGGAGACTGCATATATCTTTTACCCATCTTTTATGGTAGAGGTTTACTGAAATGCATAGACCACTTTATTCTAATTTATCGAGACATACATTATATTAATATCTTTATATTTTTAGAATTAGTCTGAATTTTTTTTATTGTTTTAATACTTTTAACCATATAATGTTTTGTGTGTATATTTATAATTTTATATTTTATATTAGGTAATTATTGAATTTTTTTACATATTTTAGATTTTAGATATATTAATTTTATTTTTGGACATTTAATCTTAGAATATTTGAATTATACCCATATTCATTTACATTTTTTGAATATTTCAAATAATTATCCGAATCTGAATCCAGATTTTCAGATCGGATACTGATACTAATTATTATAAATATCGATTAGATATTAGATACGAGTATGTTTTGAATATCCAGTTTAGATAGGGCCTTTCTGATCCGTATATGCTCCATTGAGAGTCTTGTCACACGGGACAATTGGTTCCTAACAACCCTACGAAGTTGCACAGAAGAACTCTTAAACTCACGTCGAAAAGGCATGACACACAGAGGAACCAATGAAGCTAAGAGAGACTCTTCGACACATGTATAAAAACCACGACACACAATGCACGCACCTATATATTGACTACATGTTCACAAAAAGTGTCACACAACATCTGCAAATTAAGCTCACGCAATCCACCCCCCTCAAAAACACACTATAAATACAACACCCCCTCAGACCACACAAACTCATCAATACTACACTAGTTGTTCTGGTCTAAGCTATAAGCAGAAGAAGTTATAGATGGAGATGATTAAGCTAATTCTGTTGGTGGCCATGGCCTACGCATTCATCGAGCCAGGCCGGGCGGCGGATGTGAGCTGCACCACGGTGGACTCGGCGATATCGACGTGCGGGCAGTACCTGATCGGGATGGCGACCGCCCCGACGGTCGAGTGCTGCAGTGGGATAAATTCGATCCATGAGGCGGCGAGCAGCGCCCAGGCGCGCAGGGAGACCTGCGACTGCATCCGACAGACCGTGGCCATGTACGGCGATCTCAGTGACCAGGCCGCACGGACGCTCACCGGAAAGTGTGGCGTCAAGGCCGGGATCCCCATCTCCCGTGACATCGATTGTAGCCGGTGAGATATGCTCTACTTCATGACATAATTGTATAATGCTCACATAAGCTATTATGAGACAGATAGAATTCCAGTATAGATTATTACTATACTAATATAATAAGTCTTGTTTAGTTCTGTTCTTAGTTCTTATTTATTTTTATTAGTGAATAAAATAGTGAAATTATTGTTGTTTGATTGATCATAAATAAGTTGTGTATAGAAGATGAATGAGATGTAGATAATGATAACAAATTGTGAAAAATGATTTAACATCTGTATCCACTAACAAATGATTTTGACATATTGACCCATTATACTAAATAGATTGGGTGAAAAAATACAAATTTAGAAGGAAAAGAACAATACAAGCATATTCTTGCCCATTCTAGTATATTAATACTCATCCTTGCAAACCTACTTTTTAGATTTATTCACCCTTATTTCATTGTATTCTCACATGTAAGCTTCTACGAAACAGAGGGCTAAGGGTTTAAAATGTTACATTTTTATGTTTGGTCGCTTTTCTTTGGTTTTTGAGATTGTATTTATCATGTGAGCCTGCTATGAAAATTAATCGTGTAATGTTGATTGAATGCAGGATTTCTTGAATGAAGGGAGACCTGGATGGATGAAGAGAGGAGCTGCCCTCATGCACCTTTACTGTAGTGGCATTGTAAAAGAGTCCTGCATGGCGCCATTCAGTGTGGATGAATGAATAATATAATTTGAATAAAATGTTCACATGTTCTACATGATCTCTTTCTATCTATCCATCCTTCTCTATCCATATATTTCTCACTCAAAAGAAAAGAAAAAAAAAGAAAATTAACTCACATGCATTGGCATTTTTTTTATTATGGTTATGTTTAAATCATGTGTGATTGAAATGTTGAAAATCATAAAATTTGGTGTTTCAAACTTAAGTTTTGAAAAAAATTTCTTCATTAGTTTAACAAGCAGTCCTCGCCCTATCCGCAGCCGTCAACATTGAGTCTGACGAAAGCGGACTAGAAAACCCGGGAGGAGACGAAGAGGAGCTCTTTGAGGAGGTTCCTGAAGGAGCCAGTGAAGGATCTGAGTTAGGGGAATGTACGTTGGATGATCTGCATCCGGACGACAATGGGTCCTCCAAAGTACCGACGCTGTCGATGGCCCCCGCCGCCCAATGACTATATCGTTCACTGACAAAGACCTCCCGGACTCCAGACTACGAGTCTACCCCCTACACATCCGCGGACGACTTCAGATTTTGTGGCTAAAAAACATCTTCATTGACCCAGGGTCGGGAATGAACATAATGAGGTGCTCCCCCTACCAGAAGATACCCGGACTCGGACGCCCTCCCGTTCAAACTGCCCACCCTACTATCCAGGCTTTCAATCACACGGGGAAAGCTCTCCGTGGCCCCGGAATATTCGAGCTATCCGTTGGCCCCCTCATCTGTGAGGTAGCATGCTTCGTGGCAGACATCGACACAAGGTATCCGCTGATGCTAGGACGACCATGGTTAGACAGCATCCAAACTATCTGTTCCCCCTGGCACCAATGCCTCCGACTGCCCTTCATGGGTCATGTACTGACAATTTGGGGAGAGGCACGCCTTCAGTACGAGAACGAGAACAACTGGGCAATACACAATATGTTCACACTAGCCCTACGCCCGGGAGGCGAGAATGAAAATGATAGCCCACCCAGGTCCCCATATAACAGCAACTTTCCCTCGGAGGAGACAACCGGGACCCTGAATCCATCAAACAATCTTACGGAGCCCAACCCGATCACCTTCCTCCCCCATAAAGTCGCAAAAGCCAGAGCGCGCTCCGCACCCCTCGCAATCACTGCCATACTCAGAGGAAGAGAATTCTAGCACATTCTCATCGATACGGGAGCGGAAACTAACGTTCTCACATATTCCGCCTACTAGAAGCTAGAAGGCATGGTTCCTAGATTGGAGCCCTTGGATGAATTCATTTACGTCTTCGACAGCACACGCAAGAACGCTTGCGGACTGGTCACGCTCCCACTAAAAATCGGTCCGGTCTCCACCACCGTCAACTGCATGGTAATGAACATTCGATCACCCCACCCTCTAATTATCGGAAGGACCTGGCTCAACAGCATCGAGGCCGTTTCATCCACCCGACACCAATGCCTTCGCTTCCCGTACTGCGGAGGAGTGATATCTATCTGGGGAGGGGCACGCTTCAACAAGGCAGGGGCCCAAAATTGGAGTGTCTGTGCCATGCACATCCGGCTAGAGGTGCTTGCATGTTGGCAACCAGGCTCCGCTGACGAGGAATTGCTCCCGCAAGGAAGGCCCCTGAAGCGGCTCAGGAAGGGGGAGTTCGGGAATAGGGGACCCCCACCGGACATCAGTCGGCCGTCAAAAAGGAGCCGACTCGAGGAAGCAATACGAGTCCAAGAACCAGGTACCGATCCCCCGGGGTAAGCCCCACTAGCATCAACCTATACATATTTATTTTCAGGCTTTCAAAAATCCGAAAAACTAAAATATTTGCTTAAATCAGCTTTCTAGTTAGCAAAATCCTGTACATATTTATTTTCAGGCTTTCAAAAATTCTCAAAACCAAAATATTTGCTTAAATCAGCTTCCTAGTTAGCAAAATCTTGTCCATATTTGTTTACTGCTTTTCTAAAAATCGAAAATCAAAATATTTGTTTACCAGTTTTTGCTTTCATCACCCTATACATATTTGTTTCGAAGCTTTCCAAAAATTCACCAAAACTCAAAAAGAAAATAGTCATTTATCATCTTTCAAGATCTTTTACAAAGCCTTATTTCCATGACTAACTTCAAAATGTTTTACAAAACTTTACTTCCATATTTCTTTTTAAAAAAATTATTTTTACAAGATCTCTTTCCATACTTTCCTTCAAAACGAAATGTTTTACAAACCCTTATTTCCATAACTAACTTCAAGAAGGTTCTGCAAACCCTTATTTCCATGAGTTCCTTCAAAATCGTTTTCAAAGATCCCTTTCCATACTTTCCTTTAAAAATAAAATATTTTACAAAACCTTATTTCCATGTGTTCCTTCAAAATCGTTTTTAAAGATCCCTTTCCATGCTTTCCTTTAAAAACAAAATATTTTACAAAACCTTATTTCCATGACTCACTTTAAAATATTTTACAAAACTTTACTTCCATGTTTCCTTTAAAAAAAAACTAAAAAAAAAAAGTTTTTAAAGATCCCTTTCCATACTTTCCTTTCAAAACAAGAATATTTTGCAAAACCTTATTTCCATGAGTTCCTTCAAAATGTTTTCAAAGATTTCTTTCCACACTTTCCTTCAAAACAAAATATTTTACAAAGTCGTATTTCCATGATTTCCGCCAAAAATGGTTTACAAACTGTCTTTCCATGCTTTCCTTCTAAAACAAAATTGTTTTCCAAATTTTATCTCCATTCTTTTTTCAAAAACCAAAATATCTATTTACCAACTCGTACCCTTTTTCAAAACCATATGTATATATCTATTCCCACGCTTTCGAAAACATAAATACCAAAAAAAAAGGAAGGGGAAAGAGACGTGAAAAGATTAAAAGCGGCAGACCATGCCCAGGCCTACCAAAGAAGGGTGGCAAGGGCATTTGAAAAGAAGGTAATAGAAAAAAAATTTAAAATCAGGGAGTTAGTACTTAAGCAAATCATGTCATCAAGACTGCCTCACCCAAGAGGGAAGTCGCAATCCACATGGGAGGGACCCTATGTGATCACCCATGCCCATTCCGGGAATGCCTACCGCTAGGTTCGTGGAATGCACTTTATCTAAAGAAATTCTATCCATGAATAGCTTTCAATACCTGAGAACTATTATTCTTTCTTCCTGCAATTTTCAGCGTTTAGTACTTGATGATAGAATTATAAGACTCTCAAAGATAAACTCGTATTTATTTGAACACATATCCGTCAATCATGCCGCTTCCTTCACGCACGTATGACTGGACAATCGATTTACCTAATAGAAGAGAAATTGTCTAGCCCATAGACTGGGGCAATTTTAAAACCCCAAAGCAAACCTTCCTTATTTCTGTCCCACTCATATTAACCCAAGGTCAAAATGAGGAATTACCTGAACCTAGCATATGTCCCAAAACTGGCTCTGGCACTATACAAACACTCTACTTTAGCATCGGGTTGAAAAACAGAAGCCCCCCCCCCTTAAATCAAAAAAAAATCAGGCAATGAGAGATCAGCAAAAGAAAAACAACACCCAAGTGAACGGGTTAAACTCTCTACTTTAGCAGGCTTTCACGCCTTTACGCACAAGTATATGCCAAACAAACGGTTATACTAGTACAAGTCTAAACAACGGACTGTACTTTCCACCCAAAATAAAGAAGTGATTAAAAGAAGAAAGCCAGAGGGACCTAGAAAGTAGGACATATGCTAGACTGGGACAATTCTAAAATATTGTCCAAAAGGAAGATATTACTCTTACCCTATTCTCCCCCCCCCCTTTCGCAATGGGATTCAAAAATTGAACTATGTCTACTGGGAAAGGCGAAATTTTGACCGAGGGTAGACCATTTCCATGTTTACAACTACACACACTCACATGAGTTCACTTAGAAACTTGCCTATCCAAAAGAAACTTATTTGACTTGATTCCTGGTACATTCATGGATTTTTCAGCATGTTTAGAATAATACGATCAAGCATTTGAAAACCATGAACCTAGAAAAACGGACACCTAAGGCTTATACCTTTCAAATACAATCCTGGTTTGGACATAAGTGACCACAAGGGCCCCTCCATAAGGACTTGATGGTATCTTTTACTTAAGAAAGTCGAGAACATTGCCCTCTCACATAAAAGACCATTGAAGAATTAAAATGCCCCCTTATGCCACTTATACTTACGCATAAGCTCGCATTTTCTTTTTTCAAAACACCTAGGCATCCGATTTTCATGAAATACTAAAGTTGACCCCCCGTAACTGTCGGTATGTAACAACTGGGGGTTTCTGCGAACTTGGTCCTGGTCCGTCTCGCGACTGATCAGATCACCGCCCGGAGAGTCGTTCCTGAGCCGCCCGACTGCTTCTCAGAAATGACGGGGTTTGTTGTGATCGCCACCTGCTTTCTCAAAAAGCAGGAAAAGTTGGTGTTGGATTTGATCGCCTCGCGGGGGGAGTTTGTGGGGTCTCCTCTCTGGGATACGGATATACCGTACACAGAGGTGAAAAACAGGTAAACCTATTCTGCTTCGAGGGCTTGACTAGAGGAGATATGGGACTAAAAAAGGGTTAGGAGGGGGTCGGCTAGTGGGAATTAGCCGCCTGGTAAGGGACGGTTGGTTGGGACTAGCCGCCTGGTACCTGGTTCTGGATTTTCTGGATTTGGGCAGAACCTAGGTAGGGAAGTGTTTTGGCTTTGGCTAGGGTGGTGGTAATGAGGATTGAAAGTGGTGTTGGTGGTTTCCTCTCCTAGATTTGGGCAGCACCTAGATAAGAATTTGGATTTGTTTGGCTAGGGCTAAGAGTGGTTTAGGACAATGGTTTAGAGGGGGGTTTATGGAGAGTGGAATTTGGTGGGGAATGGCTTTCCTTCTCTCTCAACTAGGGCTCTCTCCCTCTCTCTCTCTTTCTCTCTTTCTCTAACACACACTTTGAAAATGAAAATGGCCACCCTTTGGTTCTCACCCCTACCCCTCCTTTTATAGTAGAAAAGGGTGTATGGGTTTATTCTTTGGGTAATAGTATGGGTTGGGTAAGAGGGTGTGGCCAAGTAACCATCATTGCAAAAGGACGCACTCTATCATCCATTGGGTAATAGCATGGGTTGGACAAAAGGGTGAGGCTAAGTAACTTCACACCTAAGTAAAGTTGCTTTATGCTTTATGGGTGAGTCCAGATGCGAGCCGGCTACCTTAATTCAGCCGCCCGGGCAGGGACGGCTAGCTGCAGTTAGCCGCCCAGTGAGGGGCGGCTAGTTAGTAGATGCCGCCGGTATGATGATCTGCCAAACGTCCAATCTCTGACAAGCGGTGGCTTGAGGCAGTTACTAAGGTTGAACCGTCAGAGAAGGGGCGGCTAATTGGAACAAACCGCCGCAATCATCAGCATTAAATGCTGCTTTATGTCCCATTTAAGGGAAGCGGTTGGGGGTGGTTAAGGGACGGCTAGTTGAAACTAGCCGCCCAGTGAGGGGCGGCTACTTTCAACTAGCCGCCCGGCTTCTGGTCACTTAGGTTTCTAAGTGTTGTGGCCAGGGTTTCTCCTATTGTTCCTCTAATTCTTTAAAGTAGTTTTCTATTTGATCCAATGTGGTCATTTAAAAATGTGGTCAAAATTGGGGTATCTACAATTGCCCCTCATCGGACGGAGTCTTTGCGCGAAGCGAGAAAGACTTCGACCGATGATAAGAAAAGAGACCCCTATTTTGACCGGCCCGACCTTCAAGAAGTCTTGGTCTCATGACCAATACAATTCAGGGAGTTGATTTAGACTGTCAGAGGCTAGGTCTTGACAAGAATTTTCAACCGAAAGGAATGTTCCAGGTGGAAGGCGGGAAAAGTAAAATGGTGAGTGATCCAACCCGCGGTCGGGGTTCTTAGCTATCGTGTACGGAGCAGCCCAGCGTCAGTTTCCTCGTGCCTACCGTTCCCGTGCTTGGGAAAACTCAGCAAGGAGAGCATATCGCCGACAGAAAGCAAGTAAAGGTATTGAGTTGGTGAATTGGATCATCCAAAGGATAAAAATTCTGGAAAAGAACCAGAACTGAGGAAATTCGAGCTGAATGGTACTGGTAACGTGATAGGACTTCAAGTGGTCGTGTTTTAATCAAGTAGAATTTTAAAATTAACCAAGACATGGCTATGGTTGTAGAAAACTTTGAAATTTGAGTTTGTTTGAGATATTGGTAGGGAGTGCATGCATTTTTTATAGAACAGGATGCCCTGCATGCATATCATGGTGGGATTTAAACAAGCATGTTTGATTTTTCTGAGTGTAAATGTGAGCATGGATTTTTAGAAAGGATTGTTTTCGCATGCGTGTTCTGTCACGGTGGAATTTGAAACAACATGAGTTTAAAAATGTGCATGTATTGTCATGGTGGGATTGCATGCATGTGATGTGATTTGTTTGGAGCATAGCATATGAGTTAAAAGGACAACTTTACATGCATTTCATCATGGTGGTATTTGAGTTTAGCACATGTGTGTTGTGACATGTATGAAGATAAATATGTTGTGTGATGTTAAGAAAAGAGAGGTTGAAGCAGTTTTCTTGAGAAGCATAATGAGCAATTTGTAAATGAGCATGGGTGACAATTTTTGATGGTCAAGTATTAAGATGGATGGCAAATCATGCATTAATGTGAGAAAGGGGGGCAATTTTAATCTTTCTAGTCAAGGCATGCTGCTAATTTGAGGGAGAACGCCTCATGATTCACTCATGTCCAACCCAGGACATTTGAAAGTGGTTTAGCTTGAGGGGTAAGTTTCCAAGTGGAGTAGTTTTCAAATATTTGATCATGTTACTCTAAACATGCTGAAAACTCCATGAATGTGCCAAGAATCAAACATAATAAGTATCCCTCAGATATGCAAGACTTTAAATAGACTCATGTGAGAGTGTGTGCTGTTGTAAATGTAAGGAAAGGTTCACCCTTGGTTGAAATTTCGCCTAGCCAACAGACTTGGTTTAATTGAATCATGGTGGGAAAAGAGTGGGTGAATGGGGATGAGAGTAATATCTTCTTTGAATCACTTTAAAATTGCCCCAGTCCTAGCATAAATCTTACTTTCTAGGTCCCTCTGGCTTTCTTCTTTTTACCACTTCTTTTTTTTTTGGTGGAAAGTACAGTCCTTTGTTTGGACCCTGTACTAGTATAGCCGTTTGTTCGGCATATACTTGTGCGTAAAGGCGTGAAAGCCTGCTAAAATAGAGAGTTTAACCCGTTCACTTGGGTGTTATTTTTCTTTTGTTGGCCTCTCATTGCCTGATTTTTTTTTATTTGAGGGGGGGGCTCTTCTGTTTTTCACCCCGATTCTTTTCATGCTTCCCCTTTAGAAGTGTTTGTATAGTGCCAGAGCCAGTTTTGGGACGTATGCTAGGTCTGGGGTATATTTCTTGTAAATCTTAGTTGACACGAAGCAAGAGAAAAACAAGGGAAAGATAATCCCAAAAAAAATAAAAAAATTAAAATTAACAATTGCCCCAGTCCATGGGGCAGGCAATTTTCCCTTTTATCAGGTGAACCAAGCCTTAAATCATACTCGTGTAGTGGAGGTGGCATGATTGGCGGATATGAGTCTAAGTAAAATGCATGTTATCTTCAGGATTTTTAAATATTGTCATCAATCACTAAACGCTGGAATTCACAGTAAGGAAGAGTAAAATTTCTCAAATATTAAAAATTATGCATAGAATTTCTTCATGTAAAGTGCATTCCACCGACCTGAAATCTCACCCCGTTGGCGTTTACCAAGCGGTAAGCATTCTTAGAATAGGCATGAGTGATCACATAGGGTCCCTCCATGTTGGTTGCAATTTTTCCTTGATGGGGTTGTCTTGATGGCCTGATTTTCTCGGGTACCATCTCCATGATTTCCTTCCCTTTTTCTTGTACCCCTTTTTTGGTTTATATATTTTTGAAAATTTGAAAATGAAGGGCATAACTGAAATAAACTAAATATGTATAAGTGACCCTTTTTTGTTTTGTTTTTGTTATGAAAGCTTTTAAATGCATGTATAATAGCTGAAATAAAAAAACTTTGTAAAGGAAATTTTTTTTTTTGAGCTTTTAACATATTCGATTTTTTTTGGATTTTGAATTTAAAGAAAGCAGTAAACAAACAACATGCCGGAAGGGAAAATAGTGTACAGTGCTGGAGGATGGCCTCCAGAAAATGATGGTGCAGGGTGAGTCCTCTATGGAGGCTCAAATTGAAGCAGTTTCAAAGGAACACTGCTTGAATGATGTCGAAAGCGCGAGTGGCGCTTGATCTGCCATAGATCCTCAGCAGAAAGAGAACGATCCCTCATAGAGGGGTCAGTCAACAAAGATGTGGATATGGAAAAACAGGTCGCGGAGGCAACTACTGACTGAACAGGTGCAAGGGAGCACAGTTCAGCATAATGCTGAGGCCCTAATGATGGTGGGGGTAAAGATTCCTCAATTGGTGTAATTAGGGGCATATGGATCAGATCAGAAATGATTGATTTGGATATGGCGGGGGAATCTGAGGAGAGCTCCTCGGACAGATGGGATGGTAAGTAGAATGGATCTGGCAATTGGGATGGTTCGATTGCTCCCTCAAATTGTGCATTTTTAAATATAAGTGGTTCTGATTCGATGATACGCACAATTGATTGAACCGGATCTAGGTCAATCTCAGAATGTGATGAGCCAGAATCTGAGTCATCTGAGATGGTTAAGATGGGTTCAATAGGCCATGATATGATTGGATCTTGAGCAGTTATAGACAATGGATATTCAACCTCAATCAGGTCTAAGGGTTGGATGGTGGATTCAGGTTGTGTGGGAGTAGGGTAAGAGAGTTCCAATAGTTCTTCATCCAAAAACTCTTCATCATCATCAGAGTCCTGCTTGGGACATTCTATAGATTCTAAGATTTCAGGTGCCAGAGACTCATAGGATGATGGGGGTGGGATAGCAGTGTATTTCCTTTGGAGTGGTTGCCGGGGAACAAAAGTTTGTGTTTCTCGTGGAATAGGGGCATAGACAATGGGAACTTTGGCTCTATCACTATAGGCTTGACTAGGCTGTGTCTGGGAGAAATGGTTCAATGGTCGGATTGGACCTCCCTCCATGGGATGAATTGAGATGGACTCAGGTATTTGTTCTGGGAATGGGAGGAGGGGTTTGATAGGGTTTTGGATTATAGGGTGTTGTTGTAACGGCACGGAAGCGGGTACTGATCGAGGAGAAAGGTATTAGAATGAGTAGCTTGCTGAGGCAGCATATATCCAGAAGGACCAGGTGTATACTGTCTCGGGGCTGGTCCTTGATCAAGAACCGTGCTTCGTTCGGGTAGAGTGCCGAAACTTGTCTTGTAATCCCCTCTACCGTGGGGGTTGTCAAGGGTTTTTCCTAAAGAGTCTTGACCAGTTGTTGGAAGTGAATGGGGTAGGGGGTCCAGTACAGCGTTGGATCCGGTTGTGTCTATCTATTAGGAGTTGATAGGTGGTGCAATCTCCGTACGACAGACTCGTACGAAGTTCTGGGGTTAGGTTTAGTAACATCATGTCAATTTCTTGACATTCTGTTAATTGCAGGCCAGTTTGGTGTACAAGGTGCGCCACCTAGACACATAGGATTCAAAGTCCTCTCCATGTTCCATTCGTTCAGCTGTGAGGTCTGAGATAGAGGGGATCCTAGTTCTTTGGTAACCGTAGCGACTCAAGAATTTGTCGCTCACGGCTGAAAAATTGGATAAATGGTCTACCGGCAGGGTAGAAAACCATTGGATAGCCTCTCCTTCCAAGGACTTTTGAATAGGTATACAAGGAGAGCTTCATTATCCAAGAAGGGACGAGAGTCCAGATAAAAGCTTTTAGGTGGACATCCGGGTCTCCACGGCCATTGTATCGGTGATATTTTGGAATTTTAAAATTTGCCGGGAGACTGACGGAAGGGATTTGTTGTAGGTGGTGTAAGGACCTATGGTTGGGGGTGGTTGTTTTTTTCTCAGAGAGGATTCTCCGGATGGTGTCATCGAGAGTTTCGGCCTTGGGTGAATAGGTTAGCGGTCTCGAGTAGGAGGTGGCCTGGTAAGGGCATGGGGCAGAAATGGTCGGAAATATTGGATCCGTAGGGGAAGTCGGGGCAAATGAAAAGGTGGGGGGAGAAAAAGAGTTTGGTCTTGGATTAACCAAGAAACCGGGTGTTAGTGGGGTATTGGGGGTGGGATGAGCCTTGGGGGTCTTGGCAGGGGTTTCCTGGCTCAAGGTCTTGGTCTGGCGATAGTCGGAGAGGTCATTGAACATGTCCTCTACCGATTGGTACCCTAAAGCAACCATCCTATCCTCTAGGTGGCTAAGGAGTTGTGTGCTTTGGTCTCCCTGGTTGTCTTTCTCCTCTACTGTTTTCCCATGGGTGTAGATTTCCATGGTGTGAATATGGAATGGCCTAGGTATGAATGAATGCAGATTTAAGGCAGTAAATAAAGCAGTAAAGGATGCGCAACCGTGTGCGACTTAAAGCAGTAAAAGATGCGATTAAGCAGTAAATGGTGCGCAGCTGTGTGCGACTTAAAGCAGTAAAAGATGCAATTAAAGCAGTAAAGATGCAATAAAATTCTAGCTTTCCTAAAGAGGTGATGGATTTCTAGTCAAGTTATGGAATGAAGCAGAAGAGGATTACCTTTTGTTGTTTTTCACAAGGGAGTCCCACCGTGATCGCCAATTTGTCGGTATGTAAAAACTGGGGGTTTCTACGAACTTGGTCCTGGTCCGTCTCGCGACTGATCAAATCACCGCCCGGAGAGTCGTTCCTGAGCCGCCCGACTGCTTCTCAGAAATGACAGGGTTTGTTGTGATCGCCACCTGCTTTCTCAAAAAGCAGGAAAAGTTGGTGTTGGATTTGATCGCCTCGCGGGGGGAGTTTGTGGGGTCTCCTCTCTGGGATACGGATATACCGTACACAAAGGTGAAAAACAGGTAAACCTATTCTGCTTCGAGGGCTTGACTAGAGGAGATATGGGACTAAAAAAGGGTTAGGAGGGGGTCGGATAGTGGAAATTATCCGCCTGGTAAGGGACGGTTGGTTGGGACTAGCCGCCTGGTACCTGGTTCTGGATTTTCTGGATTTGGGCAGAACCTAGGTAGGGAAGTGTTTTGGCTTTGGCTAGGGTGGTGGTAATGAGGATTGAAAGTGGTGTTGGTGGTTTCCTCTCCTAGATTTGGGCAGCACCTAGGTAAGAATTTGGATTTGTTTGGCTAGGGCTAAGAGTGGTTTAGGACAATGGTTTAGAGGGGGGTTTATGGAGAGTGGAATTTGGTGGGGAATGGCTTTCTTTCTCTCTCAACTACGGCTCTCTCCCTCTCTCTCTCTTTCTCTCTTTCTCTAACACACACTTTGAAAATGAAAATGACCACCCTTTGGTTCTCACCCCTACCCCTCCTTTTATAGTAGAAAAGGGTGCATGGGTTTATTCATTGGGTAATAGCATGGGTTGGGTAAGAGGGTGTGGCCAAGTAACCATCATTGCAAAAGGACGCACTCTATCGTCCATTGGGTAATAGCATGGGTTGGACAAAAGGGTGAGGCTAAGTAACTTCACACCTAAGTAAAGTTGCTTTATGCTTTATGGGTGAGTCCAGATGTGAGCCGGCTACCTTAATTCAGCCGTCCGGGCAGGGACGGCTAGCTACAGTTAGCCGCCCAGTGAGGGGCGGCTAGTTAGGAGATGCCGCCGGTATGATGATCTGCCAAACATCCAATCTCTGACAAGCGGTGGCTTGAGGCAGTTACTAAGGTTGAACCGTCAGAGAAGGGGCAGCTAATTGGAACAAACCGCCGCAATCATCAGCATTAAATGCTGCTTTATGTCCCATCTAAGGGAAGCGGTTGGGGGCGGTTAAGGGACGGCTAGTTGAAACTAGCCGCCCAGTGAGGGGCGGCTACTTTCAACTAGCCGCCCGGCTTCTGGTCACTTAGGTTTCTAAGTGTTGTGGCCAGGGTTTCTCCTATTGTTCCTCTAATTCTTTAAAGTAGTTTTCTATTTGATCCAAATGTGGTCATTTAAAAATGTTACTTGAAGTAATTTTCTTCTCTTTGGACGGTCAAAATTGAGGTATCTACAGTAACAACATTAAAATTGCCCCCATCTACACTCATTTCGTGCCCTTTCGCACATGCTTGAGAAGAAATTATCCCACTTTCACATATATTTAAGAGTTTTCTTCCCTCACGCACTTGGAATCCCTCCCTTGTGTACTAAAGCATGATTTCCCGTGCTTTCCTTTCTCGCATTCGCTTTCCATTTTACCTTAAAATGGATTGTAGCCCTTGACAATTCAAGCAGGAAGGGCTTAAAAGTCGGTGCAGGGGCGCAATCCGAACAAATTTAACACTTGGTCCATGGAAAGGATGTTTTTATAGGTCTCGAAGGTTAAAACACTCGCGAAGGTACACTAGCCGCCTGAGCTCTTTGTTTCAGGAAACATGCCCCAGGCAGGGGGCGGCTAAACACAACTACCCGCCCCTCATTGGACGGCTAGTTTGCACTAGCCGCCCCCTGCCTGCACCTATTTTAGCTATGTCAGTCCCATCTTTTCAACTCTTCAACTCCTTTGGAACCTATAAAAAACATTCTCCCCCGAAACCTATGCACACACATTTCATACACATATTCATAACAAATCAAGCGACTATCAAAACCAAAATCATACTCCAAACCATACATCCATTCGCCCATTCATCCACCCGTAAAGCCTTATGAAACCATTCCACATATACAACCAAGTTAAAACCAACAAAACTAACTTAAAAACACCCATGTTTATCCATACACCCAGAAAAATAAGAAGAAAAGGAAATTATTCATGAAAAGGAAGGCCTAAAACTATAGAAATAAACAAAAGGTAAATGGGTAAGAGTCCAAAGCTTCCATCTAGAACGTCTTGGGCCAAACATCGCCAAAAATATCACCTGAGTAAAAAAAAAGCATGAATTCATTGCATATATACTATTCTTCTACCCAAAATCAAGGCACAAGGGGATATACCTCGGACTATCATCATCATCTACGGAAGGCTGAGTAGGAGGAACGTCCTGACTTGGCTGGGAAGGGAGCGGCGACTGATGAGAAGACTGAACCACTGGAGCATCAGGGGCGGTAAGAGTCTCTCGAATTGAAGATGTGGCCCTCGCATATATCCCACGACTCCTGGACGCCGAGTGACGAGAAGCACGGCTAAAAGTGGCCCCGGTAGCCAGAGAAGCCGAGACGGAATGCTCAGGCTCAAGAGGAAGGTCGAGGTCTGCTTCGGTCATAACCCCTCCACCAACCAATTTCCATCGCATGGTCCCAGAGGAGGACCTGCTGAATATCTCTATCTCTCTGTTCCAACCTCCCTCGAAGACGCGTCTCCACCGCCCTCAACCTCTCCTCGAGATCCCGCGATCTCTCCTCAATAGCCCGGAGCCGGTCCTCGCTCGAGCGAAGTGCCTCTCGATCTCTATCCCCGGCGGCCTGGAGAGAACGAAGCAAATCCATCATCAAACCCCCGGGAATGCCCACCGCAGCCTCCAACTCCGACACCCTCGTCTGGAGGGAGTCCCTCTCGTTGCCCAGGGTGATGAACTCCTCCTCTCTCAATGCCATCATGGACCTCAGCCGGTCCATCTCCTCCTCAGCCCGTAAAGCCCTACCTCTCGCCTGGCCCAGCTCCATCCGTGTAGCCGCCAACTCGCTCCGGGCCGCATCTAACTCTCTCGTCAACTCGAGCTCTCGCTCGAAAATCATGGAAGGAGGAGGAGCAGAAGAAGAAGAGACACCAACGGCTCTTGCTCTCAACAGAGCATCCATCTGAGCCTCGAGGACCCGAATCTGGTCCTGTAACCGGTGCCTCTGAGCCCTCAAGTGCTCCACTTGCCCACTACGCGCTCGAAGGTGCTCGTTGGCGGTCTTGAGTCTCTTCTCCATCTCATTCAACTCAACCTGCAAAAGAGACACTGCTTAGAAAAAAATTCAAACAAGAAGGGAACGAGAAAGAAAAGAAGGGTTTCTAACTTATGTAGGCGTCCGGGATCTCCTCCTCCATCGTCCCGAGGATGCCCGCATACTCCTGACGATACCAAGCCAGGTAGTCGTCATCTGAAGTCACCTCAGGTCGACGCTCCACCAAGACACCCCGGCTCATCCATCCTACCACATACGTAGTGTAGTTCCTTGGGAGGTTCGTGTCCCGAGGAATCCCAGCCACCGGGATCGAGGGGCGCTTCAGCAGAGGATCAGGCACCCACTGGTGATACCCAAGCTGGCGGACGACCTGGCTGATCGCATGAAACACG
This sequence comes from Acorus calamus, assembly GCA_030737845.1. Lineage (NCBI taxonomy): Eukaryota > Viridiplantae > Streptophyta > Magnoliopsida > Acorales > Acoraceae > Acorus > Acorus calamus. The sequence continues at coordinate 8,432,018 of CM060866.1, read as the reverse complement.
ACCTCATTGAAGTAGATCAGCCATACGTCCCGCGATAGATCCTCGGGAACCTCCTCCTCTGTATAGGGCCTCCACGTCATCTATAAAGTATCAAAAGATTGAAAGAGCGCTTAGCCAAAAGAAAACCAAATACAAGTCAAAGAAAACTTGAAAAAAATTGAACCTCTTGCTCGTATCCAAAAATCTAACGAAGAAAGAGGAAAATTGTCATGATCAAGTGAATTAAGCCGAAAAAAAGACATCTACTGCTCACTTACACATACCTGAAGAAATGGTGCGAAGCCGCCAAGGTTCTTTCCCCCGGCCCGCTTCACCTTCTTTGAGAGCTCCGCAAAGAGATGGGCAAGCATCGCCGCTCCCCAGGCATAGTGTCCCATGCCCTCCAGGTCCCTCATCAGCAAAAGGGAATGAGAGGAGACCCTATCAGAGGTCGTCGAGAAGAGGACCCGGCCAAAGAAACAAAGGAAGAACGCCCTCAACTCCCTCCGTGCCCTCTGTGGGCACGCGGCCGTCTCTCTCGCCTCGATCATCACCCGCCTCCTATCAAAGCTAGCTGCAGCCTCACCCTTCTGACGCTCTGTGAAGGAACTGAGGCCATACTGCCCCGAAAGCCTCCCCAAAGGGATCCGGTTCAGCGTCCGCTCCCGCTCCACGAACTCCCATTCCCCGATCAACTCTTGAAACAGCCCCCTATAGTCCGCAAGGGTGGCCGCGATCACTGCTTCCCATGAGATCGGAAGGCCGGTGATCCGATGAACGTCCTCAAGGGTCGGCATAACGAAGCCGGTAGGGAGAATGAAAGTACAACTCTCAAGATCCCACCTCTCCGCCAACGCTTCCATATAGGAGTGATGGACGTAGAACGGCTCAATCAAAAAGAAGGAACGGAAGCCCGCTCCGTCCACCAACCTCCTCTCCCCCTGCCCCATGGCATCATACCACCTTTTCGTCCCGTGCCATAAAGCCCAGATATGATTCGGCCGCTACAAGCGAACGAAGAAGACATGGGTTAGTTTAAAGAGCAATCGAGAGGTAAGAATCCAAAGACTAAAAATTCACTTAGAAATCGTGCTTAGTGAGATAAAATTCCCATATGCTAAACCAAAAACAAAAGCATGAAAATAGAAAACTTAACTCACATAAGGGTTCACCTCCCATTATTTACAAAATACTCTTCATGTGACCACACATGCTAAAACTATTAATCCCACCATGGTCACCACTTACACATTTCGTTCATCACGGTCTATCATGCTTATATACTTTCTATAAACTCACCTAAGCACGTGGAAAATACTTGGACCCGTGAAATACATGCATATACTCCCTCATGCTCTACCACGATCAAACACATACGAAGTCACACCTTAAAAACTATATGCACACAAAAATATATCGCATTCAAGCATACTAGTCATACCATTCCCCTCTTCTTTCTAAAATAAAGTAAACATGGATATGTGTATAAAAATTGCCCCTTTCTAAAAACAAACCCATATCAGCATACAGCATTCTTATATACCCCACCGTGATAAAACCATACATCCAAGTATGCTTACTAACACACACATGTACAAATATTATACATGAATCGCCTATGAACACATATATAAATAAAAAGCTAGAGTAAAAGGGGTCAAGAAATTACCATGTCCCGTGTGGACCCGGGAACGTCCACCTCGGCCTCGCCGGGATCGTCCATCCCGTCGTCGTCCCCCTCCTCCTCATCCTCCTCAAACACGGCCTCCTCGGCCTCAGCCTCAGCACCAACACCGGCCTCTGTGGCCCCAGTGCCCGCACCCTCGGCCTCCCCGGCCTCATCCCTAACATCTCCAGTCCCTTCCACTCTCCCCGTGCCGGAGACAAACTCTGCAAAGGCCCCCATAGCCCTTCTTTCTTCCTCCTTAGCCCTGGCCTCCGTGACCTCCCTATCTAGCATCCCAACAATGGCATCCAATGATGCCCTCACATCCTCACTAACTCCCTCAGCCCCTACCCCCTCGATTACACCCACGGCCAGTCCTTCGACCTCCGGAACCACCTCTTCGACCACCACCGGTCGGTCCCCACGCTTCCTCTTGCGTGTATATCCTATCTTGCTACTCCCAACCTCCGGGGCAGCCCCCGAAGGCAAATCCCCAACCTCACTCGCGCCGATGCCCACCAACGGCACCTCCGCCTCACCCATGACTTCCCCCACGGCCTCTACCTCCGACATATCGCTCTCCGATGATGAAGTGCTCGGGCTATGCTCTCCACGAGCCACCCGTGGTCGTTTTTCCCTTGAAGCAATCGCCTTCGACCTCGTCATCTTCTTCGGATTGAAAAGAAAAAGGAGAACCCAAACCTAGGGTTTTGAAATCAAGAGCGAAAGGAAGATCTAGGTCGAAATAGAGGAAGAAAAGGCAAAGGAATCAAGGTTTCTCGGTTTAAAACGGAGAGAAACCGTTTTCAAACGTATGGAGAGAGAGGGTCTTTTCGGTTATAAGGGACCCAGTTATGGGGTGGCTACCCGCGAGTAGCCGCTCCCTCTCGAGCTGCTAGTTACAACTAGCCGCCCCTTCCAGTTTTTTTCAACTTCCATTTAAAGCCCCTATCCAAATCTTAAATTCAAGTTTTCTAAAAAACAAACAGCCATGTATTGGCTTATTTCCAGGCACCACTTGATCAAACACAACTTTCCCAAAGTTTTACCACACTTTCGGTACCATTCAATTCGAATTTCTTCAGTTCTGGTTCTTTTCCAGAGTTCTTGTCCTTCGAATGATCCAATTCACCAATTCAACTCTTTTACTTGCTTTCTGTCGGCGATATCCCCTCCTTGCTAAGTTTTCCCAAGCACGGGAATTGACGCTGGGCTACTCCATGCACGATAGCTAAGAACCCTGACCGCAGATTGGATCACTCACCATTTACTTTTCCCGTCTTCCACCTAGATCATCCTTTCGGTTGAAAATTCTAAGTCAAGACCTAGCCTCTGACGGTTTAAATCAACTCCCTGAATAGTATTGTTTGTGTTGTCATTAACTTCTTAAAGGTCCGGCAGGCCAAAATAGGGGTCTCTTTCCTTATCATCGGTCAAAGTTTTTCCTGCTTCGCGCAAAGACTCTGTCCGATGAGGTACAATTGTAAATACCCCAATTTTGACCGTCCAGAAATACTTCAAGTAACACCTGGGAATAACCCACATTTGGGCATCTAATAGAAAACTAAAAGTTCAGGAAATCAGAAACCCTAACCCAAACCTTGGCCCAAACCAGGAACCCTAACCTAAACCGGGAACTCTAACCTAAACCAAAAACCCTAACCTAAACTGGAAACCCTAACCCTGGCCCAGACCCTGGCCCAAACTCTAACCCTAAACCAAACCCTGGCACAAACCCTAACCCTAAACCAAACCCTGGCCCAAACCCTAACCCTAACCTAAACCCAAAACCAGAAACCTTAACCTTAAACCAAACCCTGGCCCAAACCCCAACCCTAAACTAAACCCTTGGCCCAAAACCTAAAGAAGTCTGGCCCCAACCCTAAACCCACCTAGAGAAACCCCAAAAAACTTAAAAACTAAGAAACTCTGGAAAGGGGCGGCTAACCCTAACTAGCTGCCCCATATCAGGCAGCTAGAATACACTAGCCGCCCCCCTGGCCGACCGTGAACCGCTTCCCTGGATGGGACATAAAGCAGCAATAAATACTGATCATTGCGGTGGGTTGTAACCTTTAGCTGCCCCATCTTGGCCGAATCAAACCAAGTAACCGACCCGAGCCACCGCTTGTCAGAGATGGGACGTTTGGCAGGTCATGATGGGGGCGGCTACTAGAAAGTAGCCGCCCCATTCTGGGTGGCTAGTTAGGACTAGCCGCCCTTCATCTGGTCCTAACAGTAGAAACCAGAGAATTAATGACGGGTCTAATCAAACACACTATTAACCAAGTCATTCTATTACCCCCTGGGTATTCCCCTGCCTCTTTTTACTATAAATAGAGGGGGTTCAAAACATTTCAAACACAATTCACATCCACCAATCAATCCACCAATCTCCAATCCACAAGCCCCACTTGATTGACCATTCCCTTCCACCACTAGAAATCCCCAGAGAGAGAGAGAGAGAGTCCCCCTTTTGTGAGAGAAAAATTCATTCCCTACACAAAAACACCCTCTCATTCCACCCTCCAAAAACCCGGGTTAAACCTAGCTTAACCTCTGTCCAAAACAAAACCCATTTCCTACCGAAGTTCTGCTCAAACCAACCCAGGCCCCGGACGGCTAAACCATAGTAGCTGCCCCATACCCGACGGCTCAAACACACTAGCCGCCCCATATCCACACCCCTTTGTCCCAAGACTCCTTTAGTCAAGCCCCGGAAGCAGAATAGGATTACCTGTTTTTCACCTCTGTGTACGGTATATCCGTGTCTTATAGCGGAGACCCCACAAACTCCCCACGTAGGCGATCAAATCCGACCCAACCTTTTCCTGGTTTTCAAAAAAGCAGGTGGCGATCACATACACCCTGGAATCCTCTTGAGCCGCTGTCGGGCGCCTCAACCAGGAATGACACCACCCTTCTGAGAGACGATTCGACCGAGCCTGCCAGGGTACGCATCAGATCCGAATCCCGAAGAACCCCCACACACGCCCGCAGATTTTTCCAACACCGACACCAGCAAGCTAATTCACCTTTTTACAAGTTTCAAATCAAATAGACAAATTTCACATTTAAACACATATAACAGACAGTCATAACAGTATTTAAAACACATCAAAATATGACATTCGTATTCCATAACTAACCATTCAAGTGACTACATAACAAAATGCATGTTCAAATTCCACAACCATTCATGTGACTATATTGATTTTTTCATATATAACAATAAATAACATATCCAATAAAAACAATTACTCCTTTTTTTCAAAAAATAAAATAAACATAAAAATAATTTGAACATGTATTTTGTTTTCTAGAGATGATTCATTATGGAATGCTAAAATCGTCTTTTTTATGTGTTATAAATGCTAACATCATATTTTGATGTGTTTTAAATGCTGCTATGACTGTCTGTTATATGTGTTCAAATTTGAAATTTTTCTATTTGGTTTGAAACTTGTAAAAATGTGAATTTATTCTCTCTTACTTTAGCTCGCCGGGCCTTTGGGGGACTACACTTCACCACCGTCGCCAGAGGGCATGCCGACCTAGGTTGGTACACTGGCCGAAACCTCTGGCGACCATGATTCACCCCGTCGCCAGAGGGATTGCCGACCTCGGGATGGGTTTCCGTTTACTGCTACAGTAAATAAAAATTTTATTTTTTAAAAGAAGAGGTGGGTTTCTAGAAACTCGGGGTGCGGATATCCGTGCCCTACATATTATTATCATGCACGCGATCTTATGATGCTCATGGAAATCCATCACTAATCCACATAATTATGATGTCATGATGTAGATTTCCATCATCAACCATATATGATTGAAAATTCCATAGTCTTCAAATCAGATCCTATTTAGATCTCAATAAACTCTGTATTGTCCAGAGACCAATAAATCATTTTATTTTTTTTAGAATCATGTCTTTTGGTGGTGTAAAAATCTCTCTCTCCCCCCCCCCCCCCCCCCTCCCCTGTTCTTTTCACCATGCCCGCTACATCAGTTAGTGACATATAAATTAATGTCACATGAGATCCTGTGTTATCCATATAGGCATATGCACACTTTCAATCGACATATTGATATATACAAATATAGATGTTTAACGAGCAAAGGAACAGAAATATATTTTTCAGTGATCACCTACTGATTGATAATTTAAATCAACTATTTTTTTAATTATTTTGTGGTTAGTTCGAAAGACAACTGGTTGTCTCAACCAATAATTGGATTAATTTAATCAGTTGACTTATTATTATTTTTATTTTTTTAATAAGTTGACTTTTTGACTGGGACAATCGAAACCAACTAATCCTTTTCAACGAGTATAATTTTCCTGGAATTTTGAATACCATCATTCGCATTCAGAATCACAGGTATATATCAAGGTGTGAATCCAAAATTTCCACAAGGGGCAGTGGAACACTTCAATTCTTTCATAAGTTTTCCAGTCGATCACCAGTTTAAAGATCACCACCAACTGTGTCGATCCGTAATTAATCATAAATGTTTATATTCATTTGATTAATACCGATCGAATAATGTCAGATAACAGTCTCTTTTGTACTCTTCACATGTTTTATTTTATTTATGATATATATTATTTAATATGTACCTATAAAAAAATAAAAATAAAATCACAAGTGTAGAGGGACTCGCGTCCTCTCAAAAGATGACACATGTCATAGGATAAACAAATCCAAATTACTGAGCCCGATCGATGACCAATATGTTGGAATTATGTCTCGATCCGGTGTATCAACATCGGATGGCAACGATGAAATCAAATTAGGGTAAAGCTTGGCTAGGCTTGACACAAAATGTAGAGATCCATATGAGAGAGGTTGAGAGGGTTCAAGAGAGAGTAACTCCATGAGAGAGTTTGTAAGACTTTTTTGTATCTCAACTATTATAGTGGATTCTTTATTTTCGCCCTGTGGATGTGTAAGCTTACGCCGAACCACATATTTTTTGTATTCTTCGTGTGATTGTGTTTCGTTCTTGTGTATGATCTCGTATTTTATCGACGGCTTTCGCGTATCCGTTTCTCAACAACTGGTATCAGAGCTCTAAGTTGCGACATAGGAAGACGAGATCTGAAAAATGATGAAATGACATGGGTCAGAGAAGGCCAGCAATGTCGTATCGAGGTTCCATACAAAGAAGAAAAATAAAATACACGAGGAGCCGTGTATTGATGGAAAAAAATCAATCCCTAGAGAAGGGATTTCGCCTGAAATTTGCATGGGTGATATCATCAATCTACATATCCATGCAAAGTCATTTGTTCTCTTCCAAGGTGATTCGGACGAAGCAGTCAGATGCTCGTGCATGGTGTGAGGCATGGGCACGGTTGCATATTCGTGAAGTGCGGGTGCGGGTGTGGCTCGAGGGTGCAGAGGCATGTGCGAAGAGCGACATGTGAGGCGGCACGTGACGAGGAGCTCAGAGTCACAACAAGAGGCACATGATGTGGATGCTCAATTCGTGCAAAGAAAAAGATGGAACAATACAACACAGAAATGATGTTTTGAACCCGGGTGGTGTCCCAGGTGGTTCAGGTAAAAAGCAAGTCCAGTTTCGGAGCTTGCGAGCGTGTGGTATGTTTGTTCAAGGTGGAGTCCAGATCCTTCTTAAGAGACGCTACATAGAGAAGGCGCTCTGAACCCGGGTGCCGTCCTAGGTGGTTCAAGTAAAAAGCGAGTCCAGGTTTGCTTGCGAGCGTGTGGTGTGTTTGTTCAAGGTGGAGTCCAGATCCTTATTCAGAGACGCAACACAGAGGAGGCGTTCTAAACCCGGGTGGTGTCCCAGGTGGTTTAGGTAAAAAGCGAGTCCAGGTATTTCGAATTCGCAAGCGCATGGTGTAGCTTGTTCAAGGTGGAGTCTAGATCCTTCTTCAGAGATGCAACACAGAGAAGGCGTTCTGAACTCGGGTGGCATCCCAGGTGGTTCAGATAAAAAGCAAGTCTAGGTATTCGGACTTGCGAGCGCTTGGTGTAGCTTGTTCAAGGTGGAGTCCAAACGATCCTTCTTCTGAAGCGCACATGTAGCATGCGACAGATTCACGTGATTACCAAGTCAAGATATTGATTTGAAGATGCAGCAGTGTAGACTTCCGGAAGAAGAAAAGTTCTTCAGCCAGGTGGCGTTTGCAGAGTGAGGTGGAGACATCAACCGAAATCTTCAAGGGGTTCGTAGAAGTTGGAGTTTACCAAATTCAAGCCAAGGTGGAGATTGTTGGGATTATGTCTTGATCCGGTGTATCAACATCGGATGGCCACAATGAAATCAAATTAGGGTAAAGCTTGGCTAGGTTTGACACAAAATGTAGAAATCCATATGAGAGAGGTTAAGAGGGTTCAAATCACGTATTTTTTGTGTTCTTCGTTTGATTGTGTTCCGTTTTTGTGTATGATCTCGTATTTTATCGATGTTTTCCGTGTATCCGTTTCCCAACACAATGACCCGATAAGACACTCCTGAATAGATGAGGCCCGACCAGCTCAATCTCCAAGCGAGGCTATTCAGATCTGGTCGGAAGAACTTTACACCTTGAGGGGGAATGTCATGTCATGTCCCAATCAAAACCCTAAGACTTGACCAGACCAGGATTACAAGAAGGACCTTAGTAACAGTCAAGTATTCACTCAGTTTGTAATGGTCAAGCTATCATTAAAATCCATTATCCATTGAACCTGGATAATCAACGAGCGGCGTTAAGACTTAGTGGTTTCCACAAAAATTCGTCCACCACACAACAATTACAAAGCTCAAGGGCTAACAGACAGCAAACAAAGGTAGGAGATGATCAGTTGATTAATTGTGAATTAACATATTTGAAAAGTTCTTTTACTGACATAAGCATTAGAGTCCATTTGACCGGCACCACATTATATTGGTGTTCTTTATCATTTTTGTGAGTGCAGGTTCTATACATGCTCAGTCGAATATATATCTGATAAGAAAGCTCCACACACTTATATTGGTTGGAGGGGGAATTTACCCCTTTCAAAATAATTGAATATCCTCTTCATACAAAAACATATTTCCATATAAAGTATTGTTCCTTGAAAGACAAATTTACAGACTTATGATGTGTTTTGGATGTGAGATTGAAACACTAAGATTATTATGCTCTGTTTGGATATGAGTTTAGGTAAATTCTGCGTTAAAAAAGCTAAAAAAATTTAAACTCAGATCCAAACACATTTTCAGTGTTTACTTTTAAACCATCATCTTCCCTTTTTAAACTAAAAAATCTTACGGTTGAAAAATCTAATAAAACATAGCTTTTCAAAAGCTGAGTTTTAAACATAAGATTTTAAAACATAAGATTTTAAGAATCTTAGCGTTTCAACTTCACATCCAAACGCAGCTTTAGAATCTTGTATTTCAAACTGAACTTTTAAAAAACATTGTTTTATTATATTTTCAACCACAAGATTTTTTGGTGGTTTAAAAATCTCAAAGCTGAAAATGTGTTTAAATCTGAGTTTGAGAATTTTTACCTTTTCAAACACATAATCTACCTAAATTCAAATCCAAACATAGTCTTACTCAAAAACAATCTATCCGATCAGCGCTCATCAATACCCAGTGATCGAGGAATTTACGTTCGTCGTAAATTGTTACAAAACTTAAATATTAAACATGTGTAACATAAATATTAAACATGTTAAATGAACGTGTTAGTTATAGTCTCTCTCATTGAAGCGACATAATCTCATCCAGACAAATTGGAATAATCTATCTACAGAAATATCTGCCCAAGCTCCATCTTTATTAAAAAAAAAAGGAACTACTATGTCTAATTTACCATTAACAATTAACATATGTCATCAAATCTTGTACAACATGTACACAATAAATATGTACTAGATTAACTAGATTACAATCTTAATTAACTATATCACAATCTTAATTAATTAGATTACATTAATGCGCAAGTATGACAATCCCCCGTTTGTTTCCGGTATAACCCCCGGATAATCTCGGATAAGTATTTTAGGGTGTTTGTTTACCCCAGATAACCCAAGTAAAATATGCCAGAATAAACCCTAATAAAGTGGTATATGGATTTCAATCAACCTCTGGAATTAAAGTTATCTTAGATTATTCCACTCAAATAATATGTGGGTCCACTGTCAAATCAACTGTCATCACCTCATAAATCACCTGTCAAATCAACTATCATTATTTTTTTACATTTTCTATATCTTTAACCATACTTTATTCATATTTACCCAAACAACAAAACATTTATTCTTACGTTTACCAATGAGAATAATTCAAAAGCACAACCAGACACAAAATCATTTTATCATTATTTTTACTCACTTATGCTCGGATAAATGTATACCCTAGAATAAAACATATCCCCGTTCCAAATAGGGGCTTAATGTTCCTAGCATGCCACCGGCGAAGACTGGTAGGGAGACGACGGCCACTCTTGCTGGATTCTCGGCGACGGCCGATGGTACCAACACGACGGCGCCCTCAGCTCAACATCGCGCACGCCTTGTTTACCAGCAACACGTCCCTCTTCGCCTCCACCCGGAACCCCGACTGCCGGCATATGTACCCGTCCACCAGGTGCATGTACGTCTCCAGCACGCCTTGTTTACCAGCAACACGTCCCTCTTCGCCTCCGCCCGGAACCCCGACTGCCGGCATATGTACCCGTCCACCAGGTGCATGTACGTCTCCAGTCCATGCACCCCTGCCGGATCGAACCCCCGCTTCAGATACGGCGACACGTGTGTGTCGACCCTCAATTCGGTCCCCACGTGTGCATACACCCCCTCGTGAGCCCGGTAGTCCTTGTCAACGCTCTCATTGACGATCACCCCAGGCATCTTCGGCACCAGGTCTTGCACCGCCACTACGCGCAGTACGCGCACGCCCAACTCGCACAGCTCGTCCCCGAACGCCGCGTTCCCCACCCGCGGCGCGCCTAAGGAGATGACGCTCACGAGGAGGTCGGGGATCGTAAGAGCCGCCTCGTGCGCGTTCAACAAGGCCAACGCGCCTCCCAAGCTGTGGCCGGTGACGGTGAGGCTCACCTCCTCCCCCTTCGCGCGGTACGAGTTCACAAGCGCCGTGACCTGCGCCATCACTTGCTCCGACGCGCTCGAGTCAGTGTTCTTGTTGCGCGCGACCGACCCGCTCCTCGACCTGTAGATGCTCTGGAACCCGTGCTCCACCCGCGCGTGCTCTCCGCGACGCCGGCCTTCAACCGGCTCTAGCCTCGCCTGCAGGTCCTTGAACCACTCCGACGCGGCGGCGGTCCCCCGCCACGCGACGACGATGTCACGCCTCCCGATGCGCCGGGTCTCCACATCGTCGCTCACCGCGACGTACCCCATCCAGTGAGACTCCCCGGCGGTACACGCGTCTGCGTGGAGCGGGCGTTCGAGCCAGCAAGGGAGCTCAACGTGCGTGGTAGCATAGACGTATCCGGAGACCCGGTAACCATTTTCGGCTAGCCCGAGACGGTCGAGGAGCCCTCTGGGGCTGTAACAGCATCTCCCGGGCTGGTGTGGGTCGAACGCGTCGTATGTCGCCTGCGCGAGCTCGCCGTACTTAACGATCTCGCGGCAGAGCCATGGGTGGAGCGTGTCAAGCAGCCCGTCCCAATTATCGGAACCGTGGATGTCCCGCCACATCCAGGAGATCATCTCCTTAGGCGATTTCACCAGGGTGGCGCTTTGGAGGAGGGCGCGTTCGAGGGGCATTTGTTCGCGCTGATCATGGAAGACGTTGAGGAGGAGGTTCGACCCGGAGAACTTTTCGGGTAGGCGGATGGCGATTGTTCCCCGACTGCGATTTTTTCGATCATCCCCAGAGCGGACGGTCGAGATCCTCCGGTCACATGAGCGGATGTCGCGGTGGTTGCCTAGGGCTAGGGCATGGTAGGAGCGGTTGATGATCCTTGTGTGAGGGAAGGCTGAGGAGACTATATTGGCCATTTTTAGGGTGGTTTTACAAGTACCCAAATAGGTGATGTAGAGACTCAATTAGAGCCACTAAATATGGGTGGTTTGTATGAATTGCTATTTTTTGTTAGTTTGATTTTATTGATTGAGAAGCAATTTATAGTAAGTACATGACTGACTATGTAGACTTTTTTTTTTTTTAACTTGGATGCGTGCATTGAGATTGTGATTTTGACTTTGATTTTTTCTGGATTAGTTAAGAAATACTTGATTCAAAACAGAGTTTTTTTTTTTTTCTTGTGAGATGGCTTGTAAGAATGAGTTTCATAACTCACTATTATAGAATTATTGACTGTGTCCACAAGTACAAAAGGCAATCTTATAGAATATTGCCTTTATTCTACAGATAATAAAGGCAAGTGTATTAGAAAGAAGATGACCAAGATTTTTAATGTCCCTGATTCTTTTGAAGTCAGTCAGATTGTAGACTTCTTTAGTCTGCATTCACATGAGAAGGTGGTGTCCCCTGTTTTGGGAGGTGGAATTACTTTAAGATGCAACATTGGGAAGAAGGGTGTCACTACCATTTTTTTCTCCTCTGTTTTGGTGTTATCTGTTTGCAGCAGCTAACACTGGGTTGGTTTGAGGGCCGGAGGAACTAGTCAATCCCAAAATTATCAGTTCTATCAGTGTACAATGGACATTTAACATCTGTCCTTAGTAAAAGGTTCCACAAAAATAACTAAGGGTTCGTTTGGATATGAGTTTAGATAGATTTTGCGTTTGAAAAACTAAAAATTTTGAAACTCACACCCAAACATATTTTTATCGTTTGGCTTTTCATGTTGAGAATGGTGATCCATCCCATGAGAAGGTGGCATTGGTATTTGGTGTGTGCACTTAGTTCTTGGTCCATGTATTCATTACCTTGGGAACACATGGTTAACTCTTGAAACCATGTATGAACTTATTGGTGTGGTCTCCTATGTCTTGGTAGATGAAAAGGTCGCCCCTTCTCAATGCATAGGAAGAGGTGTTCATTAAGTTGTTGGTGGAACACTAAGTGGCATATCCTCTCTATATAAAGGACGGAGATGGGAGTGGAAAACTCAAACCAAGCCAAGCCAATCTAATCCAAGAGAATAAGAAAGTAGAGAGAGAGAGAGTTCCTACTTGTAAATCCACTACACAAAATAGTTGAGTGAGGTGTTCTCTTGAGAGTGTTTCCTCTAGTGATTTCTAGAGAGATATTGTAATCCCATTTTCTATAGTAAAAGTTTTCGGAGTTCAGCCCGTGGTTTTTTTCCTTTCATCTTGAAAGGGTTTTCCACGTAAATTTGTGTGTTCTTTTGTTCTCTCTCAACACATCTTTTCCCAACATTTCAAACCATAATCTTCCTTTTTAAGCCAAAATATAGCTTTTCAAAAGTTGAGTTTGAAACATAAGATTTTAAGAATTTTAAAGTTTCAACCTCACATCACATCCAAACGCACCCTAAACATCACTGTTTACGTAAACATCCACTTTTTTCTCTTTAACAGAACTCCTTTTCGTCATTTTTTTTCTTCTTTCCATCTTTTCTCTTTGTTTTTTTTCCCTCATTCATATTTCTTTTCTTCTAATATAGTGATAAAAATAAAAACAATTATTTATTAATTAATTTATTTATTATTTTCTAATAGAGTGATAAAAAAAATTCAATTAAAATAGAAAAAAGAAGAAACACAAAAGATAACTATAAAAAAAAAATTTAAAGAAAAACAAAAAACAGAAAATACAAAATACAAAATTTAAAACAGAAAAACTAAAAATGAAACAAAAATAAAAGAGTCGCTATATGGGCGTTAAATTGTAAGCCACATTAGGTGTCCCAATATAATTGGTTGTCTGTTTAACTTTTAAATAACATTGGAAAAAAATTACCTAAACACCTTATAAAAAAACCCACTTTTCATTCCATCGGTCCCACCTCCTCACCTCCTTCTCGCAAACCAAGTATGCGATTTCCCGTGCTTTCAAATTCTCAAAAAATTATCAACTAATCGATTATTTGATGCTCATCAGTCATTGTGCATAAATACACAACTCCTCTGCCATCCTCCCCCCCCCTCTCTCTCTCTCTCTCTCTCTCTCACAGCAATGCAAGATATGTGCGACTTGAAAGTCCAAAACAATAGACAACACACATTCTTCCTCAATAAAAAAAAATTAACAAATCTGATTATTTTGTTTTGATTCAATGTCAGATCGATCATCAACGCCACTGAAAAACATATAATGGCCAAAAAGCGTAGATATCCTTTTTATTTTTTTGGATTTTTTTAATTCATTAATTAAATCTGAGTAATGGAAACATGTTTTCGATGTTTATTGGATTCACGATGATCGTGATTTGCCTTAATGGGTTTTTTTTTTTTTTTTGGAATCTATCGACAGCAATTGCATTTTTTTTCAAATCGAGATATATTTTATTTCAATTCAAAACAACCGAGCCTTGAAGACATTTTTTTTTTGTTGGTAAATAAGCAGTAGAAACAAGCGTCGATCACGAACCGGAGTTGGATTCACGTTCAAAAATAATCACTCAATCAAGGTAGATAACAGTGAATATCCCACTTGATTAGTTTCCACTAAACGAGAGACTAACAACTTTATCCACCCCTCAAGATCTTAGGCTAAAGATGGAAAGCCTCTTCATATACTACTCAAAATGGAGATGGGTTTGAGAGTGAGGGTGCGTTTGGTTGCGCGATTGCGCTGCGATTGCGATTACAGGAAGCTGCGTTTGCAATCGCGCAACCAAACAGTCTTGTAATCGCAGTTTTAAATCCAGCGATTGCAGGCAAATAGTGCCCAAAAGCTGCGATTTCAAAAAGCTGAGAAAGTGAGCTTCCTGCAGAATCAGGTTTGCAATCGCAGATTCCTGCAGAATCAATTTTGCAATCGCGCAACCAAACGCACCCTGAGAGTGAAATGTAAAGCACAGATGACACTGGTGTACACACTCACAAGTAGACTTGCTATATATTTTGATTATGCATGCATATATATAGTAGTTGCATGGCGGTAAAAGGAGAATTGTTTAATGGGTAACACGTACACTACACCACCAAGTAATTTCAGTGATTGGGTAAAACAGGGGTTCGGAACGTCTTTTTTATAAAAACAGAGGGTCTCTGTTTCGGCCCATAAGAAGACGACGTGGTAAACCAAACATATGCTCACGTGATCTCATTTAACAGAAAACCAATGAGATTTATTCAGTCTCCTATCCTTCCGTTTTCATTTTCTCTCTCATCTCACCCTCCCGGCTTTTTTTTTTTTTTGTTAATGATTAGATTTTTTATGGATTTATTTTTATTATTTTGTGATTTCTAGTCTAATCTGTTTTTAATTTTTTATGGATTTATTTTTTTATTTTTGTGTTTTTAAATCTAATCTGTTTTGCAATTATTTTTTATGGAGTTATTTTTTTTTATGATATAGACTTTTTGTAGATTTATTTTTATATTTTTGTGATTTCTAGATTTAATCTGATATTTTTTATAGAGTTATTTAATTTAATGTCCATGTATAATTATGTTTTAAATTATGTCTTTTTCTTAAAAGGTGAACATTTTATATATACTTCAATGATTCAATCCATTGTATCGCAGACATAAGAATCCATTTTTTATCCTACTTAAATGAGGGAAGCATCGATTTTTTTTCAGTGTTTTTTTATTGATTAGATTATTTTTAGGATGTTCTTAATCGATTTTTTTAATGGGTAATGGTCAAAAATTTGATTATGTGGTCGATTGTGCATACTAGTAGATTTTCTTTTGTGGAGTAATTTGATTAAGGTAATGGTAGATTTTTTTATCTGTGTAGTCTAAAACTTTCCAAAAAGAGAATGAAAAATGTTTTTTTTTGTTTTATTTTTAATGCATGGTTTGTTGTTGTTTTTTGGTTTACTTGCATGCATGGGTTTACGTCCATGCATGGTTTGTTGTTGCTTTTTGGTTTTTTTTTATAGGTTTTGTTTGCATAAATAGTATTTTTTTTGTTCATTATTCCAATAAATAATGTTACACTGAGTTTGCCCTATAATTCCATACTATATATGTTTTAAATTTTTTTAAATAGTATACCTCATTTATTTAAATACATATTTTTTATAAGAAAATAAAGCATATAATATTATAAATTGCGTATCTGTATTTATAAAAAAAATTAATCTTATTTTTTAACTTCTTTCTTCTACGTGAGAATTTTATTTTTTTCATGGATTTTGGTTTACTTGCATGCATGGGTTTTGGCTTTTTTTTTTAGTGATGTTGGCATCATATATACACACACAAAAAATGAAATAATGTATTTCATTAATATATAAATTTTATTATATATATGTTGTATTTTATAATAGATATGATTTTATTTTATTCATAAAAATCTTAAATCAAAACTATTCATATAAACAAAATCCATGCAACCATCAGTAGAAAGAGAAAAAATAAAAAAACAAAAAAAAACAAACCAACCATGCATGCATGCACCACTTTGACGATGTGATTATGCATCACGTCTCCGTCTTGGAGGGTAGACATGCCCCCGTGTGCTGGTGCGTGTGGGGGTCGGTGGAGACGTGATTCACGTCTCCGCCATGGCATTTTTTAGTCCGATTAGCGCGTCACGTGGGCACGTTGACCGGCCATCGGTCAAAAATGACTTCAAGACCAGTTTTGTAAATATTTTGACTCTGAGATTATTTTTGAAATTTGTTTTTAAGCAAGGTATTTTTGAAAATTTTTCAAAAATTTTTGGTATTGGAGGAAAACAGGGCATGAGAGGGAAGAAGAAAAAAAGATGGTGAATTTATTAGGGGTGTTGTTGGTATTTAAAAAAAATTATTTTTTTATATTCATATCATAATTAATTTATTGGGTTATTTAAATAGTAAGCAATAAATGTGGGTTAACTAGTGCCCTGAGAACACTCATTAACAAAATACTTAAATTAAATAACTCTATAAAAAATATAAGATTAGATCTAGAAACCACAAAAATATAAAAATAAATCCACAAAAAATAATTGCAAAACAGATTAGATCTAGAAACACAAAAATAAAAAAATAAATCCATAAAAAATTAAAAACAAATTTGATTAGAAACCACAAAATAATAAAAATAAATCCATAAAAATCTAATCATTAACAAAATAATAATAATAATAATAATAATAATAAAGCCGGGAGAGTGAGATGAGGTGAGATGAGAGAGAATGAAAACA
Organism: Acorus calamus; assembly: GCA_030737845.1. Classification (NCBI taxonomy): domain Eukaryota; kingdom Viridiplantae; phylum Streptophyta; class Magnoliopsida; order Acorales; family Acoraceae; genus Acorus; species Acorus calamus. The sequence continues at coordinate 8,415,160 of CM060866.1, read as the reverse complement.
GAAGAAAAAGAAACGGAACAAATCTTATGGGTTTTCAGTTAAATGAGATCACGTGAGCACATATTTGATTTACCACGTGTCGTCTTCTTATGGGCCAAAACAGAGATCCTCTGTTTTTTAAAAACAGACGTTTCGAACCCGTAAAACAGGTGGCTTGATGTCAATAAAAAAATGGCCAACATTCCGAGGGTGCATTCTTTAACCCAAACGGTAAAACATTCCACTCATAATGCCCAAACGGTACTGTAAAGGCGGTCTTGTATCTATCTTCTTCTTTAATCTGGATTTGCCAGAATCCTGATTTAAGGTCAAACTTGGAAAAAATCTTGGAATTATAGACTCTTTTGATCAGATCTTGCTTATTGGGGATATGATACCTGATCCACTGGAGTACCTTATTTAATGGCTTATAATTTATGACAAGCCTTGGTACTCCCCTTTCTAATTCTGCAGCTTTTTCTACATAGAAAGCCGCACAGCTCCAAGGTGAAGAGCTCTTCCTAATAAGATTTTTGATATCAGAGCCACGTTGCATTGTCTTTGGTATTTGGTATCAGAGCCACGTTGCATTGTCTTTTAAGGGGATTTTCTTGCATGAACAGTGCTAAACAGTACCGGCCGGTGAACAGTGTTTTTTGAAACTATTTAGTCGCGTTGTCCACACTCTCATCTTAAGAACAATAGAGTTAGGGACGTAATACGTCGTTGATTGGTTTCCCTGCACTTCCTCATGGCCAATCTTTTCCGATCCCTTATGTCATGGGTACATGAAGCCTCCACTTCAACTGATGGAGCCTCCACCTCTAGAAATCCCCCTGCCATAAAGATTTATGTTTGTAACACTTTTAGTCTTAAAACAGACTATTATATCAAGACTATTGAAAAAACCCTTCCTTTAACTAATGGGCATGAGAACTTCCACCTTATATCCCAGAAAGAGATAGACATGATTAGGACAAAACCTCAATATCACTATCTTCATATAGGATTAGTACAGGTTTCTGTAAATGCCCTAGTTCGAGAAAACTTGAATGTTGCAGTTTTAGTATGTCTTCAAGACAATAGGCATCTAAAATTTGCTGATTCTGTTCTAGGGATAGTTGAATCCAGCCTAAGTAATGGACCAGTATTTTTTAATGCCTTTCCTAATTTCTCTGTGTCCTTAGCTGATCCTAACATTTTGGATACTCCTGTCCTGAGGATCCAAACTAATGGTTTCGACCTTACTAATGGCACTTTAAATATAAACCTGAGTTATAGGGTATATTTCAAGGTTATGAACACCTTATCCCCTAAAAGTAGGGTCTCTGATATTAAAGGTATTACTACTTTACTTCAAACAAACCCTAAAAATAACTCTTTTATCCCTAGACCTTTAAAATGGGATGAGATCAAATTGCCTAATTCCTAGACCCTTGAAAATGCTCAGCCTAATAAGCCCTTGGAAAACCTATACCTTAAAGACATTATTGAACATGAAGGTTGTAATATTGAAGTTCGATTTTCTAATACTGGCCTTCAAAGGACAAGATCTCTTAGAGCCACACCAGTAGTTCAAGCAAGGGAATGCTTGACTCCTAGGAGACGCTCTGTTTCCGAAAGGGATAGCCAGTATTCGGCAACTCAAGATGCTTACCTCCAACCTATAGGGGTTGCATCGGCAGTTTATGATGTTCAATCCGAAGCTCATTCTGAAATGCCATCTGAATATGAACCCGCTGAATCAGACATGCTCACTATAAGTGAAAATGATGACTATGAAATAGATAAAGAGATCATAAAACATGATTTTTATTCTTCAAAAAACGATGATAAAAGAAAATGGTTTTTCAACACTATACCCAAAGAAGAGCAAGGTCCGATTAGAGAACAGTGGTATGACCATATGAGATTTGAACAAAAAATTGTATATTTCTTTGATTGGTTTGAACATACTTATATTCCAATGTTACAGAACATGATCATTGATCTTCCTGAAGAAGACCATGCTATGGTCCTAGAGAAGATCGATAAATATGCCACCAAATGGAGAAACATTAAGAATGAAGAAGTGGAATCTATTCATCCACCGTTTGAAAGAATTAAAGTCACTAATTCCGACATTATAGCCAGCCCTCTTAAGACTACTACAAAGATTGACCCTGGTAGTCCTTTCAAGGCAGAATACTTTTTCCAGGTTATGGAGCAAAATAATTTCACCAATGTTGCCTTGAGATCTATAAGTAGCCAAACTGAAAGAATAGAAAAAGCTCTCACCGAAAATTGTAGCCTTGACAATATTCAAGCCAATGGTCTGCAAAGCCTCCAGGCCTCGACCACCTCGTCCAAAAATATAGTAAAAAAAACTGAAAAACCAATATTCATTCCTCAACAAAATCTTGAAAAAGGGATGAAGTTCAAAGAAAGACCCTCTGAAGAATTGTTGATTAAATTATCTGAAAGACTGGAAAAATTATCCATCAATAACCTCAATGATGAGTCCTCTTGTGAAGAAAATTCCCAAGAAGACATTGAGGATGGCAGCATATCTGAAAGCCTTCCTGATCATTCTGATATTGAAATCAATAAGCTCGGGACTGTAACTCAGACCTCGAGAACAAAGAATTTCTATAGAAGACCAACTCCTGTTGACGTTCAAATAGAAGAAAATAATGACATTACTCTTACTACTTCCTATGATGGAAAATCTCTCGTAGAATGGAATCTTGATGGCATGGATGAATATCAGGTCAGCCAATTATGTCATTCTATGCTTATTTATGCTAATGCCTGTAGGATACAAGGTAATAGTGATAAAGATATTACTGATATGATAACCACATCATTCATGGGGCAATTAAGGGGTTGGTGGGACAACTTCATTACCCCTGAGCAAAGACGTGCTATTTATACAGCAATAAAAACTGATCCCAATGGGAGACCTGAGCCCGATATTGTCACCACACTAGTTCTCACTATATTTAAACATTTTATTGGCAGCCATAGTGACACTGCTGACAGAATTAGAGAACAACTTATAAACCTTAGGTGTCCAACCTTATCTGATTTTAGGTGGTATAAGGACACGTTTTTATCACAAATTTTATCGCCGAAAGAGTCAGAAACAACCTCCGTCAAGAATTTGGGGGACATATCCCTTACTCCGTTATAACATTCGGAGAACTCATACAAAAAATAAACTTGATAGGTCTGGCCCTTTACAATGATCTAAAGATAAAGAATCAGCTCAAGAATCAACATTTGACTTCCAAAAGAGAACTTGGAGACTTCTGTTACCAATTCGGGTATCAGAAGGAAGACATTAAGAATCCTTCCAAGTCTCGAAAAAGGAATACCAAGCATTCTTATAATAAAAAACCTCTTGAGAGACAATATCATAAAACAAATAGAGCCCCTGCTCAGAAACCTAGAAAGTGGTTCTCCAAAAGGAAACCCAACACCTCTAATCCTCCTACCTGCTTTAAATGCAAGCAGAAAGGCCATTATGCCAATAAATGCTTTAGTAGCAAACCAAAAAATAAAAAAGAATCCATTCATAACTTAGAAGAACAGAATTCTGATTCTGAAAGTTGTAGCTGTAACTGTTGTGACCCTGAATCCTATGATTCATCGTCAGATACAGATGGCTTGATGGTCCTTTCGGTCCAAGAACAATTTATTTTAGATACTATTGACTCCATCGAGAATCCTGTCGAAAAGAAACGACAGTTAGAAAGATATATTAGCCTGATAAAAACTCCTGTCAGTCAAGCCCAAGATGATAACAAAGAAAAATACTCCTATAAGGAGATAATTCAAAGATTAGAATCTGAAAAACCCAAAAAAGTGACTATAGGGGAATTAAGAAAAGAACAAATTGATATGAAAAAAGAAATCAAGGACCTTAGAGACAGGGTTACATACCTTGAAGCCATCCCTAGATTGGGAAAACCCGCCGAGAATTCTGATAATGAAGAATCTGTCAGGGATCAACCTGAAGAGGAAGAAGAATTTATTAGCTCTCTCGAAAAATATACAAAACAAAAATGGAATGTTGAAGTCCTCCTGAAAATTAAAACATTTTCTCTAAAATATAAGGCCCTTATTGACACCGGGGCTGATATGAACTGCATTCGTGAAGGATTGATCCCTTCAAGATACTTTGAAAAGACAACCCATGGTATTAATACTGCCAATGGGGAAAGTCTTAAGATTAATTATAAAATACCCGAAGTACATGTTTGTAATAAAGGATCATGTTTAAAAACATCGTTCCTTTTGGTGAAAGATCTTCGTCAGGGTGTTATCCTTGGAACCCCCTTTATAAATATGATAAAACCCTTTTCGGTCGATACTGAGGGTATTCATGCAACTCAAAATGGAAAAAATATCTTATACAAATTTTGTACTACACCAAAGCTATCTTTTCTCAACCAGCTCAGGCAGGCCCTGGAATATAAAGAAAAGTTTATTAATGAACTCTCTGAAGAGATCAGGATTCAAAAGACATCTGAACAAATCGGTAGTCCTATTTTCCAAAAGAAGGTCTCTGATTTTCAAAAGACTATTGAAAATGAGGCCTGCTCAGATCTGCCCTCTGCCTTCTGGCATAGGAAAAAACACATGGTGAGCCTACCATACATCAAAGACTTTAATGAAGAGAAAATCCCCACAAAAGCCAGGCCCATCCAAATGAATAATAGACTCCTAGAAATTTGCAAGGAGGAAATATCTCAATTACTTATCAAAAATCTTATTAGGAAGAGCTCTTCACCTTGGAGCTGTGCGGCTTTCTATGTAGAAAAAGCTGCAGAATTAGAAAGGGGAGTGCCAAGGCTTGTCATAAATTATAAGCCATTAAATAAGGTACTCCAGTGGATTAGGTATCCTATCCCCAATAAGCAAGATCTGATCAAAAGAGTCTATAATTCCAAGATTTTTTCCAAGTTTGACCTTAAATCAGGATTCTGGCAAATCCAGATTAAAGAAGAAGATAGATACAAGACCGCCTTTACAGTACCGTTTGGGCATTATGAGTGGAATGTTTTACCGTTTGGGTTAAAGAATGCACCCTCGGAATTTCAAAACATAATGAATGAAATATTTAATCCTTATGGATCCTTTTCCATTGTTTATATCGATGATGTGCTGATATTTTCTGAGAACATAGATAAGCATTGGAAGCATCTTAATATCTTCCTTAGAATTGTAAAACAAAATGGTCTGGTGGTATCAGCCAAGAAGATAAAACTCTTCCAAACCACAGTTCAATTTTTAGGATATAAAATCTCTGGGAATGATATTACACCCATAAAAAGGGTAATAGATTTTGCAGATAAATTTCCAGATAGCATAAAAGATAAGAAACAACTTCAAAGGTTTCTTGGTTGTCTTAACTACGTATCAGACTTTTATAAAAATATAGCTCTGGACAGGAAACTGTTGTCCAACAGACTGAAGAAAAACCCTACACCTTGGACCATAGAACATACCCATGCCGTCCAAAGGATTAAAGAAAAGGTAAAACAGTTGCCATGCTTGAATATAGCAAGCCCCAATGCACCAAAGATTATAGAAACTGATGCCTCTGACATTGGATATGGAGGGATACTAAAACAGAGGATTGACAACAAAGAACAATTAGTAAGGTTTACTTCAGGAACATGGAATGAAGCTCAAAGAAAATATTCCACTATAAAAAAGGAAATTCTAGCTATAGTTAACTGCATAACAAAATTCCAAGGGGACATTTTAAACCAAAAATTCCTCTTAAGAATAGATTGCAGCTCTGCAAAATATGTTCTTGAAAAAAATGTTAAAAATCTTGCATCAAAACAGATTTTTGCCAGATGGCAAGCATTACTAGGAATCTATGATTTTGACATAGAATACATTAAAGGAGACTTTAATAGTCTTCCTGATTATCTCTCGCATGAATTCTTGCAGGGAAATGGACCAAAAGAAGAAGGCAAAGATCCTTCCTCAAAGGACCCTAAAAATTGAGAGCTCAAGACCTTCTGTGAAGAGGTTAAGGAAGAAAATCTGTTTGAAGATCAAAATCAGTTTGCCATACTTGCTGAAATAGGATCTCAAACTTCAGATCCACAAACTGAATATGAATTCAAAACTTCCGTTCCACTATTCTCTATTGAGAAATATGAAGTAGACAAAGAATAGCAGAACTTATTAAGATATACTTCCCCAAAGATGATCATTCTGGTACTGGCTACCATTTCTATATCCCTGATATGATAGGGAAAATCCTGATTACTATGAAAACATCCTATTAGAAACAAACAGTGTCAGAATTGTGCACCATTATAAGAACAAGAGCACCTTAGAGATCTCATATTCTAAACTATGCATCCAAAAGATATTATCCTTAAAAGACTGGGATAAGAGTCCCAATGCCTCTAGGCGATTCCAAAAATCAGTGATCAGACCCAATTACTATAATTATTGGGATTACCAGAAAGCCTGGGAAAATGTACTATTAGTCCAAAACTGTGTCTTAAAACATTCTTGGTTTATCCATTTTGTCTGCCAGGCCAAAATTCCAAATTGGTTTTACTCCTGGTGGCAAGTATTTGGTGCTAATTGGAAAAACTTACCAGGAGACATCCAAGCTCATATGGAGCAGGAAGAATTAAACCCACAAAATAGCATTGATTTATTGAAATATCACAACCAGACGGGGATACCATGGATCCTCCAATGGGATTTCCAGGTAGAAAAAAGGTTTCCTCCTCACCTCAAGAGAGATATATATACTAAATGGTGGGCTAAATATGACCCACGAAAAATTTTATCTGGTTATAAATTACCAATTTATGGAAAACCACGGGAAGATAGTTATGAGACTATCAAAACAAACCTTATTGGAGAATACACTAAAAGATTCCCAAATTTAAGTCAAGAATGCATTGAATTAAAGGCATATGAGCACATGTTTAAAATGTTCAGAGCAGAAAAGGCGGCTCTGCCAGCACCAATGGCCACCAGCTCTCAAGGTCCGGGAGGGACTCAAGGGGCTCAAAGGATGGAGGATGACTCTCAAAGGCCAGAAGATGGTGATTCTCAAACGGACAATGACTCTCAAGGGCTTGAAAACATACCCTCAGATTTTCCTGAAGATGAGTTTGATCCAGCTGAAGGATCTGTGTAAAAAAAAATATGATAATAATAATAATCATAAAAGGAGGAAGGATCCAGAAGACCCTAGTAAATCACGGGTTCAATATTACGCTACAAAAAGCTAGTCACGGGAGCACCCGACAAAGATGGGAAAAGAAGAAAAGACTTAAAGCAGACAAGTGACACCAGAAGAAGACAAGAAGTCACTCAAAACTGAATGACCACGGACTCCAAACCCTTTGAAGTCCGCAACTCTGCCTATATAAAGGAGCAAGAGAACGAAGGAGGGCATCGGCAAAAAACCCAAGTCTACAAAACCCCTCTACCAAAAAATCCACCAAAACCCAAGAGTGCTTTGTAAGAACTAAGTGTGTTTTGTAAGATAGAAGAAATAGGGCAGAAGAGGGAGATATCCTTCTCGACCCCAGTATTGTAAGTTTCTTTCTTTCTAAATCTATGTAATGAATGGTAGTGTCCTGTATCTTATGCATGTTCAATAAATAAATCTTTCTAGTATCCATATCATGTTCGTATATTAGTTCTCAAATTCATTTTCATCTTATTAAAAAAAAAAGTTTTGATCCTGTAAGTATTTGGTATGGCCAACATTTCTTCCTACACAAGCATGTAAGGCGGTGGAAGTTGGACTTTTCCAAATATGGGAAAATGCCAATATGCCCCCTGGGAAAACAGTAATATCAGGGAAGGCTAGATATAATTTTCTAACAATCTCCCACTCATACTTCACTGGTATATGTGATTAGTCTTTTCCATCTCCATCTCAAGTAATAAATACACATGATAACAGACCTGAAGGGTGAGACCCATGGGAATTCACATATATTCTAAAGGTAGGTAACGCACCAAATCTCCATCTGACCAGCGCGAAACTTCTCATCCTCAATTAACCTGCCCTAGACTCGGATGACATACACCAGAGTAAGACTTCTCTAGTCCTATTAGAGCACTACGATCTCACTCGACTCATGTATGCACTTCTTCACTTATCAGAAAATATTTAATAAAACTTATCCATTTTCAATCATGTTTTAATAAGAAAATAAAAATAATATATATAATATCAGTAAAATCTCATTGAAAACGTGATCTCCGGGGAGGATAAGTAATCAAAGTGCATACAAAAATGACCTCAACATCAAGGTGTAGTCATCAAGGAGTCATTCCCTCGCACATATGCTCGTCAGCTTTGACCCGACCACTTTCCCAGCAGTGCATGTGACCCAGCCGCATTATCTCATGGCTTTAACATTGCACATCAAAGTAGCGTCACCAGATCTTAGCTTCTTAACACAATGAAGAGTACATAAGGGCACTAAAGTCACCTACGGGACTGGCTCTGCTCGCACAACGATAGAAATAGGACTCTATCGCAGTAGGTAAGTGGTCTATAGCGCGTACAACTTCTCTTGCACGCCGTGATACTGGAAAAATAATATGTTGTCGGTTCCTGTATCACGTAGATCCCTTAATCGTCTCAGTCAACTAAGGTGGTCCTCCCAGTGACCAGATCTAGCTTAATTTTCAGACCTCAATATATATGATCTCGGAGAGATCTCATCTTGATTATTTAAATAACCAAGGCGACATCAACACCTACTCGTGTGTGTCTCATCCCCTGCATCCCAGTACAGGAGGTTGTCCTGCCTGTGCGACTAGGCGGACACGGCCTGCCGACAGTTAATGATAATCACTTAAATTTCACAAATTTATTAGTTAAATCAGTCACATGATCACGATGCATGCATGTCAACAACAGATATATAAAGATGTCCAAAATATCTCATTCATTCATACACAAGCAGTAACTACATGTACACAAAAGAAGACCCTCCCACTGAAAACAAGGACTACAACTACCAGTATTGCAATCCCATGCCTCTCACATGGCTCACAAAAACATCTCGAGGCACTGCTTTAGTCAGTGGGTCTGCAACCATGTCTCTAGAGGGAAGATAGGACACAACTATCTGGTTCTCAGCAACCTTATCCCTCACAATATGATACATGGACTCAATATGCTTGGATCTCTCATGAAATTTAGGGTCTTTGGAGAGTGCAATGGCAGAGTTATTATCACAATATAGCGGTACTGGCTCTTCTGCACTTCTAATGATCTGCATATCCCGCAAAAATCGCCGAATCCACACAGCTTCTCTTGTAGCATGACTACAAGCCACATACTCAGACTCCATGCTAGAGTAGGCTGTATACTTCTGTTTTCGGCTAGTCCAAGAGAAAGCTCCACCAGCCAATAAAAATACAAAGCCAGATGTGGACTTGCGAGAATCAAGATCACCTGCATGATCAGGATCAGAATAACCTTGAACTTTAAGTTCACCACATCCTTGATAGCAAAGAGTCAGGTCTTTTGTGCCTTTCAAATACCGAAGTATTCGCTTCACGGCCTGCCAATGACCTTGACCAGGGTTACTCTGATATCTGCTGACCAACCCCACAGCAAAGCAGATATCTAGACGTGTGCAAACATTAGCATACATCAGACTTCCAACAGCACTGGAGTAAGGAACTCTCTTCATCTTCTCTTTTTCATCATCAGTCTGTGGGCACATTCTGAGGCTCAGCTTCTGATTCTTGTCAACAGGAGTATCGATGGGTTTATAATCCTTCATGCCAAACCGATCTAATACCTTCTCAATATATGCTGACTGAGATAAGCCAATCTTTCTCTTAGCTCGATCTCTCTGAATCTTGATGCCGAGCACATAACTAGCTTCTCCCATGTCCTTCATATCGAAGTTGAGAGAAAGCCATTGTGGAGTGAGATTCAACAACGTCATGCTATTTGTGGCTAGAAGAATATCATCAACATACAAGCAGAGAATGATGAAACTCTTGTCCAGCCACTTCATATATATGCAATGGTCCTCTTCAATCATAGTAAAGCCAAAAGATTTTATGGCATTGTGAAATTTAAAGTATCACTGCCTCGAAGACTGTTTCAGCCCATATATGGATTTCTTGAGTTTGCATACCTTCTGATCATGTCCCTTTATTTCATATCCAGATGGCTGCAACATATAAATTTCTTCGTCAAGATCTCCATTCAGAAAAGCTGTCTTCACATCCATCTGATATAATTCCAAGTCCAGGCTTGCAGTTATGGCAAGAATCATCCGGATAGATGTGAATCTGGCAACTGGTGAGAAAGTTTCTTAATAATCTAAACCTTCCACCTGACTATACCCTTTAGCCACGAGCCTTGCCTTGAACTTGTCAATGGATCCATCAGCTTTCCTTTTAATTTTCAACACCCACTTGTTACCAATGGGTTTTCTTCCAGCAGTAAGATCTACAAGCTCCCAGACTTTGGTTTTTCATCATGGAATTAATCTCCTCATTCATTGCAACAATCCATTCCTTCGATCTTGGACCGGATAATGCTTCTTGATAAGAATCTGGTTCATCATCGTCCATGGAGATGCAGGTATAGCATTCCCCTTCGATATCAAAATATCTACGGGGAATCCTACCACGAAGGCTTCTCCGAATATTCTGACTCTCTGAAGTGTTCCCACTGTTTTCAACATTTTTTGAAACACTCCCACTTTTATCAGCATCCATAGGTAAGTTGTCTCGAACACCAACACTGGGAGACTGGCTTGTGCTAGGAGTGGAGGAGTCAGGAACTTCATGCAATTCTACTGAAAATTTGGCCCTTTTCCTTTGAGGAAATCTTTCTTCAATGAAATCAGCATGTGGAACCTCCTTTTCAACTATTCCTCCTTTTTCAGTCTCATGGATTACAACATATCCCTTGGACTGAGAAGGGTATCTGATAAATATGCATTCCATAGCTTTTGGCTCCAACTTGGTTCTATCAACTGAAGGAATTAGTGCATAACAAACAAATCCCCATGGGCGCAAATGATCAAGCTTTACTCTGTGGCTTGTCCACAATTCATATAGAGTTTTGGAAACTGATTTTGAAGGAACTCTATTTAAAATATATGTCACTGTTAAGAGTGCATCACCCCAAAATTCCATAGGCAAATTTGCATGGGCCAGCATACTTCTCACCATATCAAGGAGTGTACGATTCCTTCTTTCTGCCACACCATTCTGCTCAGGACTGTAAGGCATTGTGAACTGTTGACTATTCCATTCTGCTCACAGAATTCTTTGAATAAGGTAGACATGTATTCACCTCCTCTATCTGTCCTGAGCACCTTAATTGTTCTCCCCAACTGATTCTCAACTTCATTTTTATATTTGATGAAACAATCTAACACATTAGACTTATAGGAGATGAGATATACATATCCATACTGAGAATAGTCATCAATGAATGTGACAAAGTAGTATGAACCATTCTGGCTCTCACATTCATAGGCCCACAAACATCAGAATGAATGATACTCAACAGTTCAGTTGATCGGGTAGCCTTCCGAAATGGTTTCTTGGTTGCCTTTCCACATATGCAGTACTCGCATGTAGGAAATCAACATCTTTCAAGGAACCCAGAAAACCATCTCTACATAAGCGTTTCATTCTGTCTTTACCAATATGGCCCAGCCTCGCATGCCAATTCAGACATTCAGAAACACTGAAATTTTCATAATTCACTATTGATGAGGTGATAGGAAAGGAGCACGATTTGCATTCAACCTCTAACTTGAAAAGATTTTCATACAATCTGCCCCTGGCAAAAATTACATTGTTCAGCCTTATAGACACATTTTCACCAGAAAATCAAACATCAAAATTATATTTACATAACTGGGAGACAGACACAAGATTCTTTCTAATATTGGGAACATACAAAATGTCACGAAGCTCCAAAACACGTCCAGTCTGCATGTGTAACTGGTACGTGCCGATCCCCAAAACATCCTCCGCGGCATTGTTCCCCATATATAACTTGTGTTGTCCTTCAGAAATCTGGTGAAACTCTACAAAACCTTCCATTTCCTTCGTCACGTGCTTGGTTGCCCCTGAATCCAGAAACCAATCAGGGCAAGCCTCATCAGTAAGGAGAACCTCAGAACAAACATTAACATAATAGGAGGGAGAGACAGGAGGACATACTGTTTTCTTGTCCCTGCATTCTCTAGCGAAATGTCCTCGTTGACCACAAACAAAGCATGTGATCTTGGACTTATCAACTCTGCCCTGAAAACCTCCTCTCGGCCTAAACTGTTGTTTCCCCTTAAAGTTATTATCAGGCTCGGTCCTCTTCTCATAAGGCTTCTTCTTATTTTTGAACTTTCTTTTCTTCTTAAACTTCTTAGGCCCCTTTTCTTCTACATTCATGACCACTTCAGAAGAGCTACCCATTCTTCGTTCAGCTTCAATTTCTAAAGCAGTTCTCAAATCCTCAAAAGTCTTAACAGACTTATCATGGGTCATCAAGAGCTTCATCTGCTCCCACGATGGAGGAAGTGACCTTAATACAGCTAGAATTTTCTGATCTTCACTCAGTTTATTCCCAGATGCAGCTAAGTCACGAATCATTTGTGACATTTTTCTCAAATGATCTGACATGGACTGACTATGAGGCATTCTATAGTTCTCAAACTGCACACTCATTACTCTGAGTCTTGCAGCACTATAGCCTGAATAGGCCTTTTTCAATGCATCCCACATTTCTTTTGCAGTTTCATAAACCTCATATTCCCCAATCAGATCATACATCATACTGCTCAACAAAGTATATCTAGCAGTTGTGTTATCATGCACCCAATTATTATAGGCTTCTACAAGTGCATCAGAAGAGCCACTACCAGGTTTAATCTTAACTTCTCGCAGTGTATATTCAACATTTTGTTCATGTAACAAATATGTCATCTTTCTCTGCCACTGATCATAATTGGTGCCATCTAATTTATCCCCCTTGATTAAATCCGAGATAATATTTTTAGATGCCATATATTACTGCAAATAAATGAATATGCACATCCATCAACAAATCATGCATGCTGTGACTGATTTCTACATTTATCTCATAGTGATTATCATTTTCACACAACATGACCTACGTGACTCATGGGAAATAGAATTAAAATTTATCATCAAGACAACTGCACCAAAATCAACACTATGTGCAGAAATCAAATGCAATCAATCAAGATAATAAAATTAATTCATTTTCTTAAAATCACATAAGCCTATTTTAATAATTACTACACATCTCATTTAGGAGTGGTAAAATAAAAATTACCTGTTGCGAGGAAAGCACTGTAATTCCCTCGTTTACTCCACAAAGAACGAAATCCAACTCACAACGGCTCTGATACCACTGTTGGTAAATAAGCAGTAGAAACACGTACCGCGGCGAAAACGTCGATCACGAACCAGAGTTGGATTCACGTCCAAAAATAACCACTCAATCAAGGTAGATAACAGTGAATATCCCACTTGATTAGTCTCCACTAAACGAGAGACTAACAACTTTATCCACCCCTCAAGATCTTAGGCTAAAGATGAAAAGCCTCTTCATATACTACTCAAAATGGAGATGGGTTTGAGAGTGAGAGTGAAATGTAAAGCACAGATGACACTGGTGTACACACTCACAAGTAGACTTGCTATATATTTTGATTATTACCCATGCATACATATATATAGTAGTTGCATGGCGGTGGATGCATGGCGGTAAAAGGAGAATTGTTTAATGGGTAACACGTACACTACACCATCAAGTAATTTCAGTGATTGGGTAAAACAGGTGGCTTGATGTCAATAAAAAAATGGTCAACATTTCTTCCTACACAAGCATGTAAGGCGGTGGAAGTTGGACTTTTTCAAATATGGGAAAATGCCAATATGCCCCCTGGGAAAACAGTAATATCAGGGAAGGCTGGATATAATTTTCTAACATTTTTTAAATCAAAACGACAACAATTGCATTGTTTTTTTATGTTCTTTTTAATCCAGATATATCATAGGGGTGAATGTAATGTTAACTAATTAAGAAAATAATGATGTAAAATGTATCTTACTATTTTGGAAAAAATGTACATTTAAAAGAATGTAACTGTATTTGAAAAAATGTATCTACATTTCAAGTATCACTGAATCTCAAATGTAACCAATTTGTCCAATTATATATGTAACTACATTTCATAGGATGTAACTTGATCTTGCACTATGTATCTGAATTCAAATTATAAATTCAAATATTTAAATGTAATTGAATTTGAAGGGGAGTAATCATTTGGTTTTGCTATACATTTTAAATTTTAAATGTAGCTGAATTTCCAATGGAAGTGAGTTTACAAAATGAAAAAAAATTGATTAAAAGAATGTAACTAGATCTCGAACAATATATTTGAATTTCAAGTATCACTGAATTTCAAATGTAACTGAGTTTTCAAAATATATATGTATCTCCATTTCATGGAATGTAACTTGATCTGACACTATGTATGTTAGGCCTCATGTCATTTTATTAATAATTTATATGGTAAGGGTCGTATTACACAAGTATTATCGTACAAGATACAGTAGTATAGGTGTCTAATTTGCTTGAAGCCTTTAGAATCATTGTAATCCATTGATCCCATGATCTTTTATACCTACTTGTGATGGGCCCATTTTCCATGCTAAACTTCACTCACTTTGCACCTCACCCCCACCCCTTTTGACACATAACTCTTTAAACCTACCACCAAGTGACACTTGGCAACACCCATACCACACACACAAGCCAATAAAAACCCACATTTCACTCTCTCTCTCCACACACTCACAAGAAAAGAAGAAGAGAAGGACCTGGGGAGGAGAAGCCACGAGACCCCTTTTTTTTCTTTTCAACTAACAAGAACTCTCTTTCACTCTTTATTTTTTTTCTTTGATTTCTCTTAATCCAACTGTCGGATCGTCTCCCACCTTTTATGAAAATTGTTGTGTGTGTCAAGTTCTATCTCCCATGTAAATTTGAGCATCATCCACCATTAGTCATCAAATTCTTTCTTCTCACCATTCCTTTTTGGTCGTAGTTTAGGCATCCACGAGGCATAGCATCGCATCCTCTACGATGTAGCGCATGTGGAAGGTGGATATTGGACGAAAGGGGAGGTGGGTGAACCGATCATAAACTCATGGGATTATCAATTGTTCTTATTGTTTTCCATGTTGAATCCATGTCAAATGAGTTATTTTAATGTTAATTTATGTTTACATGATTGGACTACCATGGCTTCACCCCTGTTTCACTTGAATAAACCCCCTTGTTTGACCAGATTTGACCTTGTTTGACCAGAACAACCCAGATTTGACCCTGTTTGACCAGAACAACCCCATGTTTGACCCTGTTGACTCTGTTTGACCTGTTTGACCTGAATAGCCCAGATTTGACCAGAATAAACCTGGTTTGACCATGTTTGGTCATATTTGATGTAGGTGCCCTGTTTAATGTAGAATTGGCCAAATTGTTTAAGTTGGTTGATTCGGTAGGCTTATGTAATTTTGATTATGCTCGCAGACTTCTATGAGTTCGGTAGTGGTTGTACTACTGTTGGATTGACCGAGACGCGCGTGATTCATCGTGAGACGTAGTACCCGTCTCAGTGAGTGGATCTAACTTGACACTCTGATAGTATAGTTCAATGCAAAGTCATGATTATGGAAATTGTATAATTAATCTTGTATGCATGAATATGGTGGCATCTATAAATATATTAGGACATTATTAAATATGTTCCATTGAGATTTCCTGACTACTTGACCTATATAATTACATCCTTACATGTTAATACATTAATTACACTTTGAATATGTAATTAAGGGTAGGATTTGATATTATTGTATCATATCATATCTTGAATGCGTGACCATAATCTATCATAGTTAACCCTTGCATGTTAAATTATGTTTTCTTCATGTGTTATGGATCTTCATTTCATAATCTAGTTAGAGACATCATTAGGAATAGGGAATCTGATCGGATGGATCGATCCCATTGCCTGTTATGGGTCATCTCATAAGGCCTCGATCGATGTCTGTCGAACCTATTTGGGGTAGCCCTGATTATGATGCTTCGTGTGAGTTGAGTGCGCACCTATGACTGAGGCGAGGGTAAACTCTAGGTGTCCTTCACGAGGGAGCGTTTTCAAGGTTCATCCTGGACGCCCACGGTATCCGGTAGATCAAATCGGCTGCACGTCAGAGTGGTTGGATGATGGAGAGTCTTAGCCAATGTTGTGGGTTTGATGACCATGTTCGCAAAGTGATGATGCCTAAGGCGGGTCCCATTGGTGTGGTTTATGTTGCAGTCAGGCTTTGGTGGACTTAACGGGTGGAGTGATACTCCCTGTATTGGCTGAGCCGATGCAATTGCACAAATGGGTCGCCTAGGAGAAGTCACTGGACGACAGGAGAATAATGTGAGACGTTTGTGTGTAGTGACATTTCAGTCACTAAAGTATATATATATATATATATATATATATATATATATATATATATATATATATATATATATATATATATATATATATAGAATTGCTAACATGGGATGGATCCCCTGTGGTGTGGGACGCAGACGGATTTGTCTTTATGTTAGGGACATAATAAGGTAAGTGTGAGTTGGCCTCCTGTGGTATGGGACTCAGGTTGACCAAATCATTCATAAATTATTTTTGATGAGAACTGTACTTTGAGGTGTCTTGTAGTTAGTTTCATTCACTAGGCCTTCATCGACTTACCCCTCTATTGTTATGGGTCTCTTCCAGGTGCTTCACAGGGTGGGGGACATGATCAGTGATTTTGGGGTACTGCAGGAGTTTTTGTGTGCCTCCCGGTGATCAGACTAGAGCCTGTCAGCTATTTTGTGATCCTTTTTTATCAAGTCCTTTGTAGCTTTTGTTGGTATGTATCATATACTCTCTAATTAGGACTTATGTTCACACGGGACGACGATTGTGTATTCTTTTGAGTGCCAATGTTATATGTTTCTTGGCCTTGTGTTGTTTATATATGTATAAACTCTTCCGCTGTTATCTCTTGTGCTTCAGTCATCTGTTATTTTGTAATTTAATCTGGTCTTGATATACTCGGTATCATACACTTGTCATCCCTTGGAGACGGCCGCTCTAGGGGCGTGACAATGTATCTGAATTTAAATTATAAATTGAATTTCAATGTAATTGAATTTGAAGGCGGAGCAATCATTTGGTTTTGCTGTATGTTTTAAAAGTTAAAACATTGAAAGGTATCTGGATTTTAGTAAAAATCTAATCAAGTTAAACAACCAAAAACACATTTTTAAATGTAAAATAGCTACTGTAACTAGACTATATAATAAAGTTAACATATTAGTAATTAATCAATGAGTAAAAAAAGGTAGAATAACATCATTATAGCAATGAAAACATTAGTTGATATGTATGTCATAGAATAATGAATCTGAATTTTAGAATTTTCAATGCAATTGAGTTTTCAAAATGTATCTGGATATGGATTTCATAAAATGTAATTGGATCTGGAACGATATATCTAAATTTAATTATAATTAAATTTTCAATGCAACTGAGTTTTCAAAATTTAAACATGCAGCTGAAACTTATATAGCTAACATAACAAATTAATCTTTCACTTAAAGCAGAAAAAGATGAAACATGGCTCACTTCTGGGAGATAAAACAACTATCCTATATTATTGTATAGTTAAAATTCAAATGTATCTTAATTTTTCAGAAAATGTAATTAGATTACTAGGGGAAAGACATAAAAAATGAAAAAAAATCAACAACCACATAAATGGAGCAAAAATATAAATTATAATTATATAATTAATATAACAAAATAGTCATTCATTAAATAACATTACATATAGTTACAAAAACATATACAACAAAATCCCATAACATAATGCAACTGGTTTGTTAGATACATTTCAAATGTATCTGAATTTAAAAAAAAAAAGTGCATGTGGAGGTCAGAGGAGGGCTCGAAAGATAGCCTAACCACCTCTCATATGATAAAGGGTGGCGAGAGGAATCCAGGGTGGTGATGCCGCTCGTTAAAGATGAGTAGACCAGCCGGAATGATTTTTTGAAATAGCGGATAGCTTAAGAGGATATTATCGGTAATACCACATATGCTACCTCATGTAGCTTACATGAAGCATATATAATGGGGCTTGTGAATCATTATTGAAAATAAAAATAAAAATTATTTTGAAGAAATAAAAGCCATTAAAATTCTTTAAATGATGGGATTTATTCTTATCTACTAATATTTAAAAAGAAAACAGAAAATAAAAATTTAAAACAAAAATCAAAAGTAAAACAAAAAATAAAAAATAGAACTCAATTTTACCTTCCTCTTCTTTTTGTATGGATATCAAGGAATAAAAACCATAAAGATCCCTTAAATGGTCTGGATTCAGTCAAGACTGACTTAAATCAGTCCAATTAGTATTGAACTGGGATTGTTTTTCCTCTTTTAAATTCATAATTTCCAATTTGGTGAAGGATGCTCATTTCTTATGCACCTAAACATTTGGAGAGAAGATGTTTATGTTTCATATCCATTAAAATTTAATTATGTGATAGTCCAATGTTGTTGAGACATTAACATGTTTGTGTGGGCAGATAAAAATTGTAAAGAAAAAGGTATAGCTTAATTGATTCTGTGATCATTTATTGATCGCTCGACTCTGTTGTGCTAATTCAACATGTGCAGATAACATGCGCTAATTCTTCAATTTGATTCAACATGTGCTAATTGCATTTGATCATTTATTTTGTTTGTGCTAATTCAACATATGCAGATAACATGTTGAATTGTTATACTGAGTTGATTGTTTAATGAAAAACATTGTATAGATGTATGAATGTATGTCAATATATGAATGTTGTATGCAGTGTATACTTTTGCTTACATGAAATGATATGTAGTTTGGTTGAAGTAAACAATAATACTCATGAAACGAATGAAATTATGGTTGAATCAAACTGAAGTATTTGTTAATCGAACTGTTAATGAATCAAATTATCCACAGCTCATGACATGAACTGAAATTGTGGTTGAATCGAACTGAACTACCAATGAATCAAACTCTCCACTGCTCAGGACATGAACTGAAATTGTGATTGAATCGAACTGAACTACTAATAAATCAATCTATCCACAGCTTATGACATGAACTGAAATTGTGGTTGAATTGAACTGAACTGCTAATGAATCAAACTATCCAGAACTCATGACACGAACTGAAATTGTGGTTGAATCGAACAAAAGTACTTGTTAATCAAACTAAAGTATTTGTTAAGCGAACTGGACTACTAATGAATCAAACTGTACAGCACTCATGACACAAATTGAAATTGTAGTTGAATCAAATTGAACTGCTTGTTAATCAAACAGAAGTATTTATTAATCGAACTGAACTACCAATTAATAAAACTATCAAGTACTCATAACACGACCTGAAGTTGTGGTTGAGTCGAACTGAACTACTTGTGAATCAAACTAAAGTATTTATTAATAGGACTGAACTATTAATGAATCAAACTGCAGTGCACATGATTTGAACTGAACAAGCCAAACCCTAAATTGAACTTATCATTCATATAACTAATTAAGTCAAAATATTTCTTTACAACTACAATTATAACATTTTTTTGTACAACTTTAACAACTCTATTCAGTTTCTGGATTTTGTTTTGTTGGGTCTACGTGGTTTTTAATAGGTTTTTTGGGGCCTTCTAGTTTTCCATGGGAGCCCACAGAGGAGAGCAGAAGGTAAAGAAAAGAAAAAGGGAAAAATCCATATAACCCCCTGTAAAATGACTGAAATCCATATAGCCCTATGACTTTTCTTAAAATCCATATAACCTCCTGAAAACACCTAATAAATCCAAAATAACTCCCTGAAAATAAATCACATTTACAGATGATGAATATTTTATAAATATTATGTTTGGTTAACCCTGACAGAAAACACAGTATACCAAAAAAAGCTACAATGTGATAAAAATATAAAAAATCTTCTATAAATGACAATTTAACCCTTCTCGATTGAGTTTTATAATATATCACAGAGATGGTAAAACAATCATTTTCATATGATTTTTTGCATTTTTTACCCATTGTAGTAGTTTTTAATATATCGTGTTTTCAGTCAGCGTTAACTAAATGAAATATGCGCAAAATATTTATCATTTATGAACAAATTTTTATTCAAGGGGTTATTTGGATTACTAGGTATTTTCAAGGGGTTATATGGATTTTAAGAAAAGTCAGGAGGTTATATGGATTTCACTCAGATTTGAGGGGGTCGTATGGATTTTCCCAAATAAAAAAAGGGGAACATGAAAACAGGGATAGGATGGTGTTGACGTTTATTAACTATAGGTTGCTCCACTTATTTTTGAGCTTTGCTACACAGCCCCAGCATATAGGCCTCTCCCACAGGCCCCTCGAGTTGTCAAAATGTAATTGATTGTGTTGTTGCTTTTTACAAAATGGCAAAAAAGCTAAATACCAAAATACTCCTAACTAAAACCCACTCCTCATTTCCACCTTTTTCTCTCTTTTCCAGTTTTTTTTCCCACTCAAACCCATTCAAAGAAATTTAGGGTTTTCAAAAATCAAATGTGAATAAAAAAATAAACAAAAAAAAAACTTTTGTCTAAACGACGAAGAAAACCTAATATACCCTTGAAGAATCGATTTGAAAAAAAAGAGTTCTTCCAAAGGTTTCAACTACAAAAAAAAAGGGTACGCAACCCTTTTTTGGTATTTCAGAAAGCTTCTCTGTTGTTTTTTAAGATCTTGGGAAAATTGAAATGGATCGTCTTAAGCTGGAGATGAGTCTTTGACAATTATATAGATATGTTTTTTTTTTCAGTTGTGATACCCAGACCCCAAAAAATAAGCCTCACTCATAGGCCCCATGAGCTGTCATCAGCTCATTTGTTCTTATTAATTGGTTTATTGACTTTTCGAAAAGGTAAAATGTCAAAATACAAATCTGCCCCTCATTTAAAATCTATCCCATTAACCCAAATCCCCCATTTTCTCTATTTGGTTACGAGTGAATCTTGAAATCCATTTATCCATTTCAAAATTTACCTAAATTACAATTAAACCTAAGTTACACCAAAAGTTATCTAAATTGTTTTAGTCAAAATTCTTCTTCAAACTTAGGATCTTATTATAAACATTAATTTTTTAATTAACTGAATATTAAAAAATTCAGATATTTATTGTATTCAAATTTAAATAAAAAAACATATATAGTTACTATATGAAGCAGTTACATCAAGTACATTTCTTAAATATTTATATATCTTTCAACGATTTGTTGCATTTACTTAAAAACTGTTACATTTACCTAAATGTAACAAACAGTTACATTTATCTAAATATTTTAGGTTCCATGCAATGTTTAAACAATTTAGAAACAATTCTATTTTCAATAGTCAGTTACATTTTTTTTAAATGTCAAACACCTTTGTTGTTGTGTGATACATTTAACAAATATATGTATTTAACTGTTACATTAATAAATGTAACAAATATAAATTACTATTTGCATTGAAATAAATGCAATGTCACAAGAATAAATGTTATATTTCAGACTGTTACATTTATGAATTAACAAAAATTAGAATATGAGTATGTTCAATGTCAAAAATGTAACATTAACACCATACAAATCATATATAAATTAAATGTAATTAACCTTAGAAACAATAGAACAAAGAAACAGAGGATTTTGAAACGCTTTGTAGCATCCTCCACCATTTCATCATCTCATCCTTTCTATGTTGATCTGATCACCGCCTATAATTGACTTCATGTGCTTGTTAAAATACTCCCATAGTTGGGTATTTTTGGGATCTTTGAAAAGTTTAGGTTGGAAGAGAAGAGACAATTTCAACATAAGGGTTTGATTAAAAAGAGTTTTCTTTCGTCCGTCACTCACATTCACTTTTTTTATATTTTAAAGATCTTTTTTTATTTTTTTATTTAATCAACCATAATTGTCTCCTTATTTTGTGGGGATTAGTTACAAAAAAATAAAATAATCAAATAAGGTATAAAGGTATTAGACATGTGCCACCTCATGAGGCCTGTGATGGGTCTGTGAGGTTGGGCCTATAAAACATTATTCTTTTTTAGGGTTTTTTTTTAATAGTTACCAAAAGTAACTGAATTTTTTTTTTTACAGAAAACTGAAATGTATGATTAAATTTTGTTTTTGTTTGTTATTAAAATGTAGCTGACAAATCAGATGAATGTAATCAGATTTCAGTTGCATTTATTTTTATTTTGCTTAATAATACTATTACACGTAATGTAACCATGTAGTAAATGTAATTAACTTTAAGTTGTTACTAGTGTATATAAGTTATCAGCAAATGTAACTAAGTATTACAATGTATTGCTGAATGTAGCTTTGTTAAGAATGTAACCAACTTTCTTCAATGATTCTAATAGTTTATTAGTTTTGTATGTATGCATGTCATGATTTATATTTTTTATCATTACATGTTTTTTTTTGTTACTAATATGCACAATGTTGCTAGCATCTCTTCAAAATAATTCCATTATGTTAATGTAAATTTCTTTGTATACATTTTTTAAAATAAAATATATATTTTTAGTTTGTTTCATGTTATTGATATGCTGAAGGTAGTTGTATTTTAATGTAACTAATTGAGAATAACTATTCAACAAATGTAACTAACTATTAAAACAAATTTGGACAGCCTTAATAAAAAAAAATTTCACGAATGAATGGACCATTCAAATGTTGAAATTCAAAAAAGAAAAAAACAGATTTAATTCAAATGTTGAAATTCAAAAAAGGAAAAAACAGATTTGATTCAAGTGTTGAAATTCAAATTCAAAAAGGAAAAAAAAACAGATTTGGATGCCCAAACACGTGATTTTAGAAATTAATTACCGCCTCATTTTTTAACCGCCCCATTAATTACAGTGAACATTAACAAACATACTTAAGGGGAATTTTGAGCAATCCAATTTATGCTATGTCACGAGGCTTACGAGGGGCCTACGAAATGGGCTTGTCAATCATTTTCTTTTTTTGTGGGTTTTTGTTGTCTCTACATGTCAAGTGTCCATTGGACACTGATGGACTGATGAATTTGGGTCTTGATGGGATCCGGACCGATTGGTTTGGGCTCCCTGTGGCCAAACATCCTCTCACTGAAGCTCTTTTTTCCTTCTTTTTCTAAAGTTACAAAAATACAAATTATTGATTACCAATATAAAAAAAAAAAAATTGACTGGAGATGATCCTTTCACATAGGAGTGGGATTTTTAGTCTATTTTTGTTACTCAATTTCTTTTGGTTGGCATGCATGTGAAAATCCGATCCTCTCTATTTGGAACTCTCCATTTGAAAATGTAAGAAAAGTAGTCAGGAATTATGTGTACATGACAGTTTATAATCATAAATATTAACACTGAAATAGTTGTGTGTGTGTGTGTTTGTAAAATCAATTTTATAGCAGTGAGAAGATGAGCAACCAAGCTTACTGATTTGATGAATCTATTTTGAGAAATATTGTGGTAGCAACACTTCACACTGAAGGGACAGTTAAGGGACTGGAATGTTTATTGTAAATTTGCAATGAATGATTGGATAATTGAAAAATGCATATTCGGAACAAAAGAGAGAACCCATGGGGGCCCAACTTAGTTGTTCTACCCCCATATATATATATGAAAAAGATACACATAGCCCAATTGCAGCCTGTTTTACAGTCCATGATTTTTTAAAAATCATACACTCACTTTTGAAGTGCATGCTATTATATGAAATGAAGTATATACTAAGATACGTTAGTGTATTTTTTTTCAGAATGAAAAAATGAAAAAAAAATTGAGTTATATACTGTGATAGTATATGCTATGATAACGTAGTATATACTATCTTATCATAGTATAACGGGCTACAAAACGGGCTGTAAAACGGACTGCGTGTATCAGCGCTCTACATATATACACCAAAACTTTTTCAATCTAGCTTCCAATAAGGGATTAAAACTTTTTCCCCTCAACCACCAATTAACTTCATCATGTTTTTTAAATTACTTTATATCCAATTTCTCATTCACCTAAAAACGGTTTTGAGAATGTCAATATTCTACATTTATCTCCTCGATAAGAAGAACACATTCCAATATGTATCCATTTCCAATAATTAGTGGCAAGGGCGGAGCCAAGGGGGGGCGGGCTGGGGCCCGGGCCCGGGCCCCCCCAAGGCCCACGCCATGAAGTTTGATATATGTGACCAATTGGTAAAATAGAAAGGGTTTTTGCATATACCCCTAAAAAATTCTTATATTGTCGAACACTCCCTTTTAAATTCTATTCCCAACAATGTTTCCAAAAATTTAAATTTTGTATCAATTCCCCCTTTAAAGGATTTTTTTGCACAATATAAATTTTTAAATTTTTGTAGAAATATCTTCTAGAAGAATATTCATGAATAATTTAAACTCTTTTAAGAGGCATTGTTGAAAATAATAATTTACTAAGGTAATTTTGATAAAAATGAGTTTTTTTAAAGGGTATTTGCAAAAATTCTAACTGAAATGAGTGAGTTTGAAGTTGGAAGATGTTACGTGCAGATTTATTTGTATACTAATGTATATTTTTTTATAGAAGTGAAATACATGTTCATATGAAATAAATGTATATATTTTATTTACATTTCCTATAATAGTGTACACAGATATAGTAGAATTTATAATGTGTCAACCAAGTAAAATATTGTATTAGACGTGATAAATGAAAATATGACTAACTGAGTATATTAGCGCCCATTGAGATTTGGAATCATTGGTCATCTTTTAAAAAAACTTTGAAAAGCTTTATTTTCACGTGAATATTGGTATTTGATTTTGAGGGGTTGAAAAGTTACTGATGTGGATGTTTTGTTATTTTGTTTATTTTGATTTTTTTATCATTACTATATTGAGTCTGTTAAAATATTTAGAAGTAAGGTTTTAAAATCTCTTTCTAAAATATAAGTGTGAAGGATATCCTTGTATATTTTTGTGATAAATTATTTCTTCATATTTATTTTTGTTGATTTTTAAGCTTCATTTTTTTTCCTTTTTCGTGATAGGAATAGTGAGTTTTCACGGATTTTTTCTAGATCTTCTATAGATTATTATGGATATTTGAATCCAGAAAAATAAGTAAAAAAAATATTTCCAATTGTCTTTATTTCGTATTAATGTATCATATATTTATAATTATTTTTTTTATCTTAACTTTCTGCCCCCCCCCTGTTTTAATTCCTGGCTCTGCCCCTGATTAGTGGAACCCAAAGTGATTTTGTTCCGAATCTTGCTTGGTCAAAACCAAGTTTCCAATAGGAAAAACAAAGTAAAAATTAAGTACATGTGAGTAAGTTTTATATATATAATTCTATAATATGTTAAAAATGATTTGGAAAGTCTGTCTGTGCTATGGGTATATGACTCTAAATTATTTTTTTAAAGGGTTAAAGACATCTAAGTCCCTATAAACATGAAAAAATCCATATAAGTCCCTACTAAAATTAGGAGAGACGTATGAGTCTCTGAAAACTCACAAAAACCTAATTATCATCCTTGAATTAAATTTTCATCCAAGCATAACCGAATATTCTAGAATATTCCATCACATATAATTATGTCGACATTAAAGTCCCTATAAACAGTTATAAAACAAATCAATCCCTACAAAAGACAAAATTACCATTGAAAAACTTTTACATTAAATTGTGTACACATTCATAAAGATAAATTAGTCTCTGCAAAAGACAAAATTGCCCCTGAAATACTTTTATATTTAATTGGACATACATTATAGTTTTTATAAATAATCGCAAGACAAATTGATTCATGTAAAAGACAAGAATAACCCTGAAGGACTTTTACATTTAATTGTGCTTCAGGGATTATATTATTTGTCTTTATGATTATTTATAAAGATTGAAAGACTTTTATATTTAATTGTGTTTCAGGAATTATATTATTTATCTTTATGAATGTTTATAAAGACTGCGCACAATGTCTACACAATTAAATGTAAAAATCTTTCAGGGGCATTTTTGTCTTTTACGGTGACCAATTTGTCTTTACGATTGTTTACAAGAACTGTAATGTCTATCCAATTAAATGTAAAAGTCTTTCAGGGGCAATTTTATATTTTACAGGGCCTGCAATGTGTACACAATTTAATGTAAAAGTTTTTCAGGAGCAATTTTATCTTTTGTGAGAACTAATTTATCTTTATGAGTGTTTATAGGGACTTCAATGTCCACACAATTATACATGATGGAATATTATGAGCATATTCCGTTAAGTTTGGATGAAAATTTAACTCAGGGATGATAATTAAGTTTTTGTGAGTTTTCAGATACTTGTAGGTCTGTCCCAATTTTAGTAGGGATTTATATGGGTTTTTTCTTATTTGTAGGGACTTAGATGTCTTTAACCCTTTTTTGAAAGATGTCTTAAAGGGTAAGAACCTATTTATATGAAAACATGGACTATCTTTGCCAAAGATTTACAACCCGACCCAACCGAATGAACCTTTGACCGATTTGAATCCAAGACTGGTTAGCTCTCATATCCTAATAGTGTAAAAAATTTGGGTTAAAATGCAAAAATCAATTAAGCCAATAATCGAACTAATTGCTTTTCAGAGCCAACCTTGGGTTGATTGAACTAGCTAATTTTTAATTACATGAAAATCAATGTCAAAAATCAAAATTTAAGAAATTTTTGTTATGAATTGAAACAGTGTATCGTGCCACAAGACACAACACACTGTTACATTCACTCAAATTAAGGGACAGGAGAGGCAAAAAATATTGAAATAGCCTTCGTATGTGCCTGGGCCATGCATATAAATGGCTTGTATTTATTTAACCTCTAGATACAGCAGATGCCTCCAAATGCCAGGCTTGTGTTCAGTAGTAACCAAGAAGCTACAAACAATATCATTAATTGACTAAAAACATTAGACTGACATAAACCCTACAGAGGTCTGTTTGAAATTAATTTAACTTGGGTCTTAGTTTGATTAAAATATTGGATTATGTAAAAGCTACTTTATATTAGTTTTTTTTCCGTAAAAACTTTGTTTTTTTTATATATAAAAATCAAAATCTAAACTAAGTAGATAAAAATTCAAAATTCATGTTTGAACACGTTTTCCTCTGATTCAAAGTCCAAATTGTAACAGATAAATCCAAGTTAACAATACATTACTTAAAATAAAAATTCAAGGAGGCCTTCATTGAATGCGCGTTGAAAGTCAAACAAACTTCAGAGAAAACCCTCGTAAAAAAATCCCAGCCAAACAGCAAACTCATCCATCAGTCAACATCTTATGTCCCCATTTTTTATTTGTCGAAATTACCCATGCCCTAATTGCTTATGAACCTCCAAATACAGCAATTCAATAGGGCATAATGGTCATATTTCCTGTTCAAATAAATAACACGGAATTACAGATATCTGACCGTACCTAAAACTCGTTACAATCCTTGTCAATGCACTCTATCTTTCTCTTGATTGTCAAACTTTGATGCGCATGTGTTTTCATTAAATTAAGGTTAAATATCACACTATAAATAAGGTGTTTCAATTCACATGTTCAACCCAATAATACTCTCTCTCTCTCTTCTTAATAATCTTCATTTTACATAGAGAGCGAGAGATTTTGTCAGATCACTCACAATTCATAACAGAATCAATATATCATGGCCATGTCTTCTTTATCATCCCTCTCTCACTGCACCCCCACCTCCAACCATCTCAGCCGCCGAGGCGTCAACGACCTCCCCGCCCGCCGTAGATTCTCCGCCGTCCTCCTTGACAAGGACCGTCTGCACCGTAAACCGCGCCTCGCCCTCTCCAGTGACCTCCCGACCGCCGCCCACGCCGTAACCCAAAAGCATCAATCCCTGGAGCACGCATTCCGAGGCGCGCCCGCCAAGTCACCGAGGGAGGACATCTCCGCGCGGTGGAGGGAGATCCACGGCATGGGCGACTGGGAAGGGCTTCTGGACCCCCTCCTCCACCCGTGGCTGCGTCGGGAGATCGTCAAGTACGGCGAGCTCGCGCAGGCGACGTACGACGCCTTCGATGCGCACCACCTCGGCAGCTGCTGTTACAGCCCGCGCGGGCTCCTTAACCACCTCGGGCTCGCGCAGAACGGCTACATAGTCTCCGGGTACGTCTACGCAGCCACGCGCGTCGAGCTCCCGCGCTGGCTCCGGTCCCTCCTCCACGCTGACGCGTGGGCTGCCGGGGAGTCGCATTGGATGGGGTACGTCGCGGTGAGCGACGACGCGGAGTCCCAGCGCATCGGGAGGCGCGACATCGTCGTCGCGTGGCGGGGGACCGCCGCCGCGTCGGAGTGGTTCAAGGACCTGCAATCGAGGCTCGAGCCGATCGAAGTCCAACGACGTGGCGGAGAGCACGCGCGGGTGGAGCACGGGTTCCAGAGCCTCTACCGGTCGAGGAGCGCGTCGACCGCGCGCAACAAGAACAGTGACTCCAGCGCGTCGGAGCAGGCGATGGCGCAGGTTACTCGGCTGGTGAGCCTGTACCGCGCGAGGGGAGAGGAGGTGAGCCTCACCATCACCGGCCACAGCCTGGGCGGCGCGTTGGCCTTGTTGAACGCGCACGAGGCGGCATCAGTGATGCCTGATCTCCCCGTGAGCGTCGCCTCCTTCGGCGCGCCGCGGGTGGGGAACGCGGCGTTCGGGGACGAGCTGCGCAGATTGGGCGCGCACGTGCTGCGCGTGGTGGCGGAGCAAGACCTGGTGCCGAAGATGCCCGGGTTGCTCGTCAACGAGAGCGTCGACAAGGACTGCCGGGCTCACGAGGGAGTGTACGCGCACGTGGGGACCGAATTGAGGGTCGACACGCACGTGTCGCCGTATCTGAAGCGGGGGTTCGATCCGGCGGGGGCGCACGGACTGGAGACATACATGCACCTGGTGGACGGGTACATGTGCCGGCGATCGGGGTTCCGAGCGGAGGCGAAGAGGGATGTTTGGCTGGTGAACAAGGCGTGCGCGATGTTGAAGGAGGAGCTGAGGGTGCCTTCGTGTTGGTACCGACATGCGGCGCACGAGGTGCCGCACGATCTGCCGTCTCCCTACCAAGTTGTGCCCGTGGCGTGCTAGTTTTTAGTTGTCGGTGGTTTTGCAAGGACAAAAAGTTTTGTTTGTAATCAATGGACAACTGTATATTGTGTTAAAATGGACCAAGAAATTTAGAAGTACGCCCCCTCATGTTGTGAAAATGTAATTTACAAATCCTATTTATTTAAACAACCCCCCCCCCCCCCCCCCTTTTTGTTGACGGTAGGAGTAATAAATGGGCGAGCGGTTCAATTTCGACTCGGGTAAAACTCGTTCGAGTACGTTCAATTAGACAAATGAGTCGAGCTTTAACATTTTTTAATGTTTAGTTTGTAAAAAAGTCGAGTCTATACGAGCTCGTTACGTAACATAAAAGGGAAAAACAAAAAATAGGGTAAATGACGGATCATACACTTCAAGAAACAGGGTAAACAAGTTTACCATCAAAGTTATTCAACTTCCCAAATCCATCATTCTCATCTTTTCTAAATCTCAACCAATAAGGATTATACACAAATTCTAGGGAAAATTCAAATAACCCCCTGTAAAATGTCTGAAATCCATATAACCCTCTAGCTTTTTCTAAAGTCCATATAACCCCCTAAAAATATCTATGTAAATCTAAATAGCCTCCTAAGTTATATTTTTGTTGACAGATTAAGATTATTCTTTGAATATTCTGTCTAATTAACCTTGATTGAAAACATAGTATATATAAAAAACCCCTACAATGTGTTCAAAAAGCAAAAATTCCACTGTAAATGACGATTTTACTTCCTGGATAGGGTTTTGTAATTTATCCGAAAAGCTAAAATCATCGTGTACATGAGGTTTTCCGCATTTATAACAAATTATAGAGGTTAACTAGATTACATACAACCCTTATAAACTGTTCGAAATCCATATAACTCCCTAACTTTTCCCGAAATCCATATAACCCCTGAAAACATCTACGTAAATTCAAATAAGCCCGTGAGTTAAATTTTCGTTTGCAGATGATAAATATTATGTTTGGTTAACCCTTATTGAAAACATACATGTAAATTCAAATAACCTCATACAATGTATTAAAAATACAAAAAATCATATGTAATGATGATTTTACTCCTAATGGAGTTTTGTAATCTATTCGAAGGGGTAAAATTATCATTTATAAAGGGTTTTTCACATTTTTTATATATTGTAGGAGTTTTTTTAGTATACTATTTTTAATATGTTCAACGGTAGTTTAACTCAGGAGACTATTTGGATTTACGTAAGTGTTTTTAGGGAGTTATATGAACCTCAAGAAAAATCAGAGGGTTACAAAGATTTCGGGCAGTTCAAAAAGGGTAATTTGAATCTTTCCCTTTATTAACTGTCCTTAGCAAATAGTGGTAATCCATGGCTAGTATTAAGTAGAAATGAGTCAACATAGTCCTAAACTGACGATGGGATAAAGCCTACAAGATTTTCCATCCAAGCATTTTATTTTTCCATGAAAAATAGTACCTTCAATCCTTATGCAGCCTGTTTGCGTTCAATCGCATGTCTGGTTTTTGTTTCATTATGATTTTGATTGTTTTATAGTGTTGGAATTTCAAGTTGGGCGAGTCTAATTGCACCCCTATTTTTACATCGCACTGTCTTTCTACATGCTACCCAAATAAATTGGGTGCTTTAAACACCCCAAATAAATGTATCTTTTATAAGATCCATTTGTTCAAGAGGAGGAGAAGGAGGAGGGTGGGGCTGGGACGGAGGACGGGGCTGGGCCAAGTGGGGAAGCGTCTCCAAGAAGATACATTGACAATCCTCAACATTCGCAGAGGTCCGAGAAGGCAGAGAAGCGGTGTTCTGTACTCGGACATTGTAAGTATCAACAGTTTCACATTTCTTAAACACCCCTTGTGTCGATCCGTAGGTAGAGAAACAAAATTTTCATTTAAACATTGATAAATCCTTGAAGCCATTTAAACATTGATCAACATCAGCGTTGCACTGTTTAGAGTTACATGAATTTATAAAATCAACAAGTCTTACAAAAATTAAAATAGATAGCTTCAAAGGCTTCAAAAACATATATACGAAGAGACAACTTCATAATGCTTAGAATGTCTAGAGGTTACAAAAATATCTAATCTCAACAGCACAAACCTAACTAGTTAATTGCATGGATTGATCACTACAATGGCCCTAATTCCATAAACCTTTTAAGCGAGCGTCTTCTAATTATTTCTTAACATTAGAAATCTCTAATCCCCATCCAGTTGCTTCATCAAGAAAATATGGAACCTGAAATAGGGAAAAAATATCTAATACTCTTATGCAGATTTTTGGCATAAACTTCAAATAAACTCTAATTAGTTTAAGCAAAACAAATAGTTCTGCATGAATCGACATATTAAGTGTCTACAAATTCATATATGTTTGACATTTCATGTGTCTATCTTTCCATAAAATATTGATTTAATATTCTGTTTTATTAATATCGACACATTAAGTGTCTATAAATTCACATATGTTCGGCAGTCCATGTGTCTACCCTCAGGGTCGGCTCTTTTATTATGCCACTTAGACAATTGCCTAAAGCCCCCAAATTTTATTTATAAATAAGTTCATATGTTAACCAATAATAACTTACCACCTTGCAAAAAAATATTTATTTCAAAACAATTAATAGTCATTTTGATATAGTTAAAAAGTAGCCAATAAAAAAATTGACAACATCTTATGATACCTAAAAAATAGCAAAACAAAAAAAATTTCATAATCAATATGATTTAAAATCTTTTTTGAATCCCAAAAAAATAGGAATATGAAACGGTGAGGCCTAAAAAAGTGTTGTTATTGTTTTTCACACTCTTTTATAATTTTCAATATATATTCCTTCTTTATTTTAAAAAAAAATTTCTCACTCTATTTCTTTTTATATAAAAAAACCTCTTGACTTTTTGTTTGCTGTAAACTAAAAAAAATTATGTGGTGTAGACAACAAAGAATAGTGTCTTTTTTTTAATCAAATAAAAACCTACATATAAAAACTTCATTGATAATTTTGCAGTCCAAAAAACTAGAAGAATGATTTTTAATTAAAAAAATAATAATTTAAAAGTAAAATAAATATTAATTAATTGCCTTAGACATCATATTATATTATATTTTTATCGACATGAAATTAAATATAGTAGACATCATACGTACCTAACCCCTTCCATAGTCTACGAGTTGTTAATCTGTTCACATCGACAACCTATCTGTCTAGGCCTTTCATATTTGTCGATCTACATTTTTAGTCCATGTGAGGTGTGCATAGTATATGAATATAAAAGATCTTTTTATCATAATCCGATTAATAGAGGTGTGCATGGTAAAAAGAGGATGCAGTTAGACAGATCCTTTCAAGTTTCAATGGGCACGGGTTTTTATTAGGGTGCCTCTATTTGCACCCCTCAAAATGGGGTGCACACCCCTTTTTTTATACACCCAACAAAAAACAATGAAATCATTTAAAAACCCTTTTTTTTGAATATCGCGACACAATTACTTTCAACATAAATATCAAATATCGACACTGATAGTGTCGTGAATGATCCAGTGTAGCATAATTTTTTGAACCCCGCAACACAATAACTGTCGACATAAATACCAAATGTCGATACTGATAGTGTCGCGAATGATCTAAATTCTACGAGTTTAGTTTTTTGAACCCTACGACACAATCACTGTCGACATAAATACCAAATGTCGACACTGATAGTGTCGCGAATGATTCAAATGGGGTGTGCACATGATCCTATTATAAACGGATATTTTATGCATTACCCGTTTGTGAGGGGTGTGCACCCCTTTTTGAGGGGTGCAAATAGAGACACCCTTTTTATTATGTAGTCCGGGTCCATGGAAGTGGGTGAAGGTGGATTCGGACCTGGCCCAAAATGACAAATGGGCCAGTCAGGTCCACGTCCATAATGGGTTTCAAACACAAACTTTCAGGTTGGGCACGTCTTATTAAAAAAAAAAACAGGCAGTCCATTTTGCAGCCCGTTTTGTAGCCTCATATACAATGATAACATAATATATACTACGCTATCATAATGTATGGAGTTCTATCATAATATATGACCCAAAAAATTTCATTATTTTTTTACCATGAAAAAAAATACATTAATGTATCGCAGTATATACTTCATTTCATATAACAGTATGCATTTGAAAGGGTAAGTGTATGATTTAAAAAAAAATAGGATGGACTGTAATTGAAGTATGCATTTCAAAGGGTGCATGCATCTTTTTCCTAAAAAAAAAACTGGTTTAGCTATTCCATTGATAAAAATTGGTATCACCAGTACAGTAGGAAAAAAAACTAGGTTTAGTTATTCCATTGATAAACAAGGGTATCACCAGTACACTGTCAAATGGGCCAGGCTAGTTCATGAGTTTTCCATTAGCTACCCTACCCTTGCCAAGGATGTTCTGTTTTTGGGAGCTAATACCCAGTATTTTAGCCCCATATGCAAAGGCGGCCTCCCCTCATTGTATGTACACTATTATTGTTCTAATATAGTATATATTCCACTAGTATAATGTATAAAAACTTAAAATTTTATTAATTTATCAAATTATATATTTCACTTTACATAATAGCATACATAATAGCATGTATTTTATAAAATTCAAAATGGTGGGGTTCCACATGGTCAGATGAATCATTCCCCTCTTTTCTTTTTTTTTTCATGTTAACGGAACTCTGTAATAAAGTTTTAGGAGATTAAAAAAATAAACTCAGAAACAAAAATGATTGGTTTCATGTTAATGGATCAGAACTCAGGAATAAGAGTTTGATGAGAGAAAAACAAATTTTTTTTTATTGAAAACGGAAAAAACCATATTGTATTAAAAGAGAAGATTCCAGAGGTAACTAAGGTACATAAGTCCGCCCACTATTTTACAAATGGGATTGTTTAATTGTACAGATGGGCCAGCTCTGGTGTTTGATTAACTGAACCAAAAGCCATTTCTACCGGCTTATGGCCTGGGTTAGATCCCTCTTCTAACAAGGAAATAGATCAGCAAAACCTTCTGTATTGTTCTTTCTTTCTCTATGTCTTCTTATCCCATCAGAATTGTATTTCGAAATCAGAAATGAAATCGTGGTAGCTAACAAAAACCATTTTTAATATGTTCATCTTTCAAATCAAGTAGATAAAATATATAATGATATTTCTTTTAGGCCACTGGAACCTAAAAATGGATGGTGACATTAAAAGTAGGCTTATCAACAGGTTGGATCTGATCTGGGTCGGGTCGAGTGGGGTCAGATGGACCCGGACCCGACCCGGCTTGGGTCCGTAAACTCGGGTCCTGCGTGAGACCCGGCGGACCCACTGAAACGAGGACCCGGGTCCGGACCAGGCGGACCCAGGGCAGACGGTAAGTCGAGGCCCTCTCTTGGCTGCAGAAGATGGAGCACGATGGCGTCTCCGGCGACCTCATCGTCTACTCCACCCTCATCAACTTCTCATGCATGCTCAAGGTCTACGGCGAGGCAGGGCTCTTCGGTGAGGCCATCCACCTCTTCAACTGTCCAGCGCAACGTCGTCACCTACGGCAAGTCCCTCGAGCACAAGAAGGCGACAGCGGTCCTCCGTGAGATGCAGCAATGCGGGTGGGATTCGGGGAAATGGGATCGGCCGTCGGCGTAGGGGGAGATGGATAAACGAAGAGGGGAGATGGAAGAACGAGAGAGACGAACCGGAGAGAAAAATAGGGTTTACATTGGCTGCTGCGTCGAAATGTTTTGTTGGAGGATGAGAAAGTGAGGAGGAGTCGAGTGGGGGGTATGTTTGTAATTGTCAGGGTTAGACGGTTAGTGATTTAGTGGGTTTGAGTAATGTTAATTATTTAGTGGGCTTGGGCTGGATATTTGGGTTGGGCCAAAAAAATTAAAAGGGAAGAGTTATTACAGGGATTAGTCATTATATAAAATAGTATCGGGTCCAACAGGTTCATGGGATCGGGTCGGGGTAGACCCAGACCATTTGGATGATCGAGTCCTTTGAGTCGGGTCCATATTGGGTCCTGGATCCTTCGGGTTGGGTATTTTACACATTTTATCAGGTCGGACAGGGTCCGGGACCGGGTCGACCCCAACCCGACGATCTATTGAGAGACCTAATTAAAAATCAATGATATGTCTTTGAAAGAATATTCTACAAAGATCTCGATGAAGACCAGCAAAGAAACCGTAAAAAGCTTTGCATCAATGAAAAACAACGATACTTTTATGGGAAAAATCCATATAACCCCCTTAATCTGGCCTAAATTCATATAACCTCCTACAATTTTGAATAAATCCATATAACCCTCTCTAATCAAACCTTTATATCCATAAAACCCCCTCTGCCATCCATCTAGTTAACGGGGTAGGGGGTTATATGGATTTAGGTCATATTACGGGGGTTTATATGGATTTTTTTTCCTTTTTGTTTTCTATTTAAAAATTTTTTTCTCACATTATTATGTATAATCATATCCATTTATTCTCTCTACTCAAACAATTTTTTTTTTATTCTCCTCTATCCATTTTTTTTGTTTATTCACCTCTATCCATTTAAAATGGATATGGATATGTTTACATTTTAAATTTTTTTTGTTTATTCTCTCTCTACATGTGATTTTAAAAAAGAATTTCTCACATTGTTACGTATAACTATATCCATTTATTCTCTCTACCCAAACAAAAAAAATTCAAAAATAAATGTTAAACAACTCAATTTTTAAACCACATGTAGAGAATATAAAATGGATATGCTTATTATACATAATAATGTGAGATTTTTTTTAAATCACATATAGAGAGAGAATAAACAAAAAAATTTAAAATGGATATGGATATGGAATAAACAAAAAAATAAACAATAACATATACATATCCGTATCCATTTTAAATAGATAGAGGAGAGTAAAAAAAAATGGATAGAGAATAAATAAATAAAAATTGTTTCGGTAAAGAGAATAAATGGATATGGTTATACATAATAATGTGATAATTTTTTTTAAATCACATGTAGAAAAAAAAGAGGAAAAATCCATATAACCCCCTACCCTGTTAACTAGACGGACGGAAAGTTGACGGATGGGGTTTTATGGATATAGAGGTGTGATTACAGGGAGTTATATGGATTTATGAAAATTGCAGGGGGTTATATGGATTTAAGTCAGATTACAGGGGGTTATATGGATTTTTCCCTACTTTTAAATAACATATATAGGTGGTCAAATATAGAAGGAAAGGTGGGGAAAGAGTCCATACCCAAATTTGAATAAACAAAGATTCTCCCATGAAAATTAAATGCGAAGGTCTAAAGATGGGAAGGAATATACTGAGACAACTTTATCTTGCATTCATACAATGAAATTCAAACCCCCCCCCCCCCCCCCCCCCCCCCCCCCCCCCCCCCAAGCATAATTATACATGAATGGAATATACTGACCCACAACTTTATCTTGCACCATTTGGTTTGCAAGTTGTTATGTTTTTTCAATTTGAATATTTTTGTCTTTTTAACTTTGTGTTTAATTACCTTATCAAAGTTTAGTTATAATCTTGAACCTAAAAACTCCTATATTGAAAATATGAAATTCAGCATCTCCATGCACACTAAGGTGGTGTTTGGTTGGGCAGATTACTGATTTTAAATGTTGATTTATAAATGTTAATATTTTAAGTGAAAAACTATTTGGTTCGACCAGAAAATTCTTATTTGTGGTGCTTATAAAATGTTATTTATATCCATTTTATGAAGAAAAAAAATTACTGATATTTGGTTCACTATTTTTATAAAATGAAAAGATTGAAGGTTAAATGGTCTTTAAACAATGAATAAGAAAAATACTTTTTTAAATAAGTGTCAAATTGTTTATTTATTAAAAAAATATTTATTCATCAAATGACTTATACTAATCACTTAAAACAAACACT
This sequence comes from Acorus calamus, assembly GCA_030737845.1. NCBI lineage: Eukaryota > Viridiplantae > Streptophyta > Magnoliopsida > Acorales > Acoraceae > Acorus > Acorus calamus. Next base: position 8,377,968 of record CM060866.1, on the reverse strand, counting down.
CAAATAAGAAAGGAATGCTTATTTTTAAGTGATAAGTCAAATAAGTGTTTATTTTCTGTCGAACCAAATGTCCTATTAATCTCTCTCTCTCTCACACTTTCGCTCACGCACCTAAACAAACCCCTCCATCGGAAGCGAAAATTCCAGGCGAGTTGAGAAGGGATCGATCGCAGCCCTTTATCAGATTGCAACAGGTTTATTATCAGATATGTTTCTAAGACAAGTTGGAGCCAACCATGGAAAAATCAGAAAGTGCAAGATAAGGTATATGTGGGGCTCAAATGGACACTTACATTAAACCTACTATCCAGGTTGTTTCCATATTGATGTAACAAATATGAAATAACATCAATTAATGTTTGATGTGGCTGGCTCTGGTTCTTAATTAAACACTTGATTAACTGTTGTCATGCATATGTTTAATTAGTATTTTTTTCTAAGGTTTGTTTGGAAACACATATTGAAAAATAACTTTTGGAATAAAAATGTTTTTTAAGATGATTTTGACATTCACTTTTATTGAAATTTTTTTAAATTTAGGAATCAATATTTGAAATGAGTTTAATGTTTGCAGAGAAAATTGTTTTTCAATTCAAAAAATCGATTCCCACCAAAAAACAATGTTTCTAAGCTTTTCAAAACACAGATTTTGAGGTAAAATTTAAAAGGAATCCAGTTTCCGATTCTAAATTAATCCACTCCGTTTGGCTATACGATTTAAGCTTTTTAGCTTCTCAAAAAGCGGAATCCATCCCAACCGCGCAACCAAACGGGGCAGCTTTTTGCATAATCGAAAGCTGGATACCTTTTAATTTTTCTATCAAAATCCGTGTTTTGAAAAGCTCAAAAACAACGATTTTTTGTCGGAATTAATTTTTTGAATTGAAAAGTAACTTTCTCTGCCAAACATTAAACTCCTCTCAAATATTGATTCCTGAATTAAAAAAAAGCATTCCAAAAAAGTCAAGGTCTAAAATCATCTTAAAAGACAGTTTTATTCCAAAAACTACTTTTTAATCTGTGTTTCCAAACGGACCTTTGGGAAAAGCATGCAAGATAGCTTTCTATGGTAAGACTTCTAGGGATATGCTTGGATTTTATAATATCTCATAGCATATGTGTTAAAATTTTTTGATGACAATGGCAATGCGAAAAACCTAGTAAAGCCACAGATTTAAACCAATATAAAAATACAGCAAAATATTCTGGAAATAAATAATAGAGGATTAGATAAGCATATCAGTTTTGGTAGAAGCGAGTAGAGACGCTCTGTCCTCGGTAAATAAGGCCCCCTCATGCACAGGGTTGAACGGCTCCTACCACTGATAGATACGACCACCAGGGTTATGCCTCCTTGGGATAAGAGCTACGAGGAGACCACAGTGAACAGCCGTAATCCTTTTAGATGCTTAGATCAGAGAGAGGGAGAACGAAAAAGAAAAAGACAATTTCTCTGAAAGGAAAAAACCAAACAGAATAAGAACACTGATTGTAGGTGGCTCTGGACTTGTGTTTTTCGTTGATGATGAATGAGATCAATATGACACCTTTATATATGCACTACAGCAACGTTCGAAAACGTTTGAAAGGAAAACCGACCAATTAAACACGCACATTAAAATTGTCGTCCAATTAATTGTGCACATTAAATAAATTAATTCACTCACATTAAAATAGTAACCGACCAATTAACTGAAATAATTATACGCATCCATTGGGAGATCTCTGCGCGGACTTTGGAAACAATTATGCGGTTGGTTTTGAGATGTTGTGATTGACAAAAAGAAACCCACGTGCATGTGGGCCAAGCCAGAGGAAAGGGATTTGCACCCCACCCCCCCTGTGCGCGCATGCGGGCGCGCCCATGTGTGGCCCGCAGCCCGACCCGGCCCGTCTAGTACGCACTCCCGGTTAACTAGTTTTTTCAACAAAAATCTAAGCCCACGGTTGATGGGATGGGCCTCGTGTGCGCGCATAGGGGTTTGGCCCAACAAGTCTCAATAATGGAATGATTTGTCTTTATGTATAAGGTGAAAGAACCAAGTAGTTTTAACCGATGTATGACTAAAGTGTTGGAAGGGAACAAAGAGAATACACAATTTTTGGTCAAGCAAGGAATAGGTCATTCAAATGAGCCCAACACTAACAATATAATAAAGAATGCTGCTACATTCAGTCACATTCATCAACCAAAACACAAACCTTATATACATCGTTACATATTTAATTAATTATATACCTCGTTAGATGTTGTATATATCTCATTGAATTTTTTCTTACACTTGTTAAAAATTGGTTCATTCAATTTGAAATGGAGCGATATGCATTTTTTATGAAAGCATATACCTCATTAGATGATGTTTACTATTTAAAACAAATAAAAATGTTTGAGGTCTGAGTTTTGGTTGGTGAATGTGACTAAGTGTATCATTTTCCTATGATAAAAGGGTGATGCAATCTTACTAATTGTGATCTCATTTGTTGTTGTATGTCTTGATATATTTTTTTTACAATTATATAGTTGACAAAGTAGATAAATATATAGTTCAATGACCTTAATGAACTCCTTTTTCAAAACAAAAAAAATTATTCCATCTAACAAAGTATATACATTATTTGAAAAAACAACGTTGCATAGAAGAGATGTTCTCTCACTGAAAAAAGAAATTTGAAATTTGAAAGAAAAAAATTATTCCATCTACGTATAAAACACCCATTAATTGAAAAAGAGATATGTTCTCTCACTGAAAAAAATAAATATTAGTGATTTCATAAACCAAATAATTTAAGAAATGGAGTACAAAATAAAACCTATTAAGTGATTTCTCATGTTCGTTGTGACATCACATTGAAGAATCCCAGTCAAATATTAAAAATCCATTTTTGCTATTGTATATACTTCAATAAAATATTCACAATTTGCAATTGTGATATCATAGAGAGAAATCTATGATATTATAATTAAGCATATTGATTATAACATTTTTCTGTATTGTTGGCCAATTATACCTATCCATACATCACATGATATCGTAGCAACACATTCTTCATCATAAATTAATACAACAACAAAATTATATGTACATATATTATACGTACATAATGTCATATATATGTACATATAATATTTTGCGTTTACAAAAAATTTAATATAAAAAATGACTGATTTTTTAATGTGATCTCGACCATTTTTAAAAAAAAATCTTCACTAGCTTTTTTCAACTTCCAAGAAATCTCTCGAGCTAAGCTAGCCAAAAGAGATGCCAAAGAATTAAGGGAGGGACCACCAAATCACTCATCCAAGTGGGAACCAAAGATCCCAAAAGGGTCCCAACCAAAAGCCAAAATCTCAAAAAACCACCCAACCAAAATGACCATGCTAATGGAATATACTCAAACCGACCTTATCTTTCACCAGACAATGAAACTTCCCTCTCTTTGTCCACAACATGCCTCTCTATATATGGTTCCAATGTGATCTATATCCAACTCATACTACTATCATTTAGCTTGGCTTTCTTGTTCTCCATCCTCACAAATTAAGCAAATGGAGCTCAAGAAATCCCTACTAGTGAACCTATCCATCATCTTCGCCTTCATCGCCTTTGCGCCTTTTGTGTCAGAATCCTTTAGGGTTCCATACATATATCTCTTCCTCAATTACCTCATCGTTGTCCTCGTTGTCGATTCGGGTGTCCTCGCTTACATCTCCGAATCCTACGATGGAAATTCATCTACTATAAATGGTATGGTCACTTCTCCTCTAACAATGGATGTAAGAATTGTCGGCTCTACTAATGTCGAGTCGAATGAAGTGATCGAGAAGTTCAAGAAGGTGATGGAGAAGCCAATATTGGAGAAGGTTGAGTCCGCAGCTAAGGCACATAAGCTTACTAGGCTCCCTTCTATGCCGAGCTTGTTTTTCGTCGAATGTCTCAAAGAGGAAGGATTTGAAGACATGGAAGAGGAGGAGGAGGTGGAGGAGGAAGAGGTTTTCGAGGAGGAAGCTCAAGAGTTGTTCACGAAGGCTGAGATGTTCATTGGGAGCTTCTACAAGCAGTTGAAGTTGCAGAGGCAGGAGTCATGGAAGAAGATACATAGAATCTAAATTAGGCTTCCTTGTGCGCCCCTTTTAAAAGGCCATGAAAGAGCATGTACATGAAAATAATGCATTAGTTGTTATACACCCAAAACATTATGTAATTACTTCCAAACATGTAAAAAAATAGTTAGATTATATCCCTTGTGTATTGGTATCATTGTTATTTTTTTTGCATAATGAAAAAAAAAGACAACACAGGTAGTAGTGTTAGAATTGAAGTTCATGTCATAGCAATTGCAAGGATATACTTCAAAGATATTTGTGGGTTAGTTTGGCAAGGGGTTAAGGTTTTAAGGATATATTGTTCTAGTTTTAAGGGATAAAAAACCCATCAATTTTGTTCATATTCTCGTTTGTCAAAATTGAAATAAAAAGAAATGATATCACAGCTTTTAGGTGAAACAAAATATCTCCATTTTCATTTCAAAATTGAGACAATTGTTCGCAGTTTCTTCCAAATATTTTTTATACTAAACAGGGATAAGCTGTCCTCCCATTAATTTTCCCCCCCTTATTCTACCCCTTATCCTCTTGCCAAACCAGCCCTCTGATGACCAGTAAACAAACTGTAAAAGATTTTGCATAAATGAAACAAACCACCAAACCACATCTTAGAATATTATAACTGGTACTCCATCTTCACTTAAGGGTCTTGGATTTAAAAATCTACAAATAAATAAAAAACACATTTATTTATGAAAATGAAAAAAGAGATCATGCTTGTAAACACAAGGAAGAACACAAGGAGATAGGGGGGGAAGGGACTACACCCAAATTTGGAAGAAACAAAGATTCTCTGATGAAAAGTAAGGTCCAATGTCCCGCAATTTCAGCTCACTCAACACAAAAAGCTGTGGAGGAGTATACTGATCAACAACTTTAACTTGCACCATCCAATTCATTTTCCCCCCAAAAAAAAACTTGCACCATCGAATGAACTTTAAATTGTCTCCATGAATTATATTATTAGTTCAGTAATCATATCCATTTAGTCCCCAACAATTAAATTTTGTTACTATGTATATAATGAGTTTAGCATAAGCCCAGAATTCACTTTAGCATATAATGAGTTTAGATTATGAGTCCAGAATTAACTGTGGAGCATAAGCCCGCGAAATTACCCAAATGTTTGCACACAAGATTTTGTAGTCCTACAAGGCTACAAGCAATCAGACTCAAATCTGGGTCCTCCAAAGAGTTTGTGTTCCATGTAAAGTTGGGTCATTGGCCTAAGGTCAGTTTGCTTCCATAAGTTTTTTTGGGTGATCAAAGGCCCATGAAGGGCAGGTACAACAAGACTCGAAGTCTTTAAACATGAAAGATTGATCATACAGATACATATAGTCTTGTTGCATGAATACATGACATATATCTTGTTGCAAATAGGCCAAATAAATTACACACAAAATTTTCTATAGTTCGTATATAAATTTTCTAATGTTATATGAGCACTACTACACTCAATCTTTTTACAATCTTAAATACAGTCTATTATTTCGTTAACCATGTATACACACCATAACAAGGTATATGTCTCATTAAACATTTTTAATAAAATTATTCAATTCATTAGACTATATACTTTATTTTAAAAATAATACATATCTTGTTAGATGATGTATATGATATAAAAAAAATTAAAAACATATAAGGATTGTGTTTGTGATTGTAAAAAAGATTGAGTGTTCATTCCAAGACATTCCATACAAAATTTACAATGGAATCTAAAAAGGATTCTTGGAATCTACTAACTGGATTCTTGAAAAAAATGATTTCTCATTCTGCCATTCTGGACCAAAGTAACAAGACTTGCTCTAAAGATTCAATGAAATAAAAAAAGTATATAAGTTATTTTACACTATAAAATTGTTAAATTAGAATTTTTTTGTATAATTTTTAAAATTTGACTGATTTTGGTATTTCAAAGTCACAAAATTTCATGATGTTTTTTTTATTCTTTCCCTAAAAATATTCCAATCATAGAATACATCCTATAGTGACTTTTAAATTGACTACTAAACTAAAAATTAAAAAAGAGGGGTTGTTGTATTGTGCTTCGACGAAATTACGAGCATTGAACCACTTAGTTCATTTCATAGCCCTGTCTGTAGCCTCATATATTATGAAAACATAATATATACGGCACTATCATAATGTATAAATTCTATTATAGAAAAATATATTAGCGTATCGCAGTATATATTTCAATTTATATAACAATATATACTTCAATTGACAAATGCATATTTTTTTTTTAAAAAAAAGATGTGTTTTCCAAATATTAAAAAAAATGGGCTGTTATAATTTGTGTGGTGCCTTTTATTTTATTTTTTTCTCAAGTTACTGGCTCAGAAATCATAAACCCTCCACATAATCCTAATCCAGCCCTCTTCATGCTCCCCCCTGAAGGGTTACAAGCTTAAATTGCTCAGCGTTGTGTTTACCTAATTTATCTTTATTAAAGGTGATGAAATCTAATCCTGTTTTTCGATGTGGGATTAATAATGCATGCAGGGGCGGACCGGGGGGGGGGGGGGGGGGTGTGGACAAATATTTTGAAAAAGACTGGCCCATGCATTCATATGTATAGTTTTAAATCAACTAGTTGTTGTGCATGTGCAAATGCACATGAACAAAGTCTAATATATTTTTTTAGTAACATTCATATCAATAATTTAATTACGATAACATACTCGTAATATATGTTATGTAATCCTAAAACTAATTGTATGTTGTCCAATATATTATTCTAATTTTGATTGTCTTAATAAAATTTATACTTGAATAGAAGCTTCAAATGAGTAGATTTTGTGATAATATGCATATATATATATATATATATATATATATATATATATATATATATATATATATATATATATATATATATATATATATATACGCGAGCGATTCAGTGCGGATACGCGAGCGATTCAGTGCGGGAATGCGGTCGTGCGGGAAGCGATCACGGGCCGTCGATCACGGGTCCATCGCATCAGACGGACTGGGTGTATATCATTTGACTATATGTACCCTTGATTATAATAAATAGTGTTTCAACTCATATTTAAGATGAAACTATGTATCATTGAACCTTAGGTCGAAAGCCCTTACAAAATTTAAATATGGTGCCAAACATGCAAGAAAACATATTACAATAGACAATATCCCATATGCATTTTTATAAAAAAAACTGATACATAGAATGAAAAAATATTTAAAAATTAAGGGAAAAAATAACTAGAAAGTAAACCATCATATTTAAGTATATTAGGCCTAAAACATGATCGAAGCAATATGAAGTTAGCATATATAATTAATCATTTCAAAAGAACCAAATAATACAATCTTTGAATTCAAATTAAATGGATTGTAAAATAATTCTTTCATATTCATTACGGTGACCATCATGGGCAATCATTCCTACTGTATAAGTTGTTAACATTTTTTTAGTGGATGATTCTCATGAACTATTATATGATGATATCATATATGGTTTCTATGAGATTGTTTTTTCCTATGTAGCTGTCAAGTACATGATATGTTATTTTTTTGTCTTAAGATAAAAATACATGAATGTTTATATACAGTCTTCATTCCCTTACATGATTATTCGAGTTCTTTCTAGAGGCATTCATTTTTTACATGACTTGTTATAAATATATTAAATAGCTTAATATTTGGATAAAAATGATGACATTTAAATTTGATTTGTGAAGCCCAAATAACATTGAGAAATAATATATAATAATAACATCCAGCTTTTAGATATATACTCAAATGAAAATGAACGCCTTCACATTTATTTTCTTTTATAAAGTGACAACTTTAATCAAATCCAAATAATATTTTTTTTAAATAATTCTGATATTAATTCAAAATATATTTTGAAACAAATATAAATTTATTTTGACACAAGTAGAAGAATAATGACAGATGATCGAGAACATACCAGAAAATTAGAAAAATGTGATAATGAGAATTTGACCAACACAAGTAAAAACTTTTTCTTTTCAAAGTAATTTTTTGTTGAAGATAATCTAGAATAGATTAGATATTGATGGAACATAGTGCAATACACCGCTCATATTATCCTCTATATTTTTTTTATCTTATATAACAACATATATACAGAATCCACTATTTGATAAATACATTAAAATAACACACCCGAAATTTTATAAATTAATATTGCATAACTATAATCCTATTCAAATTTTAACCCTTGTATATTGGATTTTAATTTCAAATTTTAACCCTTGTATATTGGATTTTAATTTTTTTGTGAAATAATATAGGAGTTTTTATTATTATTATTATTTGATACCAGAGGGGCCCCAAATAGGTGGGTAAGTCAGCGCTAATACTCAAATCCAAGATCTACTCTTAACATAGATAAATCAACCGTTGTGCTATGATCATTGGGACGCCACTGAAGGGAGCAAATAAGTTGAGGAAATATCCATTAATATATCTCACTGAGAACTATATGGGAGAGTAAGGACAAGAAGTTGGGTATTATATATTATTATGCAATGTCAATCATCAATGTCATGCATAACAACTATCACTGTACAACATGTCAAATCAAGATATAGGCTTCTAAAATTTTCTCCAATGTGTGAGATTATAGCTAACAATAATATCAAAACAAACATTGACACAATACAAGGAAAAAGTGATATATTTTAATTATGAAAATATTTTATACTCTATTTTTATTGTGAAAATATCAGATTCAAAATTTGTCATAAAATACATTTAAATAAATGGCTATTCAAAATTTAAATAAATTTCATAATGTATGATTATATCCAAAAAAATCTATGAAATCAAATCCTATTCAAATTTCAAACCACATATATTAGAATGTCATAAATTTTTGTTAATATAATTTTACAATAATTCCATCATTGAAAATATTTAAATTTGAGAGTTTATTTTGTGATCACATTAAAACATTATTAAAGATTTAGTTTTTAGCCATTTCTGGATATGATTGACATCAAAGTTTCTAAGTACCATGCAAATGAAAAAAAGAAAGAGAGAAGACGGATAAATTCATATTAAAAATTAAGTAAACTTTAAATAGATATATATATCCTAAAATCTATAGAATTTAATTTTTAGCCATTTCTATATATGATGAACACCAAAGGTTCTATGCAAATGGAAAATTAAAAATGAGAAGACGCATAAATTCGTATTAAAAATTAAAAAAAAATTTAAATAGATATCATTGTATCCTTTATATATATCCTATAATCTATTTTAAATAAATAGCTCACAATAATAACGAAATACTAACATTGACAGAATACAATAAAAAAATGATCCATTTTAATTATGAAAATATTTTGTACACTATTTTGATATTAAAAATATCAGAATCAAAATATGTTTTAAAATATGTTTGAATAAATCCCTATTCAAATTAAAATAGATTTCATATGTATGATTATATAAAAAAAATCCATGAAATGAAATAATATTCAAATTTTAAACTTTATATATTAGAATGACATCATTTGTTTTACTATAAATTTCTAATGATTCCCTCATTATAAATATCTCAAATTGAAAATTTATTTTTTGATTTGGATAATATCCATAACAAAAATAGATTCAAAATTCAAATTTAATGATATAATTTAAATAGATTTCATAATTTTATTGACATTTTAAAAATCGTGGATCACATTAGAAATCTATCAAAGTTTAAATTTTTGGCCATTTGTAGAATTGATTAGCATCAAAGTTTCTAAATACTATGCAAATGAAAAAAGAAAAAAACAGAAGACGGATGAATTCATTTTAAAAATTAAATAAACTTTAAATAGATATCATCATATCCTTTATATATAATATAAAATCTATAGAATTTAAATTTTGGCCATTTGTAGATATGATTAACATGAAAATTTCTTAGTACTATGCAAATGAAAAATTCAAAATGAGAAGATGCATAAATTCATATTAAAAATTAAATAAAATTTTAATGGATAATGATATCCTTTATATATATCCTAAAATCTATGAAATTCAATTTTTGGCCATTTATAGATATAATCAACTTGTTAAAGTTTTTAAGATATATGCAAATGAAAAATTAAAAATAAGAAGATTGATAAAATCAAATTTTTTGTCTAAGTTTCTATGTTGCATGCAAATGAAAATTTTAAAATTAGGAAACGGATAAAATCAATTTTTTGTCAAAATTTGTAAGTTATATGCAAATGAAAAATGAAAAATTAGAAGATAGACATATTCAAATTAAAAATTAAATAAACTTTAAATAGATTTCACTATATCCTTTGTAGATATCCTAAAATATATAGAATAAAACCATAGTCAATTCATATTAAAATTTTAAAACCTAATATAAAATCACCGGATTTAAAAATGAGAAGATGGCAAAAAAATATTTTTTAATGAAAAACTAATAAGAGGAAAAAATATCTGATATGAAATTTCATCTAAATTCGGTAAATAGCATATATATTTGTTAGTGTATAATTAAATTCAGATATCATAATATTATCATGATTAGGGGACGCTTATAAAATGAAAGGACATTCAAGATATATTTCATTACTAGAAAAGGAAATAATACTCTATGTTGATCATGAAAATTTCATAATGAAAAAATTATATTGCAAAAGATATATGAATAAATACTGATCCACTCCTATGCCACTTCCAATAGAAGCGAAGTGGAATATGTTAAGAGAAAAAATAATTTATTTATATGAGATTTCATATTTTGACTTTTGAAATAACAAAGAAAGAAACATACGTAACGATAAGCAGATAAATTGCAATAAAAAAATATATAGCACATGTGAAGAATAAATTTTAATACATTTTTTTATTTCCTGATATACGAATCAAAATTCACAAAGACAAATGAATTACGAACAACATCCAAAAAAAGGGGAACTAATGGAAAAAGGAATATTTTTAATGTAACTGCAACATATAATTTATCAGATGAATCAAAGTATCAATCATATATACCAAAGATTAATGTAGCTTCCTAAGCCTAGATAAAATTTTTAAAGAGTGAGGAAAAAAGAGACAAATGATATATCTCTTTATCCCTATAAATGGGGATGGAGATGAAGATGGGGATGAATGGGTATTCAATGGCACGTAAATGAATGCACTGGTTCTTAAAAATGCATCGGTCAGCATGTCTTGAAAATGATGGGATTGAATGGTGAGAGGATTAATATGAGGGTTGCAATTTAAGAGCGGGAAGGGGAAGGGTATGTGGGTTTCCTTTTGTTTTGATTTTAATCTACATAAATTCAAATAAATGGTATTGGGATTCTATGCAAATTCATGACATTGAACACTAAATGCTTAATATTTTTAATAAATTATAGTAACAAAAATTTAAGTGTAAATCAAATTGAACACTAATGCCATACATTTAATATTTATTGCATTGTTTTAAGGTTTTAAAATGTGAATAGGAGCCCCATGCATTATCGTGTTAAAAAATATGAATATGATATGTAAGGTTAAAATATGAATAGGATATGTAAGGTTTATTTATAAAACTTAAATAGTCATGCATCATATGTTGCAATGAATGTTAATAAATATATAATAAGAATTATATTTGAATATCGTTTAATTTTATAAACATCCCCTTATCATAATAATATTATGATATATAATTTTAATTGTATCTTAATTATATTTTGAATATCCTTTCATTTTATAATAGTGAATTATATTTTAAATATCATTCATTTTATAAGCATTCATTTATCCTAATAATATTATGATATTTGATTTTAACAGTAAGTTAATAAATATATTATATGATGAAATATATGTATTGATTAAAATAATATATTGAATAGAATTGTAAGGGTAAAATGGTTGTGATTAAAATGGTGTAAATGGATTGTAATGGGATTGAATAGATTGCTAGGGTTAAAATGGTCAAATGGTAAATTTTTGGGTTAAGAGACTTTTATATAATAATATAGATTAATTGTTTCATGTAATGCATTACTCTGTGTATTGTTATAAATCAATTGATTCCCATCCCATCATTTCAAAAAATATTAATCTCCTATTGAAATGAAAAAAAAGAAAAACCCTAATCGTAATATTCTAAAACCTCTTATACTGTTTGCTAATATTTACATGTTTGGATTGCAGGATAGGGTCATTTTAAACTCTCTTATATCTTCTCGTAGGAAAATCCACTTCACATGAAACAACTTCTATTGGAAAGATAATAAAAATATCTAGAACTTCTATGTTTTGGCCAAGATCAGAAAAGCTACAACTATATTAAAAATAGCGACGAACAAAAGACCTCGCAATTTCTTCTTCAAAATGTAGAAACGATAAAACAGCCATAACTTTTCTAATACAGCTCCAAATAACACAAAACCAATTTTATATGAAAGGTAACTAAAAAATAAAGACTTCATATGTTTAGTGCGAATCCTAAATATGCCTCGAATGTACTTTTCAAAAATTAAACCAAATATAGGACTTCAGGGATTATAAGTTGCGCAGATTATTAGTGAAAGGGCAATTTGATAATTTTCCTGGAATTCTTAATTTCATTTGATTTGATAGAGGGGAGAGTCGGTGGGCTCTTTATTGTTGGTGGTGGAGGGGTCGTCCGAGGCTATTTCAGTGAGAGAAGTGAAAGGGAAAATTAGGAAAAATTAAGGTTCGTCAAGCAATTTTCGTACTGCATTGGGTAAAGATTATTATTCTTTTCATTGTTATTCTTTTTATAAGATTGTTCTATTTCAGTTTTGAATCAAATTTGTGATTTGGGGCTGGAATATGAATATGTTTTGGGGCTGGATAAATAAGAATTAGAGAGTTGTTTTTATTGTGTTAATTTAGGGTTTGTAGTGGGGATGTCATATTTGTCTTGATGGATTTGGTAACTGCTTGATTAATGGGTTATATTTTAGTATCTACCTGAGGTTATATTTTGATCAGTGGATTCCTCTCTGCGTGGATTAGGAGCTGGAATAGGGTGAGTCCAGTTGGGGTTGTGAATTGTGAGGTAAGTGACCTGATTGACATTTCGATTCCATTCTATTTCCAGGCTTTATGGTTATTTGATTCTATTCAGTTGCATTTGAGAACCCAGATGAATTTTATTGTAAGTAATCTGATCGACATATTTGTTCCATTCAATTCCACGTGGTATTGTTGATTCGACATTTACTACTCATTCCATTCCATTCCACACTTTATTGTTGTTGAGGCTATTCAATTGTATTTAATAATCCAGATGATTTCGATTGTGAGTACTGCATTTAAATGGCCTATTATTGAGACATTCCTTCATTGTTGTTAGACTGTGGCTATTCGAGATTCTAAAATACTCTTATAATATCTTGGAGGACTTATTCTTTCTTCATTGTTCTCATCCTGTGGTTGTTTAAGATTCAAAAATACTCTTATAATTGATTTAAATATATCTTGGAGTTATTCTTTCTTGGATTCCAGGTTATTTTCCTCAATTATATCTCGTGAGAGCCTATAATTGACTTGTTAGTATTGTGAGCCTTCTTTGATGTTATTATATACATCATAGTTATTCGATATCTTCCTATGATCAAAATGATTGTGTTGTCAAACCATGAAGCCCTATAGTATGTTTGGTATCATTGTCTTTATATTACCTCTTGTGTACTTGGAGTTGGATGACCATAGACCTTACAGTGAGGGTTGAGAATTACCTCCCAGCGCGCATGAGTACGTACAGTCTAACGAGGGGGACTTGAGAATACCCTGCCGTGCTTGGATGTTCCGAGGGCCAGGTAGTGAATCCGTGGTGGACGTTCCGAGGGCCACACGTGAGGTATTGTGGACATCTTGGACATAGGGGCCGAGATGGGGTCATGTAGATGGTCAATCCTACGCTTTGGATGTTTAGGGATTAGAATTGTGATTCCCTTATCATTCTTGTAGCACTGTGAAATTTCCAGGGCCATGAGTGATTTAATTGACATCTTTCCGATTAATGGGTAATTTCAGATTATCTGCTTTCAGTCCAATTGTGATGCATCTTGATTATATTCATTGGCCTTATCAGTTGTGAGGTGTTAGTTTGAGCTATTCATTCCTATTTTTATATATCAGCGAGGTTATTGTTCTTCATTGATGATCATATAGTGCTTTCATTGTTATTATGCTTTGACCTGGTATTTACTAAGCTAGACTTTGATGTCATCCATGTTTTCCTTATGCGTGGAATGTCTAGGTTACTTCCATTTTATTTCTCCTAGAGGCGGGGTTTCTGAGCGTTGGCTTTGTCTTCTTTTGGTGTCACGTTCAGCTGGGGATATATGTTTTGGATCTGTATATAATTATTTTGGTAGAGGCTGGTCTAGTGAACCATGCCTATGTTAAAATGCTCTGTATATATGGATGACTGTATATGAGGTGTGTTAGATGCTCTGTTGACTGCTTAAACTTTTCTGGGCGTGTTGTGATATAGCTGATTATATGTTATCATAGGGTTGTTATCATATGAATTATATGGGGTGGATATTTCGATGTTTTATGTGCTTGGGTGACGTGCACGTGCCAATGTCTTTGGGCACGGTCCGCCATAGTTGGTATCAAAGCTTAGGTGATGTGCATGTGCTAGCGTTTCTGGGCACAGGCCGCCACAGTTGGTATCAGAGCTTGGGTGGCGTGCACGTGTCGACGGTTTGGGACACGGGTCGCCACACTAATACCCCCCATGTCCCCACTCCCTACACAGCCAGAAAATAGAAAAAATGTGCCATCGTGGCATGTCTCTTGTGAAATCTTGGACCCCATCAAAACCATCTTCACCCCCTCTTGGCACTTTTTGTTGTATATATATATATATTTTTGAATGAAGCGTATTTTGAATGCTTAATTTTAATTTTTTGTTCTTTGTATTTGATCTGTGTTTATTTTCTGTTGGTGGATTTGATTTATTTTTGTTGATTGGATTAGGAGATTCGAAAATGTTAAGTTCATCTTTAATTCTCAAATTTTTGTATAAGTAACATTTGTTTATTTTTTTCTAGCCCCAATTTTAGTTCTACATGCATTGATGAAAAATCACCGGAGCATATACTCACATTAACAAGTTATATACTTTGATAAAATATTTTTGTTGGGATTTATAAAACTTCTTGCATAATATAACAAAGAAGTGGATGAATTTGTTTTAGAAAATGCTCCTGAAAATGTTAAGCATATATCCCCTAAAATTCAGAAAGAGCTTTTGTTTATTTTTCAAGTATGATGCAAAATGCAATTCGTAAAAAATTGGTTATGCGAAGTATTACATTATAGTTGATTAATCTAGAGATGAATAAAAAAGAGACCAAATGGTAATAGTAATAAATTTTTATTTTGTTATAAAATTTTATTTCAAGTATAATGTGTGGTCCCTGACCCCCTTTTTCTAAATCCTAGGTCCGCCCCTAAATGCACGACAACATTCAAACTCCACGTATTAGGTCTATACCTTTCACCATTCATCCATTTAAAAATAAATAAATAAAGAGTTTTTCCATCACTAAATCAATTTATAATACATAAATCACCTTGCATTACAAACAATATCATTTGTTTCTTTATTTATATCTTCTTAGATAAGGGATAAATTTTCATATTTTTAAGGGATAAATCATGTTAGACATATTATACGTTACAAAGCACGAACACTTCTCCCGGGCCTCTGTTCCCGTATCAAACGTGCACTGTCAGACATGGCCCAAGGCATATCTGCTTAAATGAGTCTAAATTTTGGTCTAGACACAGTTCAGAACACGCCTGAGACACAACCCAAACAGTTTCAGCCCAATAGTTAAAAGAAAAAAACAGAAAGGCCCAAACAAAAAGCCCAAGTATCCAACCCATTTATAATGGAAAATGTTACACTCAGTCGGTTTTTCAGTTCCAAACTCAGACCCCACGTAGGATCCGACGTGGCAAGAGCAGGGTGACATGGAATCATTCGGCGGGCCCGGCTGGGTTTTCAGAATTTTGAATTTTGAGACTGACGCAACCGATTGATAGTCATTAAATGTTTTAACATTTTTTTTAATAAAAAATGCTTCACCGACTGACTTAAATTGACATGCATTAAAGGATTGTAACATTTTTTAAAATAAAATAATGGAGCACTGACATTGATTTGATGGCTTGAGTAGATGTTTCTAGACACTGATGTGGAGTCTAAAAAAGCTGAGCATATCTTTCATATGTGGTATATACTATAGTTATCTGGTATATGCCACGAAACACAAATATAACTGGTGTGACTATTGAGAACAAGCTGAAGATATGGTCTCACAAAAAGCTTTCGACTTTCAGCATATTTTAATGCAATTTCATTCTCTCTCCTCTTACCTCCAGAAGACTCACATACTCTCTTTGAGCAACCCTTTCGTCTTTCACAAAATAAAATCTCTCTCTCTCTCTCTTTCCTTTCGCCTCTCTCACTCACCATCTGATATCATTGATATGGCTTACTATTGGCGTCTGCAAGTGTGGTATTTCACCATTGTCTTCATAGTTTTGTCAGTGTGGTACCTCTGCTGCGTCTTCACTGTCTTTCAAGCATGGATCTTATGCGTCTTCACCATTGTCTCCCTTTTGATTGTTGCTTCCTTATTTTCTTTTGCTAGCATATGGCTTCATAAATTATGTTTTTCAGATATGCTTGCTTTCCTTATTTTCTTTAGCTAGCGTATGATTTTGTTACACAAATTATGTTTTTGTAGATATTCTATTTTTTTAGCATATGGTTTCATTATTCATTTTCACAGAGATTCTTTATTTTCTTTTGTAAACATATGGCTTCATAAATTATGTTTTTACAGATATGTTTGTTTTCCTTATTTTCTTTAGTTAGCATATTATTTTGTTTCATAAATTATGTTTTTGTAGATATTCTTTTTTTAGAATATGGTTTCATTATTCATTTTCATAGATATTCTTTATTTTCTTATTTTGTTTTGGTAGCAGATGATTTCAAAAAGGTATTTTTTACAAAGATTCTTGTTATTCTTATTTTCTCATGTTAGCATATGCTTTCGTAAATAATTTTTTCACAGAGATTCTATATTTCCTTATTCAAAAATAAATATCATATACCTTCTTAAACTGGTATACTACTTATGGATTATTCGTTCATTACTGATTTCTTTTTTTCTAGTGCTATTTATTTATATCTACTGTGCACGAAATTTAAGATTGATTTGACAGCGTGTATGTGATTCTCGATGCGGATATGCCGACCTGAACAAAAAGGTCAAGCCGGTAACAAGTAAGAGAACTCCAGAGAAGGTGGAAAGGAAGAAAGTTGGTATGGCTGATGTTACGGGTACTTCTTCTTCAAGCAAGATAATGACCACTGCTGGTATATACCACCTAATACTGTGAATATATTTTTCAACAGCATTGGCGACGTCGGCAAGAACAAGAGCACTAAATTAGGTACAGGGGAAACAAAATCAGCTATTGAAACCCAGAAGAGGATGAAGGCGAATGAATCTGGTATATACCAACTTAATATGTTCATTTGCAATTTTATGTATTGTATATACCACTTTACTATTATATATCACATTACATTTTTCATGTGCAATGTATGTATATGTATGATTTACTTGGTCATCTCACAGCACCTTGGGTCATGGCTAAAACAAGGGGACAAAAGTTAGCAACAGAGAGAGAACAGAGTAAACTCTCAGGGATTGGTATATGTATATACATTTCTAAAGTGGTATATACATACCAGAAACTGTCATATAACGAGCATTTATGTCTTAATAGGGAAATCAGTTAGATCGATTGAGAGGGTGGTTCGATTTGTTGGAAAGGGTATCAAGTCAACAAAACGATTGAGAGGGTAGTTCGGTTTGTTGGAAGGGGTATCAAGTCAACAAAACCAAGTAGAACAAGCAGAGGAAGCACCCGAAGACCATGCGGCAGAGGAACCGGTCGAAGGGCATGAGGCAAAGGAAGCGCTCGAAGAGCAAGCGGCAGAGGAAGCGGCCAAAGGATGCCACTAGATTGCATGTAGGATACTGGATATTCGAAGCTATTTGAGCACCAGGGAAGATATGACACATATGTGTGCTTTGATAACTGCAGGATTCATGGGTGATGAATATTGCACTGTATAATGGGACAAGTTTGTTATAGGTTTTGAATGGTGTAAAGTTGTCATGTTTTGGTTTAAAACATTTGGTTATGACGTTTGGTTGTGACATGTTGCTATTTTGTGATGTGTGTGGAGTTGTTTGTTGGGTTGGTATATGACAGGATATATTTGGTATATGCTAAGTGATATTCTGTATATGCCTTATGTGAGTATTTGTGTTTGTTGATTTTTTATATGTTGATGTATATTTTCTGAGATGCATTGTTATTGACTAATTGTACATGACTGTGTTTGGTTGGATTGTTATATGCTAAGGAAGATAGGTATATATGTTTAGCAGCATTTTGTATATGTCTCATGTGAGTATTTGTCATTGACTGATTGTGCAGTACTTTGTTAGGTGATTTATTATATGCTGATGAGATTTGGAATATGCTAAGTGGTTATTATATGCCACTAGATTGTTTTGATAGTACATTGTTTTGAATTGTGTTTATTGATTTGTTACATGCTAAAGAGAATCGGTATATACCAGGTTCAGTTTAGTACGTGCGTGGACTCACTGGTGTAACCTTAGTATGTGTATGCAAATAACACGAATAAAAGCGATCAATGAAATAAAATATTCACTTCTTATAAATAACCTTAGTTTCTATATGCAAGTAATACGAATAATAAGCCATCAATGAAATAAAATATTCACTTATAAATAACCAAATTGTTGGCATTCTACATCTATGATGCCATCCACATGTCAAATTATTCGTCTAGCATATATGGCTTATATGCGTGTTATGATTACTGCTGGATTTATGGCTGATGAATTTTGTCAGCAACAGATCGCATTTGAAAGCCTAATAAAGCACCTCAGCATTACACACAAGACTATCATTAATATTTATTTTAATATCAAATCCGAGCATATTCTTTTTACCTAAGGCAGAACAACTTTATATAGAATTTTTTTTATAGTCTCACAACTTTATTTGTCATCCAATGAATTATATACCTCCTTATATAAGTATATACCTCCTTAGATCAGGTATATACTTCATTAATTTTTATTATCTTCTAATAATAAAAAAAGATCTAATGGAATGACAAAACCCACGTATCACACGCAAATTCAAACAACAAGAACGCCAACACGCAAAAAAAAGCAAACACTGATCACAATCATAGATAAAAAATTTAACTTCATTTGTCAAAAAAATAGCAACACATCAACAAAAGACCTATCATAACCTCAATCAATCTGAATCATCCTCTTCACCACCATTAGCTAGAGCAGCGACGAGGTCTCTCGGAGACCCCCAGACGGGGAGCTCCAATAGAGACCACGTCACCCTCAAATCCTTCTCTACCACCAACGTCTCCACCACGTCCAACAGGTTCTCCATCTCCTCAATCAGCACCGCATCCACATCCACTTACAACAAGCAAACGCATCATTAACACCGACAATTCCACTCACGCATTTCATCAAACAAGTTGTGATCACCATCTGCAACAAGAGCTCATCGATGGATAATAGTCTGATGATGCTCAACATTGTTGGATCGGACTGTGGGGTTGTGGGGATCTGAGATTTCATGTCGACGAGCATCGAAACGGACGGCTGTGGGGATAGGATGGTTGAGCTCCTTGTGGTACCTCTCTATCACCCCCTTCAGTGGTACCTTTCTATCACCCTCTTCAATGGTTGGTCTATAGTGGTTGTTATTGATGAGAGAGAGAGAGAGAGAGAGAGAAACATAAACAATAAATGAAAATAAAAAAAGATGGCAATGAAAATATTAAAAAACAGGTTACAACAGAAAAAAATGGCGGCAATTTTTGGGGGGGAATTTTTAATGATCTGTTTTCATGAGCTGACGTAGCATTTTTAAAAAAAATCCACGTGGGCAATCCTACATGGGATCTGTAAAAATGTTAGTAATGTAAACTGAGTGTAACAACACTCATTTATAATAGCTCAACTGCAACCCATTAAACAAATTCAAAACTGAAAAGGTAAAAAAAAAAAATAACCCCCTTAGCTTCCGTTTGTTGTCTGCTCTATTGTGATCCTCTACTATTCTTATTTTTTAAAACCCAAGTTGGCTCAAATTGATACTTGTGTTCTTATTCTCAAAACTTTTTATATATGAAGTATGGCTACTTTATATTTTGAAATATTTTGAAAGAAGTACGTCGACCGTGCGGGTGGAGAGCACGCGCGGTTGACGCGCTAATTTTGGCAAGGGGTGGAGAGCAATGATATACTTCAAAGATATATGTGCTAGTTTAGCAAAAGATTAAGGTTTTAAGGATAAGTTGTCCTCATTTAATAGGATAAAAAGTCCATCAATTTTGTTCATATTCTCATTTGTCAAAATTAAAATAAAAGGTGGGAATAAATTTTATCATGGCCTTAGGTGAAACAAAATATTTCCATTTTCATTTCAAAATTGTGACAATTGTTCGCAGTTTCTCTCAATTATTTTTTATACCAAACAAAAATAAGTTGTCCTCCCATTCACTTTTCCCCACTCATTCCACCCCTTAACCCCTTGCTAAACCAGCCCTCTGATGACCAATAAACAAACTGTAAATTAAAGATTTTGCATAAATGAAACAAACCACCAAACCACATCTTAGAATATTATCACAGGTACACCCATCTTTATTGAAGGGTCTTGGATTTAAAAATCTATAATTAATAAAAAAAAACACTTATTTATGAAAATGAAAAAAGAGATCATGCTTGTAAACACAAGGAAGAACATAAGGAGATGGAAGCTGTTACATCCAGATCCGTTTCCAGCCCCAATTCCAGTCTTATATACGTCAATAGAAAATTAACGACGCATATGCTCACGTTAATAAGGCATATGCTTCGAAAGAATTTTTTTACATTTTCTATAAATGTATCCATGCAATTCATTATAGCATATGTTTCATTTTTTATAAAAATATGTACTCATTAGATGAGGTATTCTATTTTAAAAAATTTAAAACAAATGTAATCTGGAATTAAGGCTGGAAATGGGGCTGGATGTAAGAAAATGGGGCTGGAAGGACTACACTCACATTTGGAAGAAACAAAGATTTTCTGATGAAAAGTGAGGTCCAATGTCCCGCAATTTCAGCTCACTCAACACAAAAAAGCTGTGGAGTATACCGATCAACAACTTTAACCTGCACCATCCAATGAACTTTAAATTGTCTGCATGAATTATATTATTAATTCAGTAATCATATCCATTTAGTCCCCAACAATTAAACTTATGTATCAAATCAATTTAACATATAATGAGTTTGATCACCACTAATAGAATATATATCAATACTGTTAGACACACTGAGTCCAAAATTAACTGTGGAGCATAAGCCTAAGAAATTAGCCCAAATGTTTGTGCACAGATTTTGTAGTCCTACAAGCAATCAGACTCAAATCTGGGTCCTCCAAAGAGTTTGTGTTCCATGTAAAGCTGGGTCATTGGCCTTAAGGTCCGTTTGCTTCCATAAGTTGCATGAGGATAAAATGAAAGATTGACATGACATATATCTTGTTGCAAATAGACCACATAAATTGGAGAATGGTATTGGAGAGGTGAAGTTCTTTATAGCATTCTACCTCCTTTTTGGGCTGACAAAATTCTAAATAGCATTCCTCCAATCTGCTCAAATAATGGGGAGTCTCAATGGTGCTGGGAGGGTTCAACTTCAGCCTGTCCAAAAGCTTCTGATCTATATAAATTGTTGAGGCTTGACTATTCCAGTCAGGATAGACAAGTTTGGAAATTGGTATGGAAGCTACCCTTGTTTTCCAAGGTTAAGATGTTATTATGGAGGTGGCTCTGGGACAGTTTACATACAAAAACTTTTCTTGGTTCCAAAGGTCCATGTGGAGTTACAATGTGTATTATGTAGACAACAATTTGAAACCTCTCATCATTTGTTTAGTAAATGTGTGTACACAGAAGATTGTTGGAGGCTAATACCAACCTATTTACATCCTCCTCAAATGGTTTGGAGAGCACTTTCTTGGAAACAGGTCTTCAACAAAGAAATTTGGACTTACATAACCAATGTTATAATTAGGATGATTGTCTTCTCCTGTCTGTGCTAGCAAGTATGGAAATCAAGGAATTTATTGATCTTTCAAGGAAGCAAGGTGTCTCCATTGGTCACCGTTAATAAAGCTTTGGCAGTGGCAAAAGAATGTTACAAATTTAATGAAAACAAGATTACCTTCCCAGAATCTCTTTGGAGATCACAGGAAATGCTTCAACTACCCCAGTCTCACAGTGGGGCACTCAAATGAGGATCGATTATTTGTTATTTCGGATGGGAGTGTTGATCCAATCCCTAGCGTGGCAGGAGCTGCATATGTCATTGTTCCGAGACACCTTGGCAAATTCTTGCTGCTGATTGTGTCTGTCGAATGTGGTCCTCTCCAGTTCGAATGGAGGCTGAAAGCATGTGTATGGGGTTTGCTCATGCGAAGAAGATGGGATTACATGACATTCATATTTGTAGTGATGCAGAGGCTATTCTAACAGTTTTTCAGGGTGATAGAATGGGACCCCGCAGTTGCAGGAAACTCTATCCCATTTTAAGTCTTTAAATACAGATAGAGAGCCACCTATTTTCATAAGGTTTCTAGAGAAGCAGTTGCAGCACCAGGAGGCTGCTAGGTGTCAAGTTTGCTTGTTTACTCATGGAATGGAGGGTGATCAAATACTTAGTGGATTAACCCATACATAACCTCCTTACATAGATGTATACAGGAGGTCAATCATGTTTATCCTCGTTTTGATGATGTTTGTAACGCCCCGTACCCAAGACTCCATTTCGAAGCTTGAATACGGTCTGTTTCCTTAAACTCACCTTAAAACATGGAACACATTTTTTTTAACATAAAAGATTTATTAAAGATCATGCCAAATAAACGTAACCAGGAATTAAACATAATTCATCCAAAACGTGGATGATTACATACGAAATAAATTTAATTCAAACATCCAACTGTTTTTGCTGAAAGGGACTAAGGAAAACTATATGCCAAAGAAAGGCTTATTCTATCACCTAACTGCAACGGGCAATAAAGCGCAAGCTACGATCTCAAGCATCGAGATCAACGATCACCAACGGCTACCTTGAAAGTTGGGGAAAAGGGGTGAGCAACCACATGCTCAGTGAATGAACCTTTAGGTCCCAATAATAATTGATATCACAAATATTATTTAATAATATAACATAAAAGCAATTTGCAACATACAGTAATATGATTTTTGCAATAATATAACCTCCAAATAAATCATAACTTAACAAAACATCTTCCAAAAACGCATGGTCTTAAATAATAGAAATCTCATGGTGCGTATGAATGCAACGGACACGCATACCCGTATTCCATGGCACCTAGCCACAAGATTTCACACAGGAAATCGGGTCACCTAGACACATGTCACCTAGACATAAGTCACCTAGACTTGGATCCATTTTGAACCGTAGTCACCTAGACTAAGCCACCCAGGCTACGTCACCTAGACGAATGCGATGCATGCATGATCAACACATATTTTTCTTCAATTAAATGCATGCGACAGTTTCACATATAATAATATTTTCAATACTATACATAGTAAGGCATCGGCCTATATAATATGGCATGCTCGAGTTGTACATAAAATAACATTCTTAAAATTGCTCATAAACCATTGAAAACTACTTAGGAGATGAGACCCACTCACCTTAAGTCTAACCACAAATCTGAAACAACTTCAGTAGATATAAGGTAACCTAACCCGACCTGAAAACAATACAAACGAATCATAATACGTACAAACAGTATAGAACCGATGGTATCCGAAGATACGGAACCCGACGGATTCCATGGGACCATCATAGACCTTCCCTACGGCTCCCATACGGGATGTCCAAAACACAACCTGGCGGCTCCTACTGGGGTCATCCCTTAACATACCGACGACTCCTCTAAAGCTGTTCCGAACATGCCCAACGGCTCCTACAGGTGCCGTCCCGAGGCAGAGACACAAAACCCTAATTATTTTTTTTTATAAAAATCTTTAAATTCCATATCATTGAAAACAAATCTTGAGTCGTTTAAAATCATTCTCAAACCAAAAGAATCGACATCGAAATCAAGTCATGCATACGAAATCCGATTAAAACGAATCAAAACTTAACTAAAATATTTTCGAAAACCCTAGGTTTGCCTTAGGCGGGATAACTAATACACATCTACCTTATAAATTCTGAATAAAACCATGAAAATCATGTATAGGTTCGGATCTATGCATGTAAGGTTCAAAACGAGATTTAAATGATCATAAAAAACCGATTTCTACCTTGAACAAATAAAACTAACATGGTATAAACTTAGACATATTCTTTTCTTACATAAAAGGTTTATAAGACATCTAGATATCGTAGTATCCTATCTATATAACACCATATCCGAAAACTAATTTAAATCATCTTAAGATCATACAAATCAAAATAGGAAAATTAAGAAAATATTTGAAACTCTAATTATATACATGCAATACCTAATATTATAACTAAAACTTGTAAAAAAATCATGAAATCAACATCATATTATGGTTAAAACGTAAGGACCTGAAATCATACGATAACATCAAGGATTTCGAAGAAAACCCCTTTCTTTTTTGTCGAAAACCTTAAAACATGATCATATGAAGACATCATTCAAAAGAGACTCGTTACAAATCAAAAAGCCCTTAAAACTCTTCAGAAAACTCACCAAAACTTTGACAAGCACCCTTCCAGAGCCCCAGCCAGTAGAGCCAAAAAGAAGAGAAGAAAGTTATTTTAGGGTTTGAAGTTTCTAGGGTTTCAATGCCAAACGAGAGAGAGAGAGAGGGCTTAATAGCCTCGTACGCACGTGGGGACAAAAAATACGATTCAATTAAACCCGAATTATCACCATCAATGCCAATGTTCTTTCCAAGAATGACCAACTTTCGAATTCGAAAATTTTCTTAATCGACGGTTCTTACTGAGCCCGTCGCTTGCATACCCGACGGCTCCACAAAGATCCGTCACCCAGAAGCAGACGGCTCCTCATGGATCCATCGCCCATGTGCCCGATGGCACTAATAGGATCCGTCAGGCACTGCTTGACCCGATTAAAAAGTCACAGTTGTTACAATGTTAATAATGTAGCTGATGTAGCCTATAATTTTGGCTAATGTAATATATAAGCCGTTTTGGCCTCTTACACCAGAAAAAAAAAAGACGACATAAATTGGACATAAAATTTTCTATAGTTGGTATATAAAATATCTAATATTATATGAGCATTGAGACACTCAATTTTTTTACAATTTCAAATACAATCCTATATGCTTCGTTAGCCACATACACACACTATAACCAGCTATATACCTTATTAAATTTTTAATGAAATCATTCAATTTATTAGAGTATATAATGTACTTTTTATAATAATACATACCCCGTTAAATGATATATATGATTTAAAAAAATTAAAAATATGTAGGAATTGTCTGTAATTGTAAAATGAACCGTGCGAGTGTTCATTCCAGGACATTCCATAAACAATTTACCATATAATCTAAAGAGGATTCTTGAAATCTACCAGAACTGGATTCTTGAAAATGAGAATTTTTTTATTCTGGACCAAAGTTATCAAACTTGCCCTAAAGATTCAATTAAATAAAAAGTATATAAGTTATTTGATACTATAAAATTGTTAAATGGGATTTTCTTTTCGTATAATTTTTAAAATTTTACTGATTTTGGTATTTCAAAGTTACAAAATTTCAAGATATTTTTTTGTTCTTTCCCCAAAAATATTCCAATCAGAGAATACACCCTATAGTGACCTTTAAATTAACTACTAAAGTAAAAAAAATTAAAAGATGGGTTTTTTTTCTTCTGAAAAAGGTAGATGTTTGCTACCCGATTTCATTGCTGAATTCGAATTACAAATTCTGAATTTGGGGAGAATAGATGACATAAATCAATGCAAATAAAAGTATAAACCAGCGCCGGTATTGGTTAGAAGAGATATCGAACTGACAACGCCCGCGCACGCGCCTCCGCGCTCACCCCACGATCTGTAGTGGGCCCTCCCGGAATTGGACCTCGTTCGCCTGGGAAAAGATGGATTGTTGTATTGTGCTTCGAAGAAATTAAGAGCACTAACCAGTCCGTTCATTTCGTAGCCCCGTCTATAGCCTCATGTACTATGAAAGTATAGTATATATATATTACACTATCATAATATATGGGCTATATCATAGAAAAAATTATTAGTGTATCGTAGTATATATTTCAATTCGTATAACAGTATATACTTCAATTGACACGTGCATTTTTTTTTTTAAAAAAAAATGTTTTCCAAAAATTAAAAAAAGATGGGCTGTTATAATTTGTGTTGTGCCTTTCAGATTTTTTTTTCTCAATTTACTGGCTCAGAAATCATAATCATAAACCTTCTACATAATCCTAATCCTAAATATAGTAGCAATTAAAGATAATAATCATACTCATTTCGCTAAAGATGTTCATACACACACCTTACTAGGCAAAACAACACACACTTATCCAGCCCTCTTAATGCTCCCTTGAAGGGTTACAAGCTTAAATTGCTCAGTGTCGTGTTTACCTAATTAAAGGTGATTAAATCTAATCCTGTTTTTCGATGTGGATTAACAATGCATGACAACAACGTTCAAACTCTACTTATTAGGTTTATACCTTTTACCACTCAACAATTTTTTTTAAAAAAAATGTTTTCCATCACCAAATCTATTTATAATGCATGCATCACCTTGCATTACAAACAATACCATTGTCTTTATTTGTTTCTTCTTCAATTAGGGATAAATTTTCATATTTTTAAGGGATAAATCATGTTAGGTATATGAGTGTTGCTAACTCAGTTAAAAAAACCGACCAAAACTCAGTCTCCACGTCAGCCGATCCACGTGAATTTTTTTTTTAATGCCACGTCAGCCCAAAAATAATCCACGAAAATTTCCCCCCAAAAGTTTCTGCCCAATTTTTTGACTGCCACCTTTTTTTCATCCATTCTTTCTCTTTCATTCATTTAATTTTTATTTACTCTCTCTCTCTCTCTCTCTTCTCATTGGCAACCACAACAAACCAGCCATAGCACTTCCATTACTGCAGCAAATATACCTCGTTTGTCATCACGAGACAAAAAGAAGGTATATGCCTATTTGCATAAGATTCCAACATTTATTTGTCTTTAACTTTTGTTTCAAATGCTTTTTCATCGTCTGTGACAGCCTTTTCATTAGAGATAGCTATAAAGTTGATGACAAATTCAATTTTGTTCAAAACTGTTCACCCATGGACAACATTTTCTCTTGCATTTTGGAGTGCGGATGTATGTACACATGTTCATAATGCATATACTTTCTTAAATGTCACAGGTAAATCGCATATTGTTACTTGAAGGTAGTTATTTTTGCACGTTCGAATGAGAAAAATTGAGAAAGAAGAAGGATGAAACTGCTGTAGTGGCACAAACGAAAGGTTGTCTGAAGAGCAAAATGAATGTCTCACGATGCGAAATTGATGTAAACAAAATTAAAAGCATAAGTACCATTAAAGATTTGATCTTCTCATACTACATATGCTTTATGTAATAAAGCATATACCTTTTTCTAGGAAGCATATATCTTTTTCTGTGAAGCACATACTCCCTTATTGGTGTTTATGCAATAACATTTCATTCTTATATTTCAGAAAACACGAAAGACGAAAAGTAGTAGGAGAGGCCTACCAAAACTCCCACGCCGCCATCACAATCATAAAGTTCATAGCACGACGTTTCAATGGGGGTCTCCGAGAGACCTCGTCACTGCTCTAGCTAATGGTGGTGAAGACGATGATTCAGATTGATTTAGGTTATGATGGGTTTTTTGTAGATGTGTTGCTGTTTTTTTGACAAATGAAGTTAAATTTTTTTTATCTGTGATTGTGATCAGTGTTTTTTTTTTTGTGTTAGTGTTCTTGCTGTTTGAATTTGCGTGTGATACGTGAGTTTTGTCATTCCATTAGATCTTTTTGTTATTAGAGGAAAATAAAAATTAATGAAGTATATACCTTATCTAAGGAGGTATATAACTCATTGGATGACAAATAAAGTACTTCAGACTTGGGACTATAAAAAGAATTCTATATAAAGTCATTCTGCCTTGGGTAAAAAGATTATGTTCGAATTTGATATTAAAGTAAAGATCTGTTAGACCTGTGTCATTTAGAATCCTAATTTCGATCGGAGTCGCTAAAATTTTAATTTTTAGCTACCTTCGGGGGTTTAAGGACTCTGATTGAAGATATAACAGTGTATTATGGGTCCTGGTATTGTTTAGTACTGCCCATAAAATTTTCGTTTAATTCCGTTGACGTTTTTGGAATTATGCAGTTTCGGATTGGTATTCGGATTTGATTTTATTAAAATCCAAGATGAAGAGATAAAAATCCGATATTATTACGAGATGTTAATTTTGGAGATAGTTTCCATATAGAAGTGGAATTGGATCAACTGGATTCGTATATTAAAAGTTATGGGTATTTTTCCATGTATACCCCGAAGTTGAGAAATCCAGGCAGCAGCCCTGTAAGATGTTTAGCCTAGATTTTAAAATAGCTGGAGAGGTTATTTGATCTGGGTGTAAACATAAAAGTTGTAGATAATCGTCTTATCTTTCCAATGCCACTGGAATCATGCAATTCGGAGCTGTATTGAGGAAGTTATGGTCGTTTAAGTGAAGGCTGCGCAGAGTTTTTAGTCCGAGGACGACTTAGTCTTTCACTCCGACTTTGCCTATTTAAACCCCCCATTGTGCACGACTTTGGGCATATTTTCTTCCCTCTTTTGGGTCTGGTCCAGCCCTTTTGGGTGTGTATTTGGTGGAGGAAATGAAGGTGATGGAGGAGAAGATCAAGAGAAGGTGAGTTGTTATTGTTATTGTTGTTGTTGTTGTTGATCCCTTCTCTCTTCCCCCACCCCTTTCTCTTTTTCCTTTCCCCTCTCTAAACCAGCCCCCTATGTGTTTGTGTTAATGTCTAAGTGAAGAAGAGGAAGCAAGGGAAGCATAGAAGAGGTGGGGGTAGCAGCGGTGGTGATCGGGGTGGCCGAGGGTGCGCTTGTGAGCCCCTACGTCCCCCTTTCCTTCCCCCCTCTCCTTTGGTGAGTTTTCCCTCTTCTTGTGTTGGTTTTAATGCATGTTTAGGTGCTTGGGAGGGCATGCATGGGTGGTAATTAAGTTTGGGTGCATGTGGGAGCTTGGGGGGAGTGTTTTGGAGGCTGGGCGCGCGGGTCTGCACGCGCGAGCGCGCGCGCGGGCGTGCGCGGAGGTGTTGTCGCGCGGGTAGAGCGCGCGGGCACGCGCGGGTACGCGCGCGGGTCGTGCGCGCTGGGACGCGCGGAAGCGCGCGCGCGCACGCGCTGGGGCGCGGGGGCGTGCGCGCGGGTCAGGCGCGCGTGCCTGCGCGCGGGTGCGCGCGTCTGCGCGCTGCCTGCGAGCGGGGCATGCGCACCGGACGCCCGGGGCTCCGTGTGCGTGCGTGTGGGGCTGTCGGGCCCGTTTTGGGCGTGCGGAGGGTCGGCACCCTCGGGTGGGTGTCCGGGGGGCTCGGGCACGCGTGCGTGCTTGCGTGCATGCGTGCGTGCGTTCGAGCCCGTATGCGTGGATGTCTATGTCTAAGGCATCCCAAATTGATTTTATGTGTTTGTTTATGGTTATACTCATCATTTTGGTACCCTTGCCTTGCAGACCTCGTCGGTTGGGATGCGCGACGACTCGGGTATCGGTGAGTGGTTTGATTCCAACCCTTCCGGGAGCGCTCGATGCACGTAGTCGTGCTTCGCGCTTCCATGGGGCTTTAATTGCACCCTAAATATGTTAGATATCATGCATGCTAGGTTGTATAGCTCGTATATTGTGTAGAACCCCTATTCTACCCTATACTTGCCTATGTATTGTATAGAATATGGCATGACTTAGGTTATTTTGTTGAATTACTACCCGTATTATTAATTGAACATATCCAGCATGTCTAACTTGGGTTAATAACGGGGTGTATGCGCAATAATCCCGATTTAGTACTCGAGGGTGTGGTATAGTTGTTGCACCCATCTTGTTGGGGCAAAACTATGACCAGCTTCGAGAGGGGATGAGGCATTCCCTCTCTCTCGCCCTCCCTCCTTTCGCGAACCGAGTGAATAGATGTAGTTCCTACTTGACTCGGGTTTGCTTGGAATTATTAGCATACACCTACTGTCGCGCGGATCGCGCTTAACCCTCCCCTTTGAGTTGGTGATATCCAACGCCTGCTTAAGTCGTACTTATGTGATTGAATATTTACTATGCCCTCGTATGCATGTTTAAGTAAGTTATCCCTGGGTAATTAATTGCATATTCTGTATATGCCTATTTGGGCCGTGAGCCTTGTTTAATGGGATTAGACAAGTGTATGACCTCCTATGGGGTCGTACCATGCCTTTGACACTTAGAATAAAATGTCTTCCCCGCATCTGAGTTATGCGCCCTGGAGGGAATTCATGAGAATTCATTGCGCTTATCGGTGTTTGATAACCGATGATGACGGATCCATAGGGATCGTATTCGCGAGTGTCGAGTGTTCTTTCCTTCGTCGGCTCCGAGTAGAGACTGCCCGGCGTAGTAAAGTCCGGTGGAGATCTTCCAGATACTACTCATGACGCGTGTTGGTGTGCCCATACAGCTGAGGTAGCGGTCTTGGGAGACTAGTCCGGTAGAGGCCTGAACCCTGTGCACGAGGTAGTAGAGGCCACACCGGGAGAGACTACCGGAAGACGAGTGGAGTAGAACAATCGACCTCTTCCCCAAGAGCCTATGTCACCCCGAGGAGGGGGTGAGGGTGAGGGTGTGGTGGGTCGGCGTTGGTTCGATCTGCCAGTTCGTGTAATTTCCCAAGATCCTATGTCACCCGTCGGAGTGAGGGTGAGGGTATTGCTCCCAAGATCCTATGTCACCCATCGGGGTGAGGGTGAGGGTATTGGCGTGAGTGGGGTGGGCTCGAGTTGATACTCGACCCATCAGCTTGTATAGATGGTTTTCCCGTAGGGTTCGCGTGCGAGCATGTAATGGGTCCTCCCAATATCGTCGTATCGGGGCCCCGACGTTGAAGCTGCCCTGACAGAGGACTCCCACTTGTAGGTACTCCCGATGCATTCGGCGGATGTACTGATCATGGGAGTGTACCAGGTGAGGCTACACGAGGGTGGACCACCGGACGATATTGCGAGCATGAATTATCGTTCTCCCCTTCGCTGGATCCATGTGGATGCTTCCTAGGTACGAGCCGCCCTGGGTGGACCCCCACCTGTAGGTACCATCGACGCTGTCGACAGTGTACTGACCGTGGCCGGCTCCAGGTAGAGGCTGCCCGGGAGAGCGCTACCGGATGACGAACGGTGTAGAACAGCAAGTTTTGTCCTTCAAGTCCCTAGGCTCACCCCTGTGGGGGCTAGGGCGAGGACGAGGTATGGTTGCACCGCCGTGTGACCTTGCTAACCGTTGGGTTTCTACCCATGGTTTCCTTGATAGGAGATTGCCTTAGGATCGAATGTTATGTTGGTGTTTGGTTTCTGACCACTCACTGAGCTTGTAGCTCACCCCTCGCTTATGTTTTTCCCCAGTTGACGCTGAGCCGGATCCAAGAGAAGAGCTCCCCTGGCGCCGTCCGAGTAGGAGACCTGCGTTCGCGTTGGATGTCTTGCGAGTGTGAGGCTATCAGCATTCCATTTTCATTGTATGTATTATACTTGTGCTTGTGCACGGTATGTAGACTGTTGATGTCAGTTATTGTATATATTGGCTCTCACAGGACAGTTGATTGTGTACTCTAGTCTGTAATATGTCTTTGAATTACAGACTTAGTCATTTGAGCTTCCGCTTTTTGTATATATTTGATGTCAGTTACTTGTGTATTGCCTTTTCTATTGTGGAGTATTTATTTGACCTCGTGTATGGATTACTGATATCATTTATATATTTGCCACGTCTCGGGGACGGCCGCCCTGGGGCGTGACAATATCAATGATAGTCTTGTGTGTAATGTTGAGTTGCTCTCTTAGGCTTTCAAATGCGGTCTGTTGCTAGCAAAATTCATCATCCATAAATCCAGCGGTAATCATAACACGCATATAAGCCATATCATCATTGGTGTTAAAATAACAACGAATATCAAGCATCCTTCAACTAATGAAGACACATACTTTGTTATTGCATTACTTATAATATTGTGTGGTGCAAAAACTTAAGGGATTCTCTTTACAGCTTCTTCTATGATTGTCTTACACACTGCTATAATTTTTTACATTGATCATGGTTTAAAACAGTAATTAAAAACTTTGTAGTGCTGACGGTCGATGAATTTGAAGTTGAGTGAAAAAATTCATAGCACGCATATAAGTCATATCAACATTGGTGTTAAAATGAAAACAAGTATCAAGCATTCTGCAAGCAATCCAATGACAGAGAAAGACACCAAAGTCATGCCCACTGGACTGCTGTGGAACAAGGACATCAAGAATGTGGGGCCACCCCTTTGCTTCCTTCCTCTGCTACCTTTAACGCGGGGTCAACAAGTTAAGTATACCATCCAAATTAAAGTACATACTAGTATTAAGGAGATATATACACACATTCATCATCATAGTTATTTTTCTTGTGGAGAGGAGAGGTCTACCATAACCCCCATGCCGCCATCA
The DNA here is from genome assembly GCA_030737845.1 of Acorus calamus. Classification (NCBI taxonomy): domain Eukaryota; kingdom Viridiplantae; phylum Streptophyta; class Magnoliopsida; order Acorales; family Acoraceae; genus Acorus; species Acorus calamus. The sequence goes on along the minus strand of CM060866.1, from coordinate 8,344,923 downwards.
CAATCACAAAGTTCATATCACGATGTTTTGATGGGATCGCAAATACAAAGTTCACAACACAGTTTTCAGATGGGATCACAACCATACCAGCTAGATAAGAAATTTGACATATAGATGACATTCAAATGTAAGTTTGAACAATTTTGTTGTTTATAATATAAAAGGTAACATTTTGTTTCCAACATGGCATTCACATTCCTTAATCGCGTTACTATCTAATCCATACTAATGTACCTATATGAGCACATATGTAAGGAAGAATTATTTTTTAGTTGATGATGTTGCAACTGTAGCCTGCTTCTTCTTGTGGTCCCCCGGTCTCCCCAATACCAGATATTGGTTTTTATAGTGCACCAACTTTCAGAAATAAACTAATTTTATTACATCATCCAATCAAATATATGCATGTACGTCGTCAAATAGACATATACCTCTCCATAGAACGTATATACCTTCAATAGCAATTTCATGATCACTAAATTAATATGTTCATATACATGCGGAACGTGAGAAGTATTTATGATCGAAGCTAATGAAGGAGATTTGCTTTCGTGCACCAAAGGTGTCCCGTGTGCTAAAAAACTAAAAATGATCACCACATCCGACGAGGCGAGCTGAAGTTCCCTCCCTTTGATGATGAATCTCTCCCACACGGGGTTCCAGAAAGATAAAGTTGTCTCTAACAAACACTTCTCCATCCTGAGCGGAGGGATGTCGAAAAAACCCCTAAATGGAGTAGATTTGATGCCCTACTCTGGATGTGCAGATGCCTCTCATTGAGCTCCATATCCTTTATGAAATCAACTATTTGTGTGACTGTGCACCTCGTGTTCATTGGCTTCAAAGAAGATTTCACCTATTTCAGAGACACCTATAACAACAAAAACTCGTGCTATTAAATAATAAAGAAGCACATCAATAGTGTATGAATGGTCAAGGTATATTCTTGACAATACTTTCAGTTACCATGATGGCGAATCGATGAAAAATGAAGATTGAAAATGGTGAGTGGATTAAGGTTTCTAAGGAACGAAAAACCCTTTGAGGAGGTCTTTGATTTCTAGTTTCAGTTTTGAAATGGGGAAAAAATTGATTTAAAATTAAAAACATTGAAATAAGATTGAAATATTTGATTAATGAGACCATATGCTAAAAAAATTAAAACAGGGAAGAGAGTGTGTGGTGGAGTAGATATCAAGTCTCCTTCAATATCCAGTCTCTTCTTAAGAGCTGCAAAAATGGTGAAAGTCGACGGTGAGAGTGGTGACATAGATAAAAGATGGTGAGGCGTGAGGGAAGGGAAGGGAAGAGACATTCACTAGTGAGGCTGAGAGGGAAGGTTAGAGAGAGTGTGTCTTTATTTTGTGGAAGACGAAATGTTTTTAGTTGAAGAGAGAGAGAGAGAGAGTAAGTGTTTTGTGGAAAACGAATGGGGAGAGAGAAAAGCTGCATTGGAACTCGAAACAAATAAGTGCATATAGAAAAATTGATGGAACATGGTATATACCCCACTAGAAAAGTATATGTTGCTTACAAAGCTGCATATACTAGCCACATTTGAATCGTGCTTCGAGAATGGTCGATGGGCCGTGTGACGTTGTCAGAAATGTCAGCTCGACCATTTAATGCAGTGTCAGATGACCATTTAATGCAGTGACATCGTCAAATCTTGAATTTCAAATTTTAAAACACATCGAGTCCGCCTAATTTAAAAAACTACCAAAATCATGTCAGCTCAGCTTTCCTCGTAGGATCTGACGTGGAGACTGAGTTTTGAACTGAGAACTGGTCGGAGTGTATCATTTTTCTAGGTATATTTTATGCTACAAAAGCACGGACACTATATGGGACGCGCCCTATCGGACATGGCCCAAGCATGTCTGGGAGACAGCCCAAGCAATTTCAGCCCAATAGTTAAAAAAAAGGAAAAATATACACAGCCTTCATTGCAGCCCCAATTGCAGTCTATCATGTTCTTTTAAAAAAAAAATTATACACTCACCTTTTGAAGTGCATATTGTTATATAAAATGAAATATATACTGAGATATATTAGTTCATTTTTTTCATAATGAAAAAATAGAAAAAAAATTGGGTTATATACTATGATAAGACTCATACACTAGGATAGGACTCATACACTATGATAGTGCAATATATACTACGTTATCATAATGTATGAGATTGTAAAACAGACTGTAAAAAAGACTGCGTGTATCAGCGCTCTAAGAAAAAAGGATGGCCTAAATAGACAACCCAAGTATCCAACTCATTTATAATATTATAATATAATAGTTAAAGTGCAACCCATCTAAACCAAATCCAAAGCTGAAAAGGTAAAAAAATAGAAAAACAAAAAAAACTTAGCAAAACTGAAAAGGTAATTTGGTTTTTTCTCCAAAACATTAACAGTTTTAATGAAAATTTGAATGAAAATTAACTATGAAAGTAAATATGCATAAGTTCTACATATTTCAATGGTATAAAAATAATTAGATTATTTCAAGTGATATAAAATTAAATAGCTTGTTTTCGGATGGTATACATGCAAAAAACCCAAGAAATAAATACATATTGTTTTATAAAACTTTAAATTTATAAGGTGTATAAAGTATAATCGTCACAGGTAAAATGTGACTATCATATTTTCACAATATGATTTTTTCAAATGTTTAAATTTAAAATATGAAAAAAAGAGGATCAAGAATGATACAGTTTTGTTTTGTTTTTTTTTTTTTTTTTTTTTTTTTTTTTTTTTTTAGAAGTTGTTTTTTATATATAGGTAATAATCCTTATAGCAATGAAAATTTTACTAACATCATGATCCATTAAAATCAAATCCAATTTGTGAGAGACACAAATACGGGATATCCATGGACTTCTATTTAAGTAGAGAATGATCTATACAAAAAAATGATGATATGTGTGTCATCTATCATAGAAAATCGAGGTTCATCCGACAGTCTAATTAAATGAATGGTAACACTTAAGAAAATAATTATGTAAAAACTTACCAATATTTCTCATGGAACCTATGAATGAAATTTCTGAAATTTGGAAAAAAGATGATGAGAAAAATAATAAGTGGGATTTCCTCCTCCTTAACTCTTTCTCATAATCTATTTTCTATCTTTCAAACCTCCAATATATATACATAATAACAATAATTTATAAAACCAACCCAAAAAACTGAAAGGTGAAAGGGGATGTGAAATAAAATGTGTGTGAATGTGAGACAATAAAATAAACAAAAGATGAGTGTATTTATAATTCAAAATTCGGTTATGAAACACTGAATAAAAGGAGTTACACATTATATTCAATGGGGGAAGTTATTACCACCCCGTCAGTTCCTCAACCCACCCCGTATTTTAAACAAACCTAACTCACCCCGACAACATCTCGCACACTGACGACCTCTCCGATAACGACGCACCGCCGTTCCAGCCCTGCCATCGTAGTGGCAACGCTTGTACCCTCCGAGGGCTTGCTCTGACGGGAAGGAGCGAACTGGCCGATCCGTTACCGGTGTGGGTCGCGAGGTCGTCGGCTGCAACGGAGAGCTTGCGGTGGCTAGCCTTGTGGCCTCTGAGGGCTTGATAGGAGGAGAACGCCTTGTCATAGACGGAGAGCTTGGGCGCCAGATTTGAAGGTGGAGGTGACGAAGATGCGCGGCGGTTGGTGGTGGTGATGGCGGCGGCACCTCCTCAGGCGAGTATGAAGAGGCATAGGGTGAGGTTGGTACTCCTCATCTTCTTGTTCCATCCCTTCGTCTTCCTCTGCTTCCTCATGCTCGCCCGAGGAGGCGCCGCCCCCGCCACCACCGCCAACCGCCGACCCTCCTCGTTACGGGAACTCTTCATCTTCGTCTTCCTGATGTTCCTCCTCCGCCGCATAAGCAAGACGAGCTGGCAGGTCTTGCTGAGGAAGGGAGGAGGTAGCGTGCGGCGGAGATGAGTGTGGCGGATGCGTGTGCGCGGTGCGCTTGATATGTGTGAGGAAGCGTGACAAGCTTGATCGGGGTGGTCGTGGCAAGCGATGAATTGGCCCAAGAGAGGTCAGAGGAGGAGAGGGTGCACAGTGGAAGAGGTCGATCTCGTCGTGGCGGTTGGAGAGGTACGTGAGGTGCTGTCGGGGTGGATTAGGATTGTTTGGGGGTGGGTTGTGAAGGGGTGGGATGTGTATGTTTCAAATAAAGAGAAAAAACAATTTAATACAAGTTGGGTTAAAGAACTGATAGGGTGGTAATAACTGTTCCCATATTTAAAATGCAGTTATAAAAAAAACTGAATAAATGGAGTTACATGGTACACGGTTACATAAATTGAAAAAATGATACGCAGTAAAATTTAAAATTAGAAAGAAAAAAAAAGGTTCGCAACAGTGTCTTAAAAGAATGTTTTAAATATTAAATTCAAATTCAAATAAATACCACTAGATTCAAATTTTTTAATTTTAAAATGGGTTCAAGGCATTTTAGTCTCACATGTAAAAACCCATATAACTCCTTGTAAACTTGTGATGGAACATACACGTCCTTTAAACTATTATGTTTAATCAATTTAGTTTTTGAGTTAAATTTTCTTCCAATTTAACATAATATTCTAAAAATATTATATACATTTGAAATTAAACATTCATATAAGTCTTGGAAAATATTGAAAAAGACATATAAATCTTTTTAAATTACCAAAATTTTGAAATCATAATAGAGAGGTTTTTTAATTTTTATAGGTATAATTGTGACGCCCTCGTACCCATTATCATCTATTAAGGCATGCGATACGGGGCGTCACGTCAACCACAATCTTTACAATGACATAAACTAATATAATAATTCAAAATCTCATAAGTTTTAAAATATAAACCAATCCAGGATCACAATAATTCATTCTCAATCTCATGGTTTTGCTGTTAAAGCTAATGACGTCCACTACATGCCAAGAAGAAGACTTATCCAACACATACGATGTAACGGAAATTAAACCGCCAACGCCCACCACGATCGACGATCGCCAACGACTACTTTGAAAAGCTGGGGAAAATGAGGTGTGAGCTACCACATTCTCAGTGAATGGACCTTAGCGTCCTAATAATAATAATAATAATAATAATAATAATAATAATAATAATAATAATATCAATATTAAAACCTTCAGGTAAATTCCAAAATATCCGAACTAACAGAATATAAATTTTCACAAATATCTCAATAAAACGGGATGCATCTCTTTAGAGGAAATAACTACCACGTCAAGCTATCTACATGATGTGTATGATGCAACGGACACGCATGCCCGTATAGCACGCAGCCAAGAGTGCTCCAACTAGAGCTTGATCACGCAAACCAATCGTCACGTAAACGGTGTCCCGCAGATGGGTGTCACGCAGACACGATCCCACTGGACTGAGTCACGCAGACCCTCGTGACGCAGACGATGTCATGCAGACGAATGATATACATGCAAGATAACCTCCACAATTCACATATTTGCATGCAAGAATAACATAGTAATCACTATACAGTTCATATGCAAAATAACGTCTCAAAACATGATGTCATTCTCATACAATTCATACTCAAGATAACAATTTTATTCATAACATAGGCATGATGCGAATATGATAAATATAAGTAGTTTTCAAAAACTACATAGAGACTAGACCCACTAACTTTTGGTCCAACGACTCGCAAATCAAACCCAAACCTTATAGAAACTCGAATATGACAAGAAACAGTATAAATTGATCAAAATTTGTACCACTCGTACAGAAATCCAATGCACCCGTACACACAGAACCCGACGGCTCCCACAGGGGCCGTCACTGACTTGTCCGACGGATCCCACAGGGACCGTCAGAAGCACGCTCGACGGTTCCTACTAGAATCGTCGCTTTGAAAATCGATAGCTCCTCTGGGAGCCATCCCAAGACAGGACACAAAAACCCTAATTTTTATTTTTGAAAATCATGAAAATCTTTTATTACTGAAAACAGATCACGAATCTTTTAAAAGCATTTTATAAACAGAAAGGGTCGATATCTAGGTCAAATCCTACGTACGAAATCTGATTAAATCAATCAAAACTTATCAAAAACGTCATAAAAAAACCGTAAATCTATCTTAGGTATAAATACGACATGGGTTTATATTCGAACCTTCAAAATCGTAAAGAACACATCACTGGTTTGGATTTAAACATATGAATTTTTAAAACAATGCTTTAAAGGACCAAAACACGATTCTACTTAAACGAATATACATAAACAAGATATATACCTACTTAAATATATTTCTTTTATACGAAACACTCGTAAGACGTCCGAAAACATCGTGATACTCTAGACCTAACATCAGATCCAAAAATCATCAAAATCTTCTATTAAAGATCATGGAATGAAGGAAAACTCAACAAGAAAGCTTTAGAAAATTGAAGTCACGATCGCATGTAGTGAGACTCAATAACGAAACCCAAGAACTCGTAAAACATCATCATATCATTGTTATACGATAATAAATCTAAAATCATATCAAGACCCAAAGAAAACAAGAACTAAACTTATTATTTTTGTTTGAAAACTCCTTAAAACAAGATCATAATCAACATAACAACCAAAGAGACTTACTACTATCCAAAACCCTTCAAAAACCCCAAGAAATACTCACCAATGTCTTAGATCTAACCCTTCCCGAGCTCCTCCACCAAGCTGTTCGAAAACAAGAAGAAAAATATTTAGGGTTTGGTGTTTCAATGCCAATAGGAGAGAGAGAGGGAGAGATTAATAATCTTGCATGCACGTGGGGACAGATTTACGACACCATCAAACCCGAATAATCCTAATTAATGCGCTTGTTCCTTCAAAAAATGGACCAAATTCGAATTCAATTTCCGCCCAGATCGACGGCTCTGACCGAGTCCGTCGCATGCATACCCGACGGCTCCATGAAAGCCGTTGCCCATAAATCCGACGGTTCCTCATGGACCCGTCTCCCACTAAACTGACGGATCCTCATGGATCCGTCGCCCAAGTGCCCGACGGCACTTATACGATCCGTCAGGCACCACCTGACCCGATAAAGTCACAGTTGTTACAGTAATAGTTAAATAGCACCCATGGTTACTTCTAACTAACCCTAGGCCCCCGTTTGGAATGGGGATATGTTTTACTCTAGGGTATACATTTATTCGATCATAAGTGAGTATAAATAAGGATAAAGTGATTTTGTATTTTGTTGTGTTTTGAATTATTATTGTTGGTAAACGTTGTTATTTGGGTAAAATGTAAATAAAGTATGGATAAATATTTATAAAAGGTAAAAAAAAAATAATAGTTGATTTGACAAGTGATTTATAAGAGGTGATGACAGTTGATTTGACAGTGGGCCGACATATCCTTTGAGTGGAATAACTTAGGATAACTTTAATTACAGATGTTGATCGGAATCCATATACCACTTTATCAGGGTTTATTCTGTCATACTTTATCTGGGGTTATCCGAGGTAAACAAACACCCCAAAATAAACGGGGGCTAGATGAGTTAATATAAATTAATGGTAGGGATTTATATGATATTTTATATGCTTGCAAGAACATATATGTCCTACCTCAAGTGCAAGAATTTATGTGGATTTACATGTGTTTATATATGTGTTTATAGGGACTTAGATGCTTTTAACCCTTTTAAAATTCAAATTGAAAATAAAGAAGAGATTATGGAACAATATAGGAGAGGGAGATACATATTTATTCTATGGTTCTTCATGCGCTTCATGCGCGAAATATAAATAAACTCCTAATTTAGAATACCTAAATCATCTCTTGTAGCCCAAATTGACTTAACTGCCCTCCTCACATCTAATCTAATACCTATTACCTATTTAAAATGCTTCACACCCTCCATTTAAATCTCAGTAAATTTTAATGAAACAGAACAATGATCTTCATCTTTTTCTATTTTTGAATTTCTTGATAGCCCCAGATGAAATATATAATCTGATATTTGGTGCCGATATGAATTAATGGGCATACGGGTCTGATCACGGGTTGTGAGTTTTGGTTAATCGGGTCATGGACCACAAGCACATAGAGCATTATTATTGAGCTCAGAAATTGACTCATCCATGTCACATGTAATAAAAAAAAAAATGAGAGTGCTTGTTTAGAACTATTTAAATAAATTATTTAGCTAATCACACGTCATGTGATGTTAAACCAGGATAAGGTGGACATGGACGTTTCATCATATTTGAATAATTATTGCTAATCACACATTTTGTGTGATACAGTCCATGATTATTTGACAATATCCAACAATCAATGGAGTGCCCCATAGGCATTCAGCATTTTAGTTTCTTAATCTGATCATATTTATTGTTGATTCCAAACTAATTTATCAATGTGGATCTATTTTCTTTCAAAGACGGACGATGGTTAGTTTTGGGGAAAAAACAAAAAAAAAAAACAATTTTTTTAAATGAAAAAAAAAACATTGGATGAACACTGTCTTACGTTCTATCTTTGTTCTTATATGTTTGAGACATATATTTATTTATTTTTGTAGTGTTCTTTCTTTATTCTTATATAACCACCAAAATTTGTCAACAACGAGATCTGCTGCTCGAACACTATTTTCATACCCACATAATAAATAGACAAAAAGTAGCATAGTATTCATACATTTAATACTTAAAAGGATGACAATTTGGCTCACTTTGGCTCAAGTATTCAATATAATTAGGTCGAATAAAGAAGATAATTATACCTATCATTATAGACAACAAAGACAACAATAATAATAATAACAATAATACTTGTTTAAACATTGACTGACTGAGTTTTATTTGAATTTTGAAGTATGAATAACATTAAAACTAGATACACTTTGGCTCAGGTATTCAATTCAATTCATTGAAGTAAATATTTTACTTTTTATAAAAGTATAGATCTCATTAAATGATGTATATGATTTTTAAAAAATTAAAAACATATAAGGATTGTGTCCGTGTTTACAAAAAAGATTGAGTTTCGCCCTAAGCTAGTATGTATGCATTCCAGTATGGAAACATATAAGTACACATTTAATTCATCCATATTTTTTTGTTTTGTTTATGCATGTGCCATGTTAAACAAATGAATTCCAAGAAAAATTTGATCCATTGTTAGGAATTCAAAAATGACTAAAAAAAATGATTTAGTAGAAAACTTTCCTATTGTCAACTTTTTCAACTACACAATGACTCCATGAAGGATCAAGGCCTTGGAGGCCCATCAGAATTGCATTCGGGAAAGGAAATGAGGCCGGCCCAGAAAATGGTAGCGGTTCGGCCCAGTTATTTTTATTTAGAAAAATGATATGTCCAGTCCTAATTGTAAAGTTTAAACCAATTTTTTTTTTTAAATCATACACTCCTATTAAAATGCATGATGTTATGTGAAATGAAATATATACTTAGATACATTAGTATTTTTTTTTTAAAGTTAAAAAATGATAAAAAAAATTTTACTTCATACACTATAATAGAACCACATACATTATAATAATACAATATATACTAGGTTATCTTAAGTGTATGGGGGCTACAAAATGGACCGAGTATATCAACATTCTTTTATTTGAAGTCCATACCTTCGTTTCGTTTAGGAAAATGTTACACTTTGATGGAAATTAATATGTCCATCATGTGTGCAACTTAGCTTGCAATCTTAATTGTTTTGATTTTTTTGTAAAATGTAAACTCCCGAAATGAAAGTATATACTGGTATAAAAGTAAATTATATAGTACATATTTTTTCTGAGAAATTTAGCGCAAATTAATTTTCATACACTACATTAATCAAGTATATTATATGTTAGGTCAATATACATTTCACTAGTGGAGTGAATAGTCATCCGGGGAATATCTCTGAAGTCTATGTTGTAGACCACGACGCTGCAAAATATCAATGTTCCTACATTAGTGTTGTCACTTTTGTAGATCACACATATTTTAAGATTTTGGAATTATATATTTATTTAATAATGAATTACATGAAAAAATTAAGTACATGCGAAAAGATAAATAGATCCCATTAGAGGTTGAAATTTTTTTTAAAAGCATGAAAAGATAATTAGAGGATCCATTCCCACATACAAATATTACTCATCATAATTTTTTTTTCTTATTTTCAAAGTAATATTTGGTTAGAGATCATCTAAGGAAAGATAAGGCCTAACTTTTTTTTTTTCTTCTAAAAATGTGACCTTTAAAAACAAAGGTTTAATCATCTCCAAATCTATAATACAGTTTTATTAGATAAAAAATAACAAATTGGTGTGAATTTTTTTTTTGGGGTGTCGTCTCTTCCGATATATTTTTTAAAAAAATCATAATTTTTAAAAGAAAAAAAAATCAAAGTCAAGTATTTGATGAGTATTATTTGTATTTGGGTATGAATCATCTGATCAAATATTATTTCTAACCAAATATTACTTTGAAAAGGAGAAAAAAAATTATTATAATAAAATTTGTATTTGGGAATGAATCACCTGTTTATCTTTTCATGTTTGTTTTTAATTTTTTCAATCTCTAGGGGAATTAATATATTGAAATAAAAGTGTAATTAATACAATGTCATGTTAAATAAAAAAATAAAAATAAAGTCTTCAAACCCCGCATGTGCGCCGATCCGTACGTGTGCATGGGAAACACATAATCACGTGTGGGTGGGAGACGTGTCTCCCGCGCGCGTGCATGGGTTGGCATGCGCACGCGGGGGGTGGGGGTGAAACTGCGGAGGCTATAAAAAAAATTTGATCGGGCATGCTAACCAATTAAAACAGGTCTAAAGTTAGTTTTAACGGACGCATTGACCAATCAAAACAGACACCAAAATCAGTTTTATAATTAAACTGGTTTTAGAATTAAAACTAAAATAATTTTATAAAAATTAAACTGGTTTTAAAATTAAAACTTGAATAAATTTTTTTTCGAAGGGTTATTGTCAAAAATTTCCCTTTTGAGAACACCACAAAGCTGGTTATCATTTGTTAATTGTTTCAGAGGTCCCTCGCATTGCACGTGGGAATCTCAATACATGCACGTTCTTCACGCCCTAGTTCACGTGAAAGCTCATTGGCTCACAAGTTCTGCTGAAGAAATAATTGAAGGCTTATGACATTGTTTGATGCGGTACTAGTACTGATGCAGTACTTGCAAAAGATAAACGTTTTTCATGCTCCTCCCCACGTGATTTCCAGCCTATCAGTACTGCATTGGGATTGTGTTCTCCCCCACGTGGTGGGTATACATAAATGCATGCAGCTTGTGATCTGACATGTTTTTACTGGTCTGTTGTTGAGATCAATATTTTTTCCTTTTTATTTTTCATTTTATATTCGCGGATGACTCATTCAGATGTAAAAATAGTTATACATGTAGGTGTAGTTTAACAAAGAAATAAATGTTAAGATAAAAAGTAATTTACGAGGACTAGTGAGAAAGAACAATTTATCATTTTTGATATAAAAATAACAAAAATAAAATACAAAAAGTTTATATATATAATCAACCAGATTGTTGGACACGAGTTTGCAGCGTACAAGGGCACCAAAAAAAAAATCAAATAGTTGGAGAATAGACAACACACAAAAAGTCACATCCCAACATGTTTTTGCACAGTTTTTAAAAGAAGATACTACTCGTTCTATAATTCAATCAATTGTACCTTTTTTTTGGATCATGTATTGGGCAATCCAAGATGTTATGGAGTCTCATGGTTTGGACGGTTATAGTTTCTCTTAATTTTGAATATATATATAGTTTAAGTCCTTTAGGGCCTTTTACACAACAAAAAAAAAATGTCACACCCTACCGGCATTTTAATATGAAAATTGTTATAACCATTTTCGAAGCATCAATTCAAGTTCACAAATATTTTTAATTTAAAAAAAAACTAATGTACTTTATCTAATGAGTCAGGTACATGTTTTTTAAAAAATAATACATATACTTCAACGAATTATATGATGAATACATTTAAAGGAAAATATGAAAAAAAATTTAACGAATATATATAAATGGTGAAAGTCTATTAAAAAAAGTGAACATAATTTATTGCACTGTTTATACGTCCTATTGTTAGTGGTTAACATAGAGGATTTTTGTGGTAAAACCAGAGGATCCAAACTCGATCCCATTATCTATAAAAAAAACTTAAATATTTATCATGATATCGAATCTATCATCTATGAATTTGTTTCAATTAAGTACTTGCATAAAAATTTGTAATATTACTACACTATACATGTTAACAACTTGATAGTCCTTGGGCCAAAAAAATTATAATATTAAGCGCATGATTCTTGTATGAGTGCTTTGTACCTTTATAGCAAGTATCAATGCTATGGGGAGGAGCTAGAGCTGGGGCAAGAGGGCTCGGTTTTTCCTCGGATACCACTGGCAGGGGAGGAGTTGGAGCTACCACGAATGCTATGAAGCCAAGAGGCCCTATCCCACCTGCGTCAGGAAAGCTTGGGCTCCGCTACCTGAACGGAGCCCCCCCCCCCCTTAGGAAGGGTCCCCCCAAACGGAAACCGCGGGCTGACAACAGGGGGAAGGGCTGCATTGGCTCCCCAACCCAAGTCCTGGGCTCAGCTTCTCCTAACCCCAGTCTCAGCACGTCTGTGTGCCACGAAGCTAGAACTAATTGCACTGGATGTTGTAGATGGTCAGGTGAAAGTCTCATGCTCCCCTGAGGACACTGTTGAGATGCTGGAACACTGGAAGCACTCATTGCTAGGTTATGTCATCGAAAAGCGCCCGTTCTATCGGCCCTTCGTGGATTTGTTATTGCGCACATGGAAACCCAAAGGCTCCCTTGATATTCTATTTAAGGAAGGAGGCTTCTTCATAGCCAGCTTCTCTTGAGAGGAAGACATGCGAGCTGTGATGGAGGGCGGACCATAGTTGATGAGCAGTAGACCTTTGGTCCTACGCCAATGGACTCGAGAATCAAAGATGGAATTGGAGAGACTAGAATCTATACGTATCTGGGTTCCTTTTCCTTCTCTCCTATTGCACTTGTGGGGTCAACGCATGCTAAGTAAATTGGCAAGTGCCATTGGGATGCCCCTTTACTTAGATTCTGCCATGGCTGAACGATCTAGTCTTGTCTATGCCAGAGTTTGTGTTGAAGCCTCAGGCAAAACTTCTCTTCCGGACTCTATCAGGGTATGTGATGGGGATGATATTCTAACGGTTAATGTGGAATATGAATGGAAGCCAATTCCATAAAAAACTTGCAGCACTTTCGGGCATTCGATAAACCAATGTGCATTGCCCCAATGGATCACACTCAAGTTCAGATACTCTAAGAAACATGGGATCTTCCAAATCATGCATGTATTAACTAAGTACAATAGTCCCAAGTTGCTTCGAAGGTCTCGGAGTGGTGAGTGGTCACCAAAAAATCGAATGCTAGCCCTATGGAAACATTCCAACCCCTGGTGATGCAGACTTCAAACGACTTCGCAGCTTTCTCGGGCAATGCAACTGAAGAGGGACTTAATCTAATTAACATTCCTGGACCCCTAGTGGAAGATCCGAAAGCTAAAGTGCGGCAGCCCACGCAGCAGCTCATTCCTGTAGAGACCCATGAAGAGGAAGGGTTTCTACAGGACAAAGAAAATCATTCTTCCATTGCAAACAGCAAGGTTAGTGTCGATGCAGCGGGGGGATCAACGTAAACCAATCTAGCTTGACAATTTCAAATGAAACAGTAGCAATACACGATGCCATGTCTACATCAACATCACAACCGAGCAGTGGGCTGAACAATATGTGGGGCCTGAATCCCGAGTGGCTGTCCCCAATGATACCCCGCCCCAAAATGCAGCACCCCACGATAGCTCTACGGCTCCTAAGCCAGGATCAATACTTGTTACGAAAGATAAACGATCTGGAACGGCTAAAGCTCTACAGAGAGGTGAAGACTTTTTTCCCCCTCTCTCCTATTCCAAGAGACTCACGAGGAAACAAGCAAGAAAGGGGGGGGGGGGCTTCCAAGGCCCTCTTGAAACCTAGCCATTGTTGGCAACCTTCCTAATTGATTTGCTTATGAACTGCCTCATATGGAACATTCGTAGGCTAAATCAAAGGGAGAAACATGGGGATATTCAAAAATTTAAGAAGAAGTTTAACTTACAAATGGTTGCACTAGTTGAGACAAAGATCCAACCTCAAAACACTGAGCGAATAAAGAGAAACCTCTTTGGGGCTTCCCAAAATTGCATCTTCCATCACCTCAATCTAGAAGACAGAATTTGGCTATGCTGGGATTTCACTTGTGTAGATGTCCTACCTTTGGAGGAGTCTGCCCAACTACTACACTGCCAAGTCACCCACATTCCCTCCCCACGACAGTCTCTCCATACCTTTATATACGCTTCAAATTGTGTTGTGGAGCGTTTGATTCTCTGGAACCACCTCACTCTCATTTCACGCACGGTTCATGGTCCATGGATGGTGGGAGGAGACTTTAATGAAGTCCATAACACACAGGAAAAAGTGGGAGGTCGTCCCATCGATGCTACACGTCTTAAGCACTTCAACGACTGCATTGATTCGTGTAAACTGATGGACGTGCACAGCTCTGGTAACATCCTCTCTTGGTCAAATAGACAGGATAATTGAATTATGGGGCGCCTTGATAGAATCTTGGTGAATAATGATTTGCGTCTTTTACATCCTGAAGCCACGGTGATCTACCACAGGGTCTTTCTGATCACTCAGCCATGCAACTTATTTTGGTATTTCCTTTCCACTCTAGACCAAAACCTTTTAAATTCTTCAATGCATGGACCCAACATGAAAAAAATTTGTCTGTTGTTCGCGTATCTTGGGAGGCGGAGGTTTGCGGATCAGCTATGTTTCTATTGGCTAGAAAATTAAAAAGACTCAAGGCTCATCTTAAAGCTTGGAGCCGAGAAGAATTTCACAACACGGTGGACCTCATTTCCCGTCAACGACATTCCCTTGACTTCCTACAGTCCCAACTACAATCTGATCCCCTAAATCGAACTCTCATCCTCAGGAATCACAAGAGAGAACGACATATAAATCACTTCTAGCTAGACAAGAGTCGATGATCCAACAGAAGTCTCGACAGAACTGGCTCCAGTTAGGGGACTCCAACACCGCATTCTTCTATAAGTCTTTTGCGGGCAGAAAGGCCAGAAACACTCTACGCAAAGTAAACCTTACGGATGGATCCATATATGAGGATCCTACCGTGGTTAAAGAACAGGTGGTAGAGTTCTATTTCAATTTACTCAACCAACCACATGCTCCACATAGTGACCCGCAACATTTCAAAGCAACCCTCTCAGATCAGGAAGCAGCCCAACTTATCTCGGCAGTATCAAAGGAGGAAATTCTGCATAACCTCAAGGCCATGAAAGCTAAAGGTAGCCCTGGTCCTGATGGCTTCAATGTCTTGTTCTTCAAACATTGTTGGGAAATAGTGGGCAGGGATGTGAACAATGCAATTCAAGAGTTTTTCATAGCAGGACAGCTCCTCAAACAATTAAATCACACCTTTATCTGCCTTGTACCGAAAGGGAACTCTGCGGATGCACTGGAGAACTAGGCATATTTCTATGTGCGGTACGATATACAAGCTCATTTCAAAAATTATGGCCTCTCGTCTACAACAAGTTCTTCCACGCCTAGTGAGCCTCAACCAAACAGCCTTTATTAAGGGACGCAATATTTTCCGTGGCATCCTCCTTGCTCATGAACTTGTACGATTCTTGAGCCATGGAGGACATCAGGCCAAAATGGCAATCAAGGTTGACCTTCGAAAAGCATTCGACAGCATCCACTGGTTCTTCATCTATGAGGTCTTACGTGGCATGAATTTTCCCCCGATATGGATAGGATGGATCTGACAATGCATTGAGACACAAAAATATTCGGTCCTAATCAATGACTCCCCACATGATTTTTTTGGGGCCACATGCGGATTTGGTCAAGGGGATCCACTATCCCCTCTCCTCTTCATGATAGTGATGGAATCTTTTTCTATGCTTATTGACAAATATACTGCAGAAGGACGAATTGAACAATTCTTAAAACATATGGACCAAATTTCTCACCTGATATTTGCAGATGATCTGCTAGTGTTCTGCGACGGGTCTCTCAAGTCAGCCAAGGGGGTTCAATCATTGTTCTCATATTTTGAGGCAAGATCAGGCCTTGCCCTCAACCCCTCAAAATCTCAAATTTTCCCTAGCAAGCATTTCATTGATCTTCAATCATTTTCTAAGACTTTAGGGATCAATCCAGGCTCATTACTCGTCGCTACCTGGTGCTACCCCTAATTGAAAAAGCAATCTCTCACATTTCCTGTCTACCTCTATTGGACAAGATTAGAAAGCGCATTTCTAGCTGGAAGAGTCACCTACTATCTTACGCTGGTCGGCTGGAAGGGTCACCTGCTATCTTACGCTGGCCAGGTTGAGTTGGTTAATAGTGTTCTGGACTCATTATAGATTTCCTGGTCCGCTGCATTCTTGCCCCTCGTAAAACTATGAAGTCCATTGAAAAGCTTTTCAAAAGTTTTATTTGGGGCGCCCCTAGCATGAAGAAAACCATGCACCACATCGATTGGAAAACAATATGTCATCCAAAATCGGAGGGAGGATTGGGCTTAAAGGCCATACCAGCTTGGGCTTCAGCTTCGCTTGGAAGGAAATTTTGGGAGGTGGCCACTCACTCAAACTCCCTTTGGACCAAATGAATTCATAGAAGATACATCAAATCAAATTCAATTTGGAAAGTGGCTTGGCTTGTTGGCGCAACCTGCATTTGGAAGGAGATAATCTCCGCCAGGAACTGGATCAAGCCGGAGGTCCACTACCTCATATTCTCAGGCCAACAAACAAAGCTTTGGGATGACCCGTGGATACATGGCAAGTGCCTTTCCGATTAGTGGAAGGGCACCTCCTATTTTTTAGGCACCTTCTATTCTTGAGGGAATTGCTGTCCAAGCCCCTAAGGCCTCCATCAATATTCTGGAATTACATGGCATCCTAGAGGGGATTAGACTAGCTTTTAAACACCAAAAAACCATGCTTTGGATCGAAGGAAACTCCTCAACTACCATCTCCTGGGTCAATGGTAAAGGCTCCCCTCCGTGGAGTGCAATGTGCACACTGTCTGCAATTTCGCAGTCTCTCCTCTCCATTAACCAGTGGAAAGCTACACACATCGGACGCGAGGCCAACCAACCAGTAGATCTCTTGGCAGCCTAGCGCGTGATTAATGGGAAAGAATACATTCCCGCATGCAGGATATGGGATGAACTCGATCGAGCACTCAAGTCAGACGCAGAAGGAGCTACGTATGAGAGAATAAGATATACTTTTGTGGAAAACGGTTTGTTTTGTACTGTGAGTACTCTTGGGTTGATATGCCTGTGGTGTATCAAGGATGCAAGGCAGCTTGCTCTGACTTTCCCTCCTGCTACACTTCAAGTGTACTCTACCAGGTACAGCCACTTTGTAAAAAAAATTTGTAAATCCAAATTCAAATAGCAATACAAATTTTACTTTTACCCTAAAAAGAAGTATTAATGCATTCACATAATTATAAGCAGGAGTACTTGAACACTTAAATGAATATCGTGTTCTCACTTTAAATTATATAAATTTTTAACATACGTTAATTTCATAAAAACATATATGTATGTAACTTAAGAAAAAGAAAGAAAAAGGACAAGTTATAAGACAACATAACAAGACAAGAGAATATGATTAAAATTTCAAATTCATTAATGTACAAAAAAAAAAAACAACATAACAAGACAGCACCCAAGGTCCGTCAGTCTAACAGGCTTAATCAGCCACAAAGAGGTTGTTGTTCCCATTTTTCTCTCTTAAAACCAGCATGAGTTGAACCTCCGTCCCTTAGTAATAAACAGGGGTGTCCTGTACCACCACACCAAATGTGGTTTGTACCTCTTTCTCTTTTTATATCTACCCTATTTTAATTTCTCTTCACCAACCCCCTCATGCATGAGGAAGCTCATATTGATGTAATTTAAAATCATCATAAATTTAAAAAAAAATCACCATGCATGCACCATCTTGCGTGCATAAGTACAACCCACCACTAGGTCTGTCAATGGGTCGGGTCTCGGTCGGGGGCCATCAACAGGTCGGGTCTGAGGTCAGGTCAGGGTGGACCCGGACCTAACCCGTGACAAGACCCGACGGATCCTGGTCCATTCTAGGACCCGGCGGGTCCAGGGAAATGTGGACTCGGACCTGTCAGACCCCGGTCTGGTCCGGATTCGACCCGACCCGGATGGTTGACAAAAAAAAAAAAAAAAAGGAAGAGCTCATGTATTTGTTTGTCTTATCATTCTATTTGAAATTTTTTGTAATAAAATATTATTATTAAAGAGACTATGTTTGAACATAATTTTATAAAATTCAAAAGAAGTGTAAATGAATTATTAAACAATATCCAAAACAATAACCACTAACATAAAAAATATATTAACTTAAATAATAAACATAACTAATTATACAAACATTCAAAACAATATTAACCTAAACAACATTCAAAACAATAAACACTAACATATTAACTAAAATAATAAACATAAATCATGCAAAAAACTAATTAATTATACAAATTCAAAAGCTAATAAATTAATTGTCAAAAACAAACCGACGACAATACATTACTAAGTTTATTAAATATTAAACAATCATGCCAAACCGTGCAAACAATGATGATAGAAGATGCGCCTTTTACATTCCTTTAATAAATGCAAATAACTGAAAACTGCATTTATTGTGTTGTTTCTTAATGAAGCATATATTATTTTTTTTGGTAAGATATAATATACCTTTTGGATAGGCTATATGCATTGCACAGCCTGTATGTAGTCAAGCAAGCCAGATATAAAATAAACACAAATGTCATCATGCTATAGGAGGAAAGAAATGTAAAAATAAAAAGAATTTTAAATGCCAAACCGTGGTATAGCGAGACAATTTTCTGAATGACAATGATCACAGCTAAACATTGTGTTGTTTTCATGGGATGTTTTCTTTGAGCAATGGTCGCATGCCATATACCAGAAGTCAGTATCAGAGACAACCCCTGTAATTGCTGCCTTTATACAATGAATGGTATTCTACAATTATATATATAAAGAGAAATTCATATTTGGCATTGTTATAAATAGATATTGATATCTATACACATGTAGATATAGATACACACAAATGAAAAAAAAATCATTTTACTTGTTGTGTGGAAGTATCAAATACCTCAAACACAGAGGCTATGTCCTTTCTGATTTAGAAATTGTTATACTAGACGATGCACTAAGAAGAGATGTGTTAGACTCCTTCAATTGTTCAAGAAGAAATACCAATATATCTAAACATATAAATAACATTTAGTGAATGGGCATGGAAGGATAGAGACGGAAGAACGCACAACATATATATATATATATATATATATAGGGAGCCGATTACATGCGGTTTACGGTCGGTGCGGTGCGCGATCACGGGCCGTCGATCACGGGTCCATCGCATATATTCACGTCGACCGTTGGATGCGATGGACCCGCGATCGAACGGCCCACGTCGTAAACCGCACCGACCGCACACCGCACGTAATCGCGACCATATATATATATATATATATATATATATATATATATATATATATATATACACGGGGGCGATTAGGTGCGGCGTGCGGCAGGTGCGGCGGCGACGTGGGCCGTTCGATCGCGGGTCCATCGCATCTAACGGTCGACGTGAATCGCACCCGACCGTCCGATACGATGGACCCATGATCGACGGCCCACGATCGACGCCACACCTGCCGTTCGCCGCACCTAATCGGCTCCCTATATATATATATATCATACCAAAATGAGGTAGCTGCATTAATGACTCTAGATCTCCAGTGGACACATAGGTTGGATGATGTTCAGGTGTAGAAAATGATTCAGAAGATACTTTCTCTATAACTGTTCCTTTCCAAAAAATAAGCTCGTACTCATTGTCTACATACTGATAGGCTTTGGGAACTTTTTGAATATTTGTGTTGGATAAATGATAAATGCATTTGACAGATAAAAGTTCATCAAACACATTGATATCATCACCGAAAACTGTACGTTGTATCATTTTGCCCTGTCATTGAGATTATGTGTATGATTGTTAGGGACATTCATTTGTGTATAAAAAATAGAGCACGACATTATTAAAGATATTACCTTTTCATCAACAAAGATGATATTTTGGAATTCTTTTTTCTTCTTTGATGAAAACCTCATTGAACTTTTTTCAACAACTTCAAGCTTGAGTTTCAAATTTTTCAATCCTTCATTGTTGTCAGAGAGAGGGATCTGACGATCAGCATCCATCTGATAAACATGAGAATATCAAAGAAATTGTTAATACAATAATAAGAAAAATTTTAGAACCATATAATGCACAACACAACTAAGAAATTCATGGCGATCTAATAATTTTCTATGCAAAATAATCCTTGTAAACATGCAATTTGTCATTGTTCTAATCTCAGGTTTAATCAGTAATTTAGTTTTTTGTTTGCATTTTGCTCTAGACAAATTCATCGAAAAAAAAACCAAAAAAGCATGAGAAACACATGGACTCCAAAAAGGAAAAATGTAAACAAACCCTAGATCCCCAAAACCTTGTAGACCCCGTAGACCACCCGCAACCCCCCGCGGCCACACGCGTCCGCGACGACCACCCGCAACCCCCCGCGACCACACGCGTCCGCGACAACCACCCGCGACATCCGAAGACCATCAACGTCCCCCCGATTCAGGTTCCTCCCCCCTCTCTCTTATTTGGGTTTTATCTAGGATTTGTGATGATTAGGGCTTTATCATCTAGGGTTTGTGATGATTGATTATTTTTCATTTAGGGTTTGTGATGTAGGGGTTTTGTTTGTTTGTTGATACAGAGTCTTCAAGCCTTCTGACCATGAATAATGGGAAACACAATTGCATATGCATTATTATTGAAGATATTTGTGTAATATGCACTTATTTTTTGGACTGATTGTATCGGACACTGTCATTGCTTTGGGTTTTCTCTTGATTGGGTTTTTATCTAGGGTTTACTCTATTCAAATTATACTAACACATACCAACATTGTTTTTGTTATATGCTTGAGTAAAGTTATGGATTTGAATGTAGAGTATGCAGATGCATTTAAGATATGTTCGTGCTTTTGATACTTTTATGGATGTTATTTTGGATTTGAGGCATATGGTTTTTGATGATTTGGGTTTTTTCACTTTAGGGTTTCTATGAATCTATAGTTTATGTGATTTTTATTTATGGGTAGACATGATTTTCATCCAATAAGCCTATAGATTTATGTGTAGATATATGAAACATGTCATATATGGGATCATCAAGCAATGTTTCTTCATCCAATAAGCCTATAGATTTATGTTTTAAAAATATCATTTGCAAATGTCAGGTCCAAACCGGTAATCAAAATTTCTGAGTCAAACAGGAATCCAAGCAAGATATATTACACATCTATGGGATTGAGTGGAAAACAGTGTAATTTTTTCCAACGGACGCATCCATGCAATTCTGGGGAACATGCAAGCAAGCAGATGGAGCAAGTCATGAAGAACGACCTAGAGATCATATTGCTAACTTGAACCATGTGGAGCTTGCAAACCAATTTTCATAAATCTTCAATTGATTACGCATGTTGTAATGAAAAAAAATGAAGATATGGGAAGCATGATGAATGAAACTCATATTTTTATCTTTAATTGTTGTCATTTTTTGTAGTTTTATTTAGTAACAAGAAGCTTAACATGTAACTTTAATTTTATAATAGTGCAACTCTAAATGGTTGACCATTTTTTTGTTATTACGTTCTTTGGTGTGCAGCAGTGCAGGTTATCAAAAGAGAGCTGGAGCTCATGAAGGCGCAAGAGGTTTTGAAGGCCTTGGAGACTTTAAGATAAAGAATTCGACATTCTGAGACTTCTATAGGCGTAGAAAAAGTTGGTGATGGGACAAAGCCGCTCTCTTACATGTATGTTGGGGAAAACTTGCTCGACAAATGAAAGAAGTTCAGTTTGATGAGTTGCAGACTTACATAGAAGCTCTCTTTTTTTCTTGTATCCCTAGTTTAGTTTTCTGGATGAAAGTGAAAATGTTGTAATGGCAGGTTTTGACTGATTGTCCTTTTTTTTTGTTAATCAAACAGCATGGTGGGGAGATTTGGAAGTTTTGTTTTTAGTCAAATGCATGATATGCATGGTGGGGTACTGTGGTGACTAAAAGGCTTGGTTTGAATGCATCATCCCTTGAGAACACCTGAGAACACTTGAAATAAAGGAAAATCCATTGTCATAAATTGTCACATTTACTGAACTTAGCCAACCCAAATTTATTGGCTCGACAGGTTATCTCAAACGGATTGAAATTTTTGAAGTGTTGAAGTGTTAAATGTTGAAGTTTTTGGCCCTTATGTTTTTTATCAAAAGATTTAGGGGAGGGGATCTGTATAGGAAGGGATGAAGTTTTGTTTTTTAGCTGCTGCACAGTTCTCTTGAGAACACCTGAGAACACCAAAGTCACCTAAGGACACCAAAGTTCCTTGAGAACTCCAACCCAAAGTCACCTAAACATCTTTCATTTGTCCCATTTATTCCTTTTAAGATTCCAAGTATACACAAGTATAAACTTGTTTGTGACCACTTCAGTACATCAACTTAATTAATTCCCACATCACATATACATAAACATATTCAAGTATACACAAGTATATGAAAGATCAAATTAATTCCCATATCACATATACATAAACATAGACAAGTATAAACTTGTTTGTGACCACTTCAGTACATCAACCTCAATCTATTTAATACATCAACCTGTTTAATACATCAACATCAACCTATTTAATACAGTAACATCAACCTGTTTTAAATAAAACTAAAATATGTTGTTGAAATAAAATCTGAACGACCGCCATTTTCACCCTTTTTCTAAATAGCACCATCTGAAAAGCACCACCCTTTTTCAAGCATTCCTGGAGTAATAAATGAAGCATCACTGCAATGGAACAATAAGAGAAGGAAATTAAACTCTAAATTACAAAATGTGAAGCATATTTACTACAAAATCATAGAGATGAGATATCGAAAATGAGATGCAAAATGGAGATATTGCAAAATCATACAAAATTAGATACCAGATCAAAGGGTCAATTAAATATCAAAAACAAGAAAATACAGACACACACATTTTGAAAACAGGATGAGCAGAATGTCACCAATGCTGTCATTGCCAATGGCTGTGGGAGGATATGTTCTTTGTATAATTTCTTTTAGCAAACAACATGTTATTACCATGATAAAAACTACATACCCCCTACCAAATAAACTTCAATCTAATCCGTGAATCCTTAAACCATTACTCTCAAGGAAAGTTACAGACTATTAAAAGAAACATGTTCCACCAAGAACTAGTAAGCAATCAAACCCTTCACAACAAACATTCAAGCAACCTAGGAAGTCAAAATCTATGAAAAAAATATCTGAAAATAATATCCATAAAAGTATCAAAAGCACTAACATATCTTAAATGCATCCGCATACTCTACATTCAAATCCATAACTTTACTCAAGCGTATAACAAAAACAATGTTGGTATGTGTTAGTATAATTTGAATAGAGTAAACCCTAGATAAAAACCCAATCAAGAGAAAACCCAAAGCAATGATAGTGTCCGATACAATCAGTCCAAAAAATAAATGCGTATTACACAAATATCTTCAATAATAATGCATATGCAATTTTTTTCCCATTATTCATGATCAGAAGGCTTGAAGACTGTATCAATAAACAAACAAAACCCCTACATCACAAACCCTAAATGAAAAATAATCAATCACAACAAACCCTAGATGATAAAGCCCTAATCATCACAGAGCCTAGATAAAACCCAAATAAGATAGAGAGAGGGGGGGAACCTGAATCGGGGGGACGTCGCGGTCGCGGGTGGTCGCGGGGGGTTACGGGTGGTCATCGCGGACGCGTGTGGTCGCGGGGGATTGCGGGTGGTCGCCGGGGTCTACAAGGTTTTGGGGATCTAGGGTTTGTTTGGTAGAGGAGATGAGAAGGGAGAGAGAGTCTATGGGGGGATTTTTTTTTTTTTACCGTCTGATCGCGTGTGATCGGATGGACGTTATCGAACCTGCCACTTTTAAGTGGTGGATTTTGTTTTTAAAGTTTTTTTTATTGGGACTGTCCGATCGCGCTCGATTGGACAATCCAGACGGACATCCGCAAATTCAAATTTGCGGACGTCCGCTTCTGATCATCTGTGTGTGTGTATATATATATAATATAGAGAAAATCGATATAACCATTACTACACATACGTCATCATAATGTCAAGTTGAGTGCATGCTAGTGAAGTTTTGGGAACAGAAAATTATATGTCCAAGTTATAACCCTAATTGTAACACACACCAGCCTTAAAAAAATTATACGTTCTCTAATTGAAGTACATTATATTATATGAATTGAAGTATATACTGAGATATATTAATATATTTTTTTCACGTTGAATAAATGATACAAAATTTGCATCATACATTATGATAGAACTCGATCCATACACTATGATAATGCAATATATATTAAGTTATCATAGTGTATAAGGTTGCAAAATAGGCTACAAAATGGATTGAATGCTCATATAGCTAGGGATGTTTTGTAACCATCATAAGTTGGATAAAAATAAAAAAAATCAAAAGTTGTTAAAGAAAAGGAAAAAATTCAAATAACCCCTATAAAGCATCTAAAATTCATAAAAGCCCTAACTTTTCTTGAAGTCTATAAAACCCCCTAAAAACATCTATGTAAATCTAAATAGTCAGTTCACTGAGTTAAATTTCTATTAAACAGATGAAGAATATTCTATTTAGTTAACACCAGAAAAAAGCACAATATATCAAAAATATCTTATAATATGTTAAAATGCGAATAATTCTCTATAAATATTGATTTTACCCATCCGAATAAATTATAAAATCTTATCCGGAGGGGTAAAATCATTATTTATACAGGTTTTTTTACATTTTTAACACATTATATATATAAGGTTTTGATATATTGTGTTTTCAACTAGGGTTAATCAAACCAGAATTTCCTCCACCTGTAATAAAAATTTAACTTAGGAGGTTATTTGGATTTGTACCGTTGTTTTTAGAGGGTTATATGGATTTCAAGAAAAGTCAAAGGATTATCTAGATTTCGAGGAGTTTACTTTGGGGGGGGGGCTATGTTGGGTTTTGGGTTATATGGTTTTCTTCCTACAGCAAAACAAAAAATGTCGGGGAATTGCTTTTAAACTGAGGGGAAAAAAAAGGACCAACGTTCTTCTTCATTTTTATTTTTTTTTTGCTTGATAATTTGGGACTCGAACTCCTGACCTCCCCTTGGGGGAGGGTGTGTCTCAACCACCTCGTTAAGGGGGTCTTCCACATCTTGTCATGCTCTGTTGAAATGGAAACAAAATGAACTTTTGCATTACACGCTTTTAGGTTGATTAACCCGATTAATTTAAGTAAAATTAACTGAGTTTCAATGTTGCACTCAACATTAATCCTGTCACGCGATGTTGCTGTTCTTCAGTCCTAGTTTTTTAGCTTAAAACATGGGGACGACCAAAATTTTCTGTGGCGTTTGTTGTTATTGCTATTGTCTGAAGTAATTTAGTCAAATTGAACTTGATCCAACCAAACACTAATTTAATTTAGACTGGTTGGGTTTGAGTTTTAGCATTCATGTTCAACCGAAATCTGAAACCGAACAATCCAAATCTAATTCGGGTAACCTAAACTAAAATAGGGAGAGTGATAAATTTAAGGGAAAAATACAAATAACCCCCATGTATACTGTTTGAAATCCATATAATCCATTGACTTTTCCTAAAATCCATATAACCCCCTGAAAACACATATATATGTAAATCCAAATAGTTACATGATTAAACTTCTATTGACATGTGAGGAATATTCTATGAATATTCTGTTTGATTAACCCTCGTTGAAAATACAGTACCCCGAAAACCCCCTACAATATGTTAAAAATACATAAAATCATCTATAAATGATGATTTTACTACTCCAAATAGGGTTTAATTATAATCTATTTAGAGAGGTTGGGTTCGGATTGAGCTTTCTCATATTTGATGATTGAGTTGAGTTGGAGTTGGATTCCTTCAACTTCTCTAATCAACCTGACCCAACCCACCTAAGTTGCACCCTTATATGTAAGAAAGAGTTTAGAAAAATGTTATGTTTATTCATTCCTACTATCACTTTTATAAATAAAATATTATTTATTTTTTTAAGTATATACTTGTCTACGGCCATGTCTGTCAAGACTATAGGAGTGTATGAGTATAACATCACCTAGAATACAAAACTTCGCTAATCAACTCCACCCAACCCATCCAAGTTAATTGTACCCCTAGATGTAAAAAAGAGTAGAAAAATATTATGCTAACCATTTCTACTATCACTTTTATAAATAAAATATATTTTGATTCTTGTAAGTACATACTTGCCTACTGCAATATTGCGTGTCATGACTATAGAAGTGCATGAGTGTAACATCTTGCTAACAATAACTCTCATATGACACATAAGAAATAGGAGAAAGGAACTTCACAATATGTCATGATTGACTTAAATATTATGTTAGCCTCCGAACATAAGATAATTCTGGGATATCTATTGGCCTATATCAGTGGAGTAATTATTTTTCTGTTTGGTTAATTATGTTATTGCTGGGAAAATGTATTAATAATAAAATTTTATTCTTTGGTTGACCATAGATAAAAGGTGAATGAGATATGAATAAAAATTTATAAAATATACTAAAATAATTTGATATATCTGTTTGCATCCTCATTTGTAAGAGATGATGATTTGATATGTGATCCCCTTATATCTATGAAATAAAGTTTATAAAATAACATTTCCAAAAGAATATGTAATACAAATATCAACTTATATATATTCATTTATTCCTTATAAACAAACATTTTTTTTTAATGTTTCGACAAGATATTTCTAATGATATAATATTTATAATAAATAAGGGATAGATTTAAACTTTACTTACAAATAGTTAATAATTGAGTTTATGGTGAAAGATACAAATGGAATTAAATAAGATTGTATGCATTAGGGGATGATATTTAAGGGCTTTAAATAAAATGAACAGTGAAATGGAGGCCCCTCCATTTCACCTAGACCGCATATTTGCAGCTCAACCCCCTCCATCTCTAAATTGGAGCCACAAATGCAGTGTTGGGAAGATTATTTGCAGAAGTCACCAACAAACACGAGATGAACACAAGAACGAAACACCACATCACACGAAGAAGATAAGATATACGTGGTTCGGCCTAGGCCTACATCTACGGGGCAAAAAACAAAGAATACATTTTGATAGATGAGATACATTAAGAGACTCACAAACTCTCTCAAGGAATTACCATATCTTAGAACTCTCTCAACCTTCCTTAGGATCTCTACATTATATTATGCTTAATCTTTTCATGAAACCCTAGAAGATATTTATAAAGATAAATAACTTCTTCCCCAAGTAATATTTCAATTAATAAACAAATATTGTTCCTATTAATTAAGAGATATTCACTCTCCCAATTAACAAACAAATATTGTTTCCTATTTTAGAGATCCACTTTAAATATTAATTAAGATCAAATCTTAAATAATATTTTACTTATTAGGTGTCTAATTTAATATGGTTTCATCGTGACCATCCGATGTAATACACCAGATCGAGACATAATCTCAACATGCATGCAGCTCGGTTAGAGCCTCCCCAGGATGCATCATAGAGATATACATCCATGTTGGAGATTCTCTTAGGTATTTTAAAAACACCACAAACGTGGTTATTGTCATTGTGGCAGAGGTCCCATGCATTTCACGTGGGTACATTCACGTGAAAGCTCGTCAGCTCACAAATAATACTGATGAAGAAATAATAAGAAGTTTGTGACACTGAGTGATATCGTAGTAGTAGAAAAGAAAAACTTGCATTGCATGCGTACATGAAGAGAGAAACGTTTTTCATGCTGCTTCATCTCTCCCTCCCCACGTGATTGTCCAGCCTATCAGTACTGATCTACGATTTTGTTCTTTAGATCTGTATCTCTCCCACATGGGGTATACGTGCAGCTTAATTGTAACATGTTATTACTAGTTTATGTTGTTGAGATCAAACTTTATTTTCCTCTTATCTCTCATTTTATATTCACGGATACCTTATGCGGATATAAAAATAGTTGCACGTATAGGGATGGATGAGGATAAGATGATTTTTTGTTGGCATGTCTACTCCCACCAGCCAATTTAATGCATTGAGCCCGACACCAACCCAAAAAACAAAAACAAAAACATATAAAGATTTAATTTAATCACACCAATCATTCAACAATCATTTTGTTAACAATTTTTTTAACACATTCAAATGCCGTCGTGTCAACCATTGTTTAAAATGTTCATTGCTTAAAATGTTCATGGGACTGAAAAGAACTGTGTAGCAACGTTTTAGGTTTTATAGTGTTTTTTTAATGAGCAGGTATTATGTGTCATATATGGTTAGCCAGTTCAATTAATTAGTCTATGGAGGATTACAAGTGGCACTCGAGTCTAAATTAATATTTTTGTTTTCATCGTACCTTCATTTCTCATCAATGGTATGATTAATCAGGTTGATG
This sequence comes from Acorus calamus, assembly GCA_030737845.1. Lineage (NCBI taxonomy): Eukaryota > Viridiplantae > Streptophyta > Magnoliopsida > Acorales > Acoraceae > Acorus > Acorus calamus. The sequence goes on along the minus strand of CM060866.1, from coordinate 8,316,075 downwards.
AGTAGAACATTCTAAAGCAGAAGAAAAGGATGACCTGCAATCTTGCCTGATTTTTCAATGAGTCAATATTGACCAATCAGTATTTCAAGAAGTTTCTCACCACCTTCTTCGTATATAGGTCTATTCTTTTTTATGAACAGCATTATTTAACCACCCATATTCATTAGATGGTGTACCCACTTTTAAATTGTCAAATCATGATCCCATTATCCTTTAAAAACTTATGGGCTTGTCTAGCCACACCCACCGATTTTCTTACCCTATCAATCGATTAAAAAAAAAATCGGTGTTTTATTATCCTACCGATCCGGCCAGTTCGATCGGATTTGGTCACCATTTCAGGTTTTGGAAGATCGGACTTGGTCGTCATTTCATGTTTTGGGCAACTGGATTTAGTCGTCATTTCAGTTTCGCGTGACAGAATCTGGTCGAATAGAATTTGTAATAAAGTTTATCATTTTTTTTTAAAACATAATCCCACGATGTGTATCCTCCTTGAATCTTTCATATCACTCCAAGTCTGAGTTGTAATGTAGGGAGAATAAATCATTATTCTTAAATGTAGAATATAAGAACAATTTTTTTTACATAAGTTACCGACAATTTCAAAAGCCAAATATAAAATGTATTTGGATTAACTGGTACGTTTTTTTGTTTTCAAACAAAGAATCATATTAACTACGAATTCAAACGAAGCTTAAAAATGATATATATTTGTCTAATAAGATATTTTTCTATAAAAATTGAATTAATTGAAAGTATATCTACTTACATTTTTTTCAGTCCCTTAACTGTTGTTTGGATAAAAGAATAAATGAAAAATATAATAGATAAATCTAAAAATTTATTTGATTATAAAGAATAAATAGATATAGTTCTGAACCCTGTTCGACCAACTATGATCGCCCAAAACCTAAAATGACGACCAATTACGGTCGCCCAAAACCTTAAATGGCGATAAAGTCCGATCGCTCAAAACTTGAAATGACAACCGAATTCGTCAAACTGCTAAACACCGATTTTTTTTTTTTTTTTTTTTTTTATCGGTGGATGGAAAAATTGTTTGATGGGGATAGACGGGCCCAAAACTTATTATGGTATCGAATCTATTCGACCTATTAATTTTACACTACTTTATATGTTAACAATTTGATTGTCCGTGTGGGCCACAAAAAAAATTATGATATTGTACGAGTGCTTTGTCTTTATAGCAAGTATTAGTGTATCACAGCATTCACATAAACAGGACTTCGACTCTGTTTGGGTGCGCAATCGGCACCATGACAGAGGAAGTGACAGAACAGCGCAGAAACGTTGTTTCAGCACATCAAAGATGTCAGTCAAAAAAACACAATGACCGTCAACGTCAACATAAATATTATTTTCTGCGAATGCTATTACCCCGGCAAACCAGTTCCAAACACTGCCTTAAATAAATATTATTTTCACTTTGAATTGTATAAATTTATAACATGCATTAATTTCATAATAACAAAATATAAATTAAAAAAAAAAAAAAGAGGACAACTTATAAGACAACATAACAAGACGAGAAATATGATTAAATTTTCAAATTCATTAATGTAAAAAAAAAATACAAGAATCATGTATTTGAGTCATACATGGATTATTACATAAAAATCATATCAACATTCCCACATTCCTCTCTCTCTCTCTCTCTCTCTCTCTCTCTCTTTCTCTTTGTATCTACCATATTTTAATTTCTCTTCACCAACCCCCTCATGCATGAGGGAGCTCATAATAATGTAATTTAAAATCATCATAATTAAAAAAAAGAAACAAAAAATAAATCACCATGCATGCACCATCATGCATCAATACAACCCACCGCGGCAGATGACGTCAGCATGCTCCTTGATGACGTCCCACGCAGCGTCCACGTGTCGCTCCTCCGTGAGAGTAGCCCCCACAGCGAACCTGATGAGGTAAACCCCACCAACCACCGCATGGGTCATGTAAATCCTGCCCGTCGAATTGATCCCCTCCAAGAGCCTCCTGTTAATCTCGTTCGTCCATTCCTCCGACCCCTTAATCTTCTTAACCCCACCACCCACCACCTTCAATCGAAAACAAACCATCGCGAACGTCCGCGGCACCACCACCTCAAACCGTCCATCCGCCGCCACCATCGACTCAAACCGCTTCGCGAGCTTAACGTGCGTCCTCAAATAGTTCCGCAGGTTCGTCACACCATGACTCCTCAGAACCATCCAAAGCTTCATCGCCCTGAATCGACGGCTCAGCGCGATCTGCCAATCCTTGTAGTCGACGACCTTCCCGGACTCCGTCGCATTGTTGCGCAGGTACTCGGGAGACGTCGACAGAGACTTCACGAGGAGGCTCGGGTCCTTGACCCACAGACAGCAGCAGTCGAGGGTGGTGAAGAACCACTTGTGCGCGTTCAGACTGAAAGACATCGCACCCTCCACTCCGTCTATGTTGTGCCGCATCTCCGGACATATGCACGCCGACCCGGCGTACGCCGCGTCGACGTGGACCCACACCCCGTACTCCGCAGCCACTTCGCAGAGCGGGCCCACCGGGTCCACGGCGGTGGAGGAGGTCGTCCCCACCGTCGCGCAGAGGAAGAGCGGGACCAGCCCGGCCGCCACGTCGGCCTCCATCGCCTCCCGTAACGCCGCCGGCGAGAGCGCGAAGTTGTCGGCTCGGGTGGTGGGGACAGCGCGGAACTGCGAGATCCCCGCGATCTGCGCCGCCTTCTGCATGGCGCAGTGGGTCTGGTCGGAGCCGTAGACGACGAGGCGGCCGATGCCGGACTTTCCGATGTCTTTCAGCTTCCGGTCCCGGGCGGCGGCGAGGGTGCAGAGGATGGCTTCACAGGTGGTGCCCTGTAAAACCCCGCCACCACCGCCGGAGAAGTGGAAGGCTTTGGGGAGCTTGAGGAGCTTGGCCATCCAGTCCATGACGATGGACTCTAGCTCGGTGGCGGCGGGGGAGGACATCCAGTTAAAACCCACAACGTTGAAGCCGGTGCTGAGCATCTCGCCGAGGAAGCCGGCGGTGCTGTTGGAGGAGGGGAAGTAGGCGAAGTAGTTGGGGGAGGACCAGTGGGTGAGGCCGGGGATGATGGAGGTCTCGACGTCGCGGAGGATGGTTTCGATGGGTTCGGGGTTGAGTGGGGCGGAGTCGGGGAGGAGTTTCTTGAGGTAGCCGGGCTCGACTTGAGAGCGGACCGGGTGGCGTTCGATGGTCTTGTAGTAGTCGGCAAGGAAGTCTATGACCATGTGTCCCTGGCGCCGGAACTCTTCAGGGTCTAGTGGGTTGGTGGGGAAAGCAGGGGCCACAGGGGAGTCGATGTCGTCCATGAAAAGGCTCCCCATTGTATGTATGTTCAGCTAGAGAAAGAAAGATTTTTTGTTTTTGAGAGAAAGAGAGAGAGGGAGAGAGAGAGACTGTGTTTGTGTTGTAGAGAAAGAGAGGAAGATTGGATGAGGAGGAAGTGAAGGAATGGGGGGGTATTTGTAGGGTTTGTATGAGTGGGGTGGGCGGAAGGGGGTAGGGTAGGTGGGGTGGGGGAGGAATTAATGAAATCGTCAATAAATCGGGAAATGATCGGGGGTGGGCTGGGTCGTCGTGGATGCGATGAATTTTACGCGGTAATGTGGGAATTTTGTGGAAACACCCCGGAATGTGTTGTAATGATGTTTAGGGTCACGGGGACGGGATTTGTTCGTTTCGTTGTCAGCATTTGATTTGATTAGTCTGTGTTGACCTGGACGGTCAAACCGAGTCGTCGGAAGTCAGCGGAGGAATGGAAAATTTTGATTTTTTGAGTTCTAGTCCTCTTCGGTGAAAGAGTTCCTGCGGTAAGTAAATAATGGTTTTAAAACAAGTTATGTTTTTAATCATGTTTTACATTTCTTAAATGATGAATATATGTACTCTTATAATGTTAAAAGTAACATTCAAAAATAGATATGGTTAAAGGTAAAATTTAAGCAAGTGGGTGATTGACTGAGTTGATTTAATTTTTGGATAATTAGCACTTTTAACCCCATAAAAATGAATATTCGCAAAAATAGCCTCGACTCTCGAATATTAGCAAAAACTAGTCTCATAAACCCGATCAGCGCTGCCACATCATCGCTGGCCTTTTTTTTTTTTAAGTTTATACGGGAGATGGCATATATATATAGAAACGGCGCATATATATGCCATCGCCTGGAGACTGCGTATATATATGCCGTCTCCAGGCCGCAGCATATATATATGTCCCCGCTGCCAAGCCCTAAAACCCCATTTTTCACCCCCCCCCCCTTTTTCTCCCTCTTTCACCCATGCACCTGCTGCCAAGGCTGAAAAGCTCATACACATTTCAATCACTAGTTTAAACCACTTTTAATCCAAAGGTAAACATCAAAACCCTAAACAATTTTCTTGAATTTATTTATTTATCAATTGTTTTGTTTTTCATAGATAAATTTTTTTATGGATTAGATGGTAAAGAAATCCGATGTCCCGTTAATGTACTCTTTTAACTGAAGGATTGTTCAATGTGAAGATACTTCATTTTATGAATGCGGTACCAGGAAAACCACAATCATACATAAGAAGATCTCTTATGTCGATTTACTCCGAATGATGTACCATTTAACGGGGATCGATCCAAGTCGTTACACATTGTCTATGAGTGATGTGCATCCCACTCATGACGGAAAGAGTTTGGGTATCCCTCTCGAAGATGATATGGGTGTGAAAGTGATGATAATGTTGTACCCAAAACACGTGCATGTCATTCAAGTATGGTTAGAGAAGGAAGAGATCATACAAAAAGGTCACAATCAGGTGTGCCATCCACAGCAACTGACGTACCCTCTTCATCAGCACCTCCTGCTCCGAGAAAAGCTAAAAAGAAAGGATTTATGAAAATATTTGAATAATTGTATTTATGGGATGACAGACATGTTTGGTGTATTTATGCATTTTCATTTGTGTTTATTTCCTGACAGTTATTTTATTATATGTTCAAAAAGGATTTTCCATATAGGTAAAAACCAACAATTGTAGGTTCACGTCCAACAATCCTATATAAAACACTAGAGCCCATCCCCCATTAGCCACATCATCCATCATTCAGGATGCGAACCGACAAGCTAACGGACTCACCGGTCGCTTTATATCCATCCAAAGATGAACAGAAGCTTGCGACGGAAGACTATTTTAGGGAATCACAACCGTCCAAATCGGTGCACGAATTGAATCTCAAGATTTCTTTCATTTTCCCCACGTTTTGGAGGGTGCGGGAACAATAAAATCACCTGAACCTTAAAAAATAAAATAAAATAAAAAACAAAAAAAAAAGAGTGTATGTGGGAGCAGAACAGATTTTGGGGTTTTTGAGTTCAGTTTAAATAGTCGATTAGGGTTTTCATTTTAAAGAAGTGATTTTTTTGGGTGAAATAGTAATGAAGTGATTGTATTTATGGAACTTATGTTTTATTTCATTTAAGTTGTTTTATTTTTAGCATGATTTCTCATTTATTTTTAAAAAAAAATATCCAGAGAAAAAAATTATGTTAAAGCAAAGGCCTGGAAACGGCATATATATACACCATCCTAGGTGACGGCATATATACACACTATCCTAGGCGACGACATATATATACGCCATTTCTAGGAGACAGCGTATATATATACCGGTCCTTTACATTTTCCTCCCTGGCCTTTTTTTGAAATTTTATAAGGGAGACGGCTTATATATACGCCGTCTTCCTTGTTAATTGGGTTAATACAGGAGACGGCATATATATATATATATCGTTTCCCTTGTAAACTTTCAAAAAAAACTGTGAGTGCTAACGTGGTGGCGTTGATCGAGTCAACGGGATTAGTTTTTGCTATTGTTCGAGAGTTGGTGCTATTTTTGTGAATATTCATTTTTGTGGGGTTAAAAGTGCTAATTACCCTTAATTTTTTTGATATGTCATCTTATCAATTTTTAGTAAGAGTGTTATTATTTTTGGAGAATTGATCTATGTAATCTTGGATCACTAAATTGAATGAATTCTGAAATCCCATTGGAGGATCCATGGTATCCCCGTCTGGTTGTGATATTTCAATAAATCAATGCTATTTTGTGGGTTTAATTCTTCCTGCTCCATATGAGCTTGGATGTCTCCTGGTAAGTTTTTCCAATTAGCACCAAATACTTGCCACCAGGAGTAAAACCAATTTGGAATTTTGGCCTGGCAGACAAAATGGATAAACCAAGAATGTTTTAAGACACAGTTTTGGACTAATAGTACATTTTCCCAGGCTTTCTGGTAATCCCAATAATTATAGTAATTGGGTCTGATCACTGATTTTTGGAATCGCCTAGAGGCATTGGGACTCTTATCCCAGCCTTTTAAGGATAATATCTTTTGAATGCATAGTTTAGAATATGAGATCTCTAAGGTGCTCTTGTTCTTATAATGGTGCACAATTCTGACACTGTTTGTTTCTAATAGGATGTTTTCATAGTAATCAGGATTTTTCCCTATCATATCAGGGATATAGAAATGGTAGCCAGTACCAGAATGATCATCTTTGGGGAAGTATATCTTAATAAGTTCTGCTATTTCTTTGTCTACTTCATATTTCTCAATAGAGAATAGTGGAACGGAAGTTTTGAATTCATATTCGGTTTGTGGATCTGAAGTTTGAGATCCTATTTCAGCAAGTATGGCAAACTGATTTTGATCTTCAAACAGATTTTCTTCCTTAACCTCTGGCTTTATGAGGTTCACAGAAGGTCTTGAGCTCTCAATTTTTAGGGTCCTTTGAGGAAGGATCTTTGCCTTCTTCTTTTGGTCCATTTCCCTGCAAGAATTCACGCGAGAGATAATCAGGAAGACTATTAAAGTCTCCTTTAATGTATTCTATGTCAAAATCATAGATTCCTAGTAATGCTTGCCATCTGGCAAAAATCTGTTTTGATGCAAGATTTTTAACATCTTTTTCAAGAACATATTTTGCAGAGCTGCAATCTATTCTTAAGAGGAATTTTTGGTTTAAAATGTCCCCTTGGAATTTTGTTATGCAGTTAACTATAGCTAGGATTTCCTTTTTTATAGTGGAATATTTTCTTTGAGCTTCATTCCATGTTCCCGAAGTAAACCTTACTAATTGTTCTTTGTTGTCAATCCTCTGTTTTAGTATCCCTCCATATCCAATGTCAGAGGCATCAGTTTCTATAATCTTTGGTGCATTGGGGCTTGCTATATTCAAGCATGGCAACTGTTTTACCTTTTCTTTAATCCTTTGGACGGCATGGGTATGTTCTATGGTCCAAGGTGTAGGGTTTTTCTTCAGTCTGTTGGACAACAGTTTCCTGTCCAGAGCTATATTTTTATAAAAGTCTGATACGTAGTTAAGACAACCAAGAAACCTTTGAAGTTGTTTCTTATCTTTTATGCTATCTGGAAATTTATCTGCAAAATCTATTACCCTTTTTATGGGTGTAATATCATTCCCAGAGATTTTATATCCTAAAAATTGAACTGTGGTTTGGAAGAGTTTTATCTTCTTGGCTGATACCACCAGACCATTTTGTTTTACAATTCTAAGGAAGATATTAAGATGCTTCCAATGCTTATCTATGTTCTCAGAAAATATCAGCACATCATCGATATAAACAATGGAAAAGGATCCATAAGGATTAAATATTTCATTCATTATGTTTTGAAATTCCGAGGGTGCATTCTTTAACCCAAACGGTAAAACATTCCACTCATAATGCCCAAACGGTACTGTAAAGGCGGTCTTGTATCTATCTTCTTCTTTAATCTGGATTTGCCAGAATCCTGATTTAAGGTCAAACTTGGAAAAAATCTTGGAATTATAGACTCTTTTGATCAGATCTTGCTTATTGGGGATAGGATACCTAATCCACTGGAGTACCTTATTTAATGGCTTATAATTTATGACAAGCCTTGGCACTCCCCTTTCTAATTCTGCAGCTTTTTCTACATAGAAAGCCGCACAGCTCCAAGGTGAAGAGCTCTTCCTAATAAGATTTTTGATAAGTAATTGAGATATTTCCTCCTTGCAAATTTCTAGGAGTCTATTATTCATTTGGATGGGCCTGGCTTTTGTGGGGATTTTCTCTTCATTAAAGTCTTTGATGTATGGTAGGCTCACCATGTGTTTTTTCCTATGCCAGAAGGCAGAGGGCAGATCTGAGCAGGCCTCATTTTCAATAGTCTTTTGAAAATCAGAGACCTTCTTTTGGAAAATAGGACTACCGATTTGTTCAGATGTCTTTTGAATCCTGATCTCTTCAGAGAGTTCATTAATAAACTTTTCTTTATATTCCAGGGCCTGCCTGAGCTGGTTGAGAAAAGATAGCTTTGGTGTAGTACAAAATTTGTATAAGATATTTTTCCATTTTGAGTTGCATGAATACCCTCAGTATCGACCGAAAAGGGTTTTATCATATTTATAAAGGGGGTTCCAAGGATAACACCCTGACGAAGATCTTTCACCAAAAGGAACGATGTTTTTAAACATGATCCTTTATTACAAACATGTACTTCGGGTATTTTATAATTAATCTTAAGACTTTCCCCATTGGCAGTATTAATACCATGGGTTGTCTTTTCAAAGTATCTTGAAGGGATCAATCCTTCACGAATGCAGTTCATATCAGCCCCGGTGTCAATAAGGGCCTTATATTTTAGAGAAAATGTTTTAATTTTCAGGAGGACTTCAACATTCCATTTTTGTTTTGTATATTTTTCGAGAGAGCTAATAAATTCTTCTTCCTCTTCAGGTTGATCCCTGACAGATTCTTCATTATCAGAATTCTCGGCGGGTTTTCCCAATCTAGGGATGGCTTCAAGGTATGTAACCCTGTCTCTAAGGTCCTTGATTTCTTTTTTCATATCAATTTGTTCTTTTCTTAATTCCCCTATAGTCACTTTTTTGGGTTTTTCAGATTCTAATCTTTGAATTATCTCCTTATAGGAGTATTTTTCTTTGTTATCATCTTGGGCTTGACTGACAGGAGTTTTTATCAGGCTAATATATCTTTCTAACTGTCGTTTCTTTTCGACAGGATTCTCGATGGAGTCAATAGTATCTAAAATAAATTGTTCTTGGACCGAAAGGACCATCAAGCCATCTGTATCTGACGATGAATCATAGGATTCAGGGTCACAACAGTTACAGCTACAACTTTCAGAATCAGAATTCTGTTCTTCTAAGTTATGAATGGATTCCTTTTTATTTTTTGGTTTGCTACTAAAGCATTTATTGGCATAATGGCCTTTCTGCTTGCATTTAAAGCAGGTAGGAGGATTAGAGGTGTTGGGTTTCCTTTTGGAGAACCGCTTTCTAGTTTTTTGAGCAGGGGCTCTATTTGTTTTATAATATTGTCTCTCAAGAGGTTTTTTATTATAAGAATGCTTGGTATTCCTTTTTCGAGACTTGGAAGGATTCTTAATGTCTTCCTTCTGATACCCGAATTGGTAACAGAAGTCTCCAAGTTCCCTTTTGGAAGTCAAATGTTGATTCTTGAGCTGATTCTTTATCTTTAGATCATTGCAAAGGGCCAGACCTATCAAGTTTATTTTTTGTATGAGTTCTCCGAATGTTATAACGGAGTAAGGGATATGTCCCCCAAATTCTTGACGGAGGTTGTTTCTGACTCTTTCGGCGAAGAGCTTGGGTAGCCCAGAGACAAATTTCTCTTTCCAAAAGTCATTGTTTGAGTTATCTATTCTATAAATTTGTGATAAAAACGTGTCCTTATACCACCTAAAATCAGATAAGGTTGGACACCTAAGGTTTATAAGTTGTTCTCTAATTCTGTCAGCAGTGTCACTATGGCTGCCAATAAAATGTTTAAATATAGTGAGAACTAGTGTGGTGACAATATCGGGCTCAGGTCTCCCATTGGGATCAGTTTTTACGGCTGTATAAATAGCACGTCTTTGGTCAGGGGTAATGAAGTTGTCCCACCAACCCCTTAATTGCCCCATGAATGATGTGGTTATCATATCAGTAATATGTTTATCACTATTACCTTGTATCCTACAGGCATTAGCATAAATAAGCATAGAATGACATAATTGGCTGACCTGATATTCAGACATGCCATCAAGATTCCATTCTACGAGAGATTTTCCATCATAGGAAGTAGTAAGAGTAATATCATTATTCTCTTCTATTTGGACATCAACAGGAGTTGGTCTTCTATAGAAATTCTTTGTTCTCGAGGTCTGAGTTACAGTCCCGAGCTTATTGATCTCAATATCAGAATGATCAGGAAGGCTTTCAGATATGCTGCCATCCTCAATGTCTTCTTGGGAATTTTCTTCACAAGAGGACTCATCATTGAGGTTATTGATGGATAATTTTTCCAGTCTCTCAGATAATTTAATCAACAATTCTTCAGAGTGTCTTTCTTTGAACTTTATCCCTTTTCAAGATTTTGTTGAGGAATGAATATTGGTTTTTCAGTTTTTTTTACTATATTTTTGGACGAGGTGGTCGAGGCCTGGAGGCTTTGCAGACCATTGGCTTGAATATTGTCAAGGCTACAATTTTCGGCGAGGCTTTTTCTATTCTCTCAGTTTGGCTACTTATAGATCTCAAGGCAACATTGGTGAAATTATTTTGCTCCATAACCTGGATAAAGTATTCTGCCTTGAAAGGACTACCAGGGTCAATCTTTGTAGTAGTCTTAAGAGGGCTGGCTATGATGTCGGAATTAGTGACTTTAATTCTTTCAAACGGTGGATGAATAGATTCCACTTCTTCATTCTTAATGTTTCTCCATTTGGTGGCATATTTATCGATCTTCTCTAGGACCATAGCATGGTCTTCTTCAGGAAGATCAATGATCATGTTCTGTAACATTGGAATATAAGTATGTTCAAACCAATCAAAGAAATATACAGTTTTTTGTTCAAATCTCATATGGTCATACCACTGTTCTCTAATCGGACCTTGCTCTTCTTTGGGTATAGTGTTGAAAAACCATTTTCTTTTATCATCATTTTTTGAAGAATAAAAATCATGTTTTATGATCTCTTTATCTATTTCATAGTCATCATTTTCACTTATAGTGAGCATGTCTGATTCAGCGGGTTCATATTCAGATGGCATTTCAGAATGAGCTTCGGATTGAACATCATAAACTGCCGATGCAACCCCTATAGGTTGGAGTAAGCAGCTTGAGTAGCCGAATACTGGCTATCCCTTTCGGAAACAGAGCGTCTCCTAGGAGTCAAGCGTTCCCTTGTTTGAACTACTGGTGTGGCCCTAAGAGATCTTGTCCTTTGAAGGCCAGTATTGGAAAATCGAACTTCAATATTACCCTCTTCCTGTTCAATAATGTCTTTAAGGTATAGGTTTTCCAAGGGCTTATTAGGCTGAGCATTTTCAAGGGTCCAGGAATTAGGTAATTTGATCTCATCCCATTTTAAAGGTCTGGGATAAAAGAGTTATTTTTAGGGTTCGTTTGAAGCAAAGTAGTAATACCTTTAATATCAGAGACCCTACTTTTAGGGGATAAGGTGTTCATAACCTTGAAATATACCCTATAACTCAGGTTTAAATTTAAAGTGCCATTAGTAAGGTCGAAACCATTAGTTTGGATCCTCAGGACAAGAGTATCCAAAATGTTAGGATCAGCTAAGGACACAGAGAAATTAGGAAAGGCATTAAAAAATACTGGTCCATTACTTAGGCTGGATTCAACTATCCCTAGAACAGAATCAGCAAATTTTAGATGCCTATTGTCTTGAAGACATGCTAAAACTGCAACATTCAAGTTTTCTCGAACTAGGGCATTTATAGAAACCTGTACTAATCCTATATGAAGATAGTGATATTGTGTTTTGTCCTAATCCTGTCTATCTCTTTCTGGGATATAAGGTGGAAGTTCTCATGCCCATTAGTTAAAGGAAGGGTTTTTTCAATAGTCTTGATATAATAGTCTGTTTTAAGACTAAAAGTGTTACAAACATAAATCTCATTGAACGGGACTTTAGGGATGTTCCAATTACCAACAGCTTGTTCAACATTCTCATAATTTATATTTTGCATATTTTTAATGGACATAGTCTTTATGGCAGGGGGATTTCTAGAGGTGGAGGCTCCATCAGTTGAAGTGGAGGCTTCATGTACATGACATAAGGGATCGGAAAAGATTGGCCATGAGGAAGTGCAGGGAAACCAGTCAACGACGTATTACGTCCCTAACTCTATTGTTCTTAAGATGAGAGTGTGGACAACGCGACTAAATAGTTTCAAAAAACACTGTTCACCGGCCGGTACTGTTTAGCACTGTTCATGCAAGAAAATCCCCTTAAAAGACAATGCAACGTGGCTCTGATACCAAATACTTACAGGATCAAATTTTTTTTTTTTTTTTTAAATGATTTGAGAACTAATATACGAACATGATATGGATACTAGAAAGATTTATTTATTGAACATGCATAAGATACAGAACACTACTATTCATTACATAGATTTAGAAAGAAAGAAACTTACAATACTGGGGTCGAGAAGGATATCTCCCTCTTCTGCCCTATTTCTTCTATCTTACAAAAACACTCTTAGTTCTTACAAAGCACTCTTGGGTTTTGGTGGATTTTTTGGTAGAGGGGTTTTGTAGACTTGGGTTTTTTGCCGATGCCCTCCTTCGTCTCTCTTGCTTCCTTTATATAGGCAGAGTTGCGGACTTCAAAGGGTTTGGAGTCCGTGGTCATTCGATTTTGAGTGACTTCTTGTCTTCTTCTGGTGTCACTTTCTGCTTTAAGTCTTTTCTTCTTTTCCCATCTTTGTCGGGTGCTCCCGTGACTAGCCTCTTGTAGCGTAATATTGAACCCGTGATTTACTAGGGTCTTCTGGATCCTTCTTCCTTTTATGATTATTATTTTTTTTTTTTTTTTTTTTTTACAGATCCTTCAGCTGGATCATACTCATCTTCAGGAAAATCTGAGGGTATGTTTTCAAGCCCTTGAGAGTCATTGTCCGTTTGAGAATCACCATCTTCTGGCCTTTGAGAGTCATCCTCCATCCTTTGAGCCCCTTGAGTCCCTCCCGGACCTTGAGAGCTGGTGGCCATTGGTACTGGCAGAGCCGCCTTTTCTGCTCTGAACATTTTAAACATGTGCTCATATGCCTTTAATTCAATGCATTCTTGACTTAAATTTGGAAATCTTTTAGTGTATTCTCCAATAAGGTTTGTTTTGATAGTCTCATAACTATCTTCCCGTGGTTTTCCATAAATTGGTAATTTATAACCAGATAAAAATTTTTGTGGGTCATATTTAGCCCACCATTTATTATTATTGAATGAATTCTTCGTTCTTAAATCATTGTCTTTGAAATCATGATCTGTACAGATTTAGATTTGATTGTAGCAAAGATCACTTAAAAACGTGTGCACGGAATATCCTATTTATTAGCAGTTGATAGAGTTGTCCTGAACTACCACTACAAAGTGCAGTGGCGGAGCCACCTTGGACCCCCCGGAATTTTTTTTAATATACTTTTAGACCCTTTTATTTTTTGGGTTATACAATTATTTTAATTATGACTATAGGTCATATGCCCCACTTACATATGAAATTTCTTAAACAGAAACAGCCCAACACATCCATCTAGAGCACTCATGTGTATGGTGTACCTTTACCCTTTCTTTTAATTAATCCTCTCATCCACATAAAACGAAAGTCTATTTTGATTCTAATTTTTCATTGACCCGCAAGCCTCCTTCAATATACATATCCTACACACAGCCATGGAGGCATAGACCCCGCTCCTTGGCGTCCCCATCCAGACGCCCATCTTGAAAGAAAAAAAAATCTAATCTTTTTTTTGGGATTTTTAATTTTAAGTCCCTGTAAACATGTCTATTTAGTGATCGATTCTTCCCTTCTTTATATTTCTTTTTAAATCTCCATATTCAACCATCTATCTACCTCCGTCAAACGTCCATCCATACCCGTTAATCTGTGAAATATGATTTTATTTTTAAGTCCCTGTAAACTATGTCATTTAGTGATCAGTCACTCCCTTCTTTATAATTTACAGGGACCGATCACTAAATAACATAGTTTACAGGGATTTAAAAATAAAATTACATTTCATAAATTAACGGTGTATGGACGTACGTTTGACGGGGGGACTAAAAACCAAATAGGCAATTAAATATGAGAGGTTAAAAAGAAATATAAAGAAGGGATGGATCAATCCCTAAATAGGCATGTTTACAGAGACTTAAAACTAAAAATCCCTTCTTTTTTTGGTATCTCAATCATTCATAATATCAATCCTCATGTCTAAATAAAATTCTTAATTTTTACTTTTTGTTTCATTAACTGTTCCACAATTAAGAATCTACAATAAAAAATCCTCTCCTCTCATCCATCAACACTTCGAAGGTATATAATTTTTTTCTTTTAACTTATTGTCATTGTTATTAATTTATTTAAAGTTTAAAATATTTGTGTAAATATCTACAATAATGAAATCATTTAACATTTTCAGAATATAAAACCTCGTTGAGGTCAAATTTAAATGTATGTATTGCTTTTTAAATTTAGGTTTTAGTAACTTTTTTTGTGAATCATCGATATGAAATTTGACACATCGTTTTAAAATATGATAATTATCTTTTAAAATTATTCAGATATATGTTTTATGTGAGTATTTTTATATTATTTTATACATATTCATTTTTGTAAGTTATGCTATTAAAATTGAAAGAAAAAAACATAATGATACGACTTTAGAAAATATTTACATAAGTCATATTAGGCTCCCCTTTCATAAAAATCATGGTTCCGCCACTGGTCACACCAGAGGGAATTGAATGAATTTGTCCACTGGAATTGTTAAATGTGGTAGTTGTATGCCCTTTCCATTGATTCTCTCCAATTTGAGAAGTGCCATGTCAATTAATATTAGAGAATTTGAGAAATTTTCAACCTCCTAAGTCTTTATAAAACTTACAGCGTTCACACACTCAATCCATTTAAGTGTAGATTAAATTTTTTTTTTTTTTTTTTAAAAGTTATTGTATCTTAGTATATATATACTATCATATAACAATATATATGTACTTCAATGAAAAACTATATAATTTTTGAAAAAATGAAAAATTGTATGCACAGCAAATGAGATTGTAAAAGGAGTTGTAAATATCATGTTCCTAAAAATTATCATCCAATAGTTCAATACTGGTTTTAATCACACTCAATTATGAACCTTGACATGTGTCAAGTTCATCAATTGATTTATTTCTTTCTTTGGGAGATGAAAATGATCGATCTGATGCAGCAGAATCTAATGGAGAATGGGACGGTGGATCTGCGTTCGACACGGGGGGGGGGGGACAGGTGGTGGGACAAATCTATGTTTCGAGGTGTCAGAAGAATGCGAGGAAATATATATATAACAAATTAAATTTAGATGCTCAACGCGAGCGATGAAAAGGACAGTTTTAAAAATATCAAAATCTTCATACAGTAACATTGGGTTACCAATACGTGATATGCTTTAAAATAATATTCTACATAGATTTAGAATTGATCATTATAGAGAATGTTTTAATATTAACACGGAATATCCGTATTGAAGTGAGAAACATATGCAAGGAATATCCATTTTTTTAGCAGTTGATAGAGTTGTCCTCAACTACCATCACCAAGTGTTTACTTGGCTTTGATTTTCAGAGGCTTAGTTTGGATTATATTGCCTACCAAAAAAAATAGAATAATTATAGAAATTTTCAGCCTGGGGTGATTAGCGATTTCCCAAAAAAAAAAAAGAAATTATAGGAAAACCTTTCAATTCTTTTTACTTTAGAATATGTATTCCAGTGTTTTAACAATTATACCGTTTTCATTGAATAAGAAAAATATCTTGATTACTCATTAAAAAAATATATATATCTTGATTAAGGGTTAAAGGTTCAACCAGTAGACTCTATTGGTCTAGTTTGATTTTTTAAAACTTTAGTTAGTATTTATTTTCAAGAGGTAGATTATATTAATTGAATATTGTTAATTGTGACCATGCTATATACAGAATTAATTACTTTGCAAATAAAACGTGGCTGTGGTTAGAGAATGTAAAAATATGTCAAGGAAAAAAACAAAGAGAAATAAATATTACTTCAATTTGTCAAAAAAATATTTATTGGCCCGCACATGTTGAGTGTTATTAAAAGAGTCACTGCGCTTTCGATCTAGTCTCGAATTATGTACCATTTGATTAATTAATTAATTATTAAATTGGAAGTTCAGACCATTCATTAATTTATTAGGTATACATATTCATGGTGATCATAATAGGATGTAATTTATTTTTTTATTTTTTGAAACGAGGATGTAATTTATTATTATCTTTTATCTACAACATTTTTAAATTATATCAAACATTTATCAAACGTGATTTTATTTTAGGGTTTTTTATTTTTAAGTTCCCATAAACTATAGGATTTAGTAATCGATCCCTCACTTCTTCATATTTTAGTTTTAGTTCTTAGATTTAAAGGATATGTTCATTTTTAGTCCCTGGGAGGGACCTATCCCTAAATTATTTGATTTTTTTTAATCTTGGGAGGGACTAAAAAGGAACATATCCTTTAAATTTAGAGACTAAAACCAAAATATGAAGAAGTGAGGGATCGATCCTTAAATAGGTATATTTACGGGTACTGAATATTAAAAAATCCTTTATTATAATATCTCTGGGTGAGAGTCAATAGTCTCATCAATATCTATATATTTTAGGATTTGAGAACCATCCATAAATTCATTATATATGAAAAATAAACCAATAAGGGGGCAATAGTTGGTTATTGAATAATATGTATAGAAATTTGAAAATATAAAAAGATTATCACATTTTTCTATTTGAGTTTCTCTTGTATCTAAAGTGATGCATATTTAATTATTTGTAACACACAGCAAAATCTTCACAAATATTTTATGTACTCAACAATTTGATTTCTTATGTGCATTCAATTATTGCTCAAATAATTGGTGTGAGGGGACACCCCATATTCAAGTTTTGATGGGTTGTAACTTGTAAATCGCACGTGGAACATGCTTGAAAATTATTTTAATGAAATTAATATAAATATCAGGAGCAAATATTTTCTCTCCATGTGAAAAACAAAGAGCGTTTGTATCCATCCATGTTGGAATAGATTTCACGTGACCATATCTTGTGACTTTGTTTTATCATTTATTATTTCATCATATAGTAATGTCAGAAAACATCAAGACTTTCCACCAAGATTTTAGATGATATCATATAGAAAGATTGACCTATTTAACTTTTCAACTTATTATGTTAATTTCAAGATGGGTTTTTGTTAACAAGTGTCATTAGGGCACTTATTAACCACATTTATTGTTAATATTTTAGGCAACCCAACAAATTTTATTATGATAAAAATCAATAAATTGAAAGATTTTTTAAAATACCAACAATACCCTTGATAAATTCACCACATTTTTTTCTTCCCCCCCCCCCCCCAATCCAATTTTTCCCTCTCGTAACCAATTGTTTTCCTCTTATACCATTAAAGTTTCATTCGAAAATATAAAAATACACATCTCCTTTTATTTTTATTCTTATCTCATATCTTATATGATTATGATACTTGATTTAGTGTTGTTTACGTGAATATATTTTTTATGCGGTATATAAGATATTTTATTTTTATTCTTTGTTTGATTGAATATTTTATTTTTAATATTTTATATGCACCTCCATTCCTTATTGATTTTTTATCGGTTGAATTTATTTCAATGTATTACAAATAAATGGATTTGCATGCTTCTGGCTATAACTGGTGTTTCACATCAAATCGGTGTAGACAGATTCGTGATTATGAAAAAAGAGATTCGCTTTGTAATTTTGTTTATAAAGCAGAGGCTAAACTTTTACGTCTTTCATTATAATGGATTGATATTGTAAATAAAAATTAAATTATAAGAAATACATGTAAAAAAATGTTGATTTAATAAAAAAATTTGGATATGAAAGGAAAAATTTGGTATGGGAGGGAAGAGAAAAAGTTGATGAATTTATTAGGAGTGTTGTTGGTATTTTAAAAAATATTAATTTATTAATTCATATCATAATTAGATTTGTTGGATTGCCTAAAAATATAGCAATAAATACAGGTTAACAAGTGCCCTCAGGACATTCGTTAACAAAACCCTTTTAAGATAACATATTGAGAATCATTTTATGTGACTACCATTTAAAGAAAGAATTTAATGATAAAATATTTCAATCACAATATCTATTAATATATATATCTTGATATGATAAAATCTAATAATTACGATCGCGTTGAACAATCAAATTTTCCAACTACTATGGGAACTAACCTCTTCCCCAGTAATCTCTTATATTCATTCAATTATTGCTCAAATAATTGGTGATGTGACACCATGTTCCTAAATAAGTGAAGTACAATCAAATTTTGATGGATTGTAAAATGGCACGAGGAACATGATTGAAAATTATTTTAATAAAATATATATGAGCAAATATTTTCTCCCCCATGTGAAAAACAGAGAGCACTTGCATCCATCTTGGAATAGATTTCACATGACCATTTCATGTGACATTGGTTTTTCATTTATTATTTCATCATATAGTAATGTCAGAAAACATCAAGACTTTCCACCAAGATTTTAGATCATACCATATAGAAAGATTGAGCTATTTAATTTTCAACTTATATGTGCCCTCAAGGAAAAAAAAAACTTTTTTATATGATTGAAAATCTTCTATTTTTTTTGTTGTCTGTTGTAAATATTACACATGGGAGAATTTGTTGGTATTTCATAAAAGCCTGGCAGATTCAGGATTTTCTCTCATAAGATTCTGGGAAAGTTACTTGAAATATAAAGTAAAAACTTCATATATACACAGCAATGTAGGTTAACATAACGATGAATATGGAACTGATAATTGTGTGCGAATTAATAGAGTACACAAAGTGTATGCATAACATGTTGCGGAAAACCTCATCAAATAGATCTAGGTTTGAGGGTTTGAGAGAAAAGACGAAAAATCAAATAAGCAATCACATAAAAGATAAGTAATTTACGTGGTTCGGCAAATTGTCTACATCCACGGGCGGCGGTAATGATTTTATTTAGAAGACTTATCTATATGCCTCACAATATTTTGTTTAATTTCATCAAAAACATATATAGAAGAAATAAAAAGCCTAAAGAGAAAACAAACAAATTTAGAAATAAACAGATTTAATAATCTCAATAATCTTAGAAACATATTTTGCAATCTCCATAATCTTAAAAATATATTTTGCAATCTCTAAATATATTTACAATATTTAAATATATTTCCATCATGACTTCAACTTTAGGTCATAAAAATTACGTAACAATGTATAAAAGTAGAGGAAAAGGAAATTGAATGATATTAAAAATATATAATTGATAACCAGGGGATGTTTTCATATGTTGAAAACGTCCATGAACTTAAAATGTAAGAGGGTTGACGAAAAAAATACTTGGAATAATTAATTTCTCCTGTTAAGTTTTTATGTCATGTATATAAGAATACAATTTTCACATGTTTTGATTCTGATATATAATATCATAGAATGAAGCATGTAACTACATAAATAGAAAATGAAATATATCCATATACCTTATTACATAAAATGAAATAGATAACACATTAATGAAGTAGCAGTTGCACGTATTGTTATATATATAAATGATGATTGTGTGTAACAGCACCATAAAAAAGCAGCTGATATAACCAGCCTTATTTTGAACCCCAATTTTGACATTAACATTTTATTAACTCTTTAGGTGAAAATATGATTAAAAATAATATTGATTAGAACTGTCTCCCAAAAAAAAAAATAACACCATCAAAGTACTTCCGAAAAACATGGGGATATAAAAAAAAGGGTGCTGTTACACCCAGATCTATTTCCAGCATCAATTCCAGTCCTATATACGTCGATAGAAAATTAACGATACATATGCTCACGTTAACGAGACATATACTTTGAAAGAATTTTTTTACATTTTCTATAAATGCATCCATGCAATTCATGGAGTATATGCTTTATTTTTTTATAAAAACATATATCTCATTAGATGAGATATATATTTTTAAAAGATTTAAAATAGATATAAAATGGAATTGTGGTTGAAAATGGAATTGTGGTTGAAAATAAGACTGAATGTAATATTATCCTAAAAAAAAATACAGAGCCTTTCATTCAATCAGATGGTGCTGATTTGAAAGTTTTTTAACAGAAATTGTTTTATATATGGTCCCCCTCCTCACATGACACCCCACCTGCATCATTGAGCACTCAATGCTTTAACATTTCCAAAACTAATAATTTATATTTATATAAATATTGCAAATATGAAGGTTCGGATCGGCGATTTCATCTTAAAATGTTAGGTGATGTTCTCTCTTTTTTATTTTCTTTCAAATAATCGTCAAAAGGTAGGCAAAAGCACATTCAAAAGAAGCAGACTTGAACACACGTTTTATGGTTTTCCTTTTCACTGAGGCTCATATGTATTTGCATTAAAAAAACAAGGTGGTCACTATAAACATTATCAATGGAATCATTGACAATGGAGATTTAACCAATTAATTAATCAAAGCGTGGGCCATTTGGGTTTACCAATGTATTACCAATGTGGGATAAGAGAATAAATGTAGGAGTGAGTGAAGGAAAACAACTTATCATGTTTGGTATAAAAATTATTGTGATAAAATACAAACAGTTGTACTCATTTTAAAATAAAAATAAAGATATTTTCGTTGTGTCTAAAAGTTAAAATAACATTTATTCCTATTTTTTGTTCTAATTTTAACAAATATAAATAATGATAGCATTAATGAACATTTGATCCTCTAATATTAGAATAATTTATAACCCTTTATCAAATCAACTCTTAAAAAAGTTTCGCTGCAGGCAGGAATTCAAAAAAAGAGAGCATATAAAATTTTACCAAACTATCATTGACCACCAATAAAAGTTTGATTGGGAAAACATGGATTGTTTGGATTTGCCAATAGGTTAATTAAGATTTATCAAAAACTGGGAGGTATCTCATCTTCAACTACTAAATTCATATTAGGAAGTTTTACATGATATACTTATTTTGCCATATTTGTCAACTTCACAACACGGGAGCTTACTCAAATATATAAATTAGAACTGCAAATTGGAAAAGCATCAAACATTTGGGTTTAATTACCAATACATTAAAATTTATCCAAAGATGGAGAGGATAACCATTAATAGTAAGTTTAGGTGGGGGATGTTGACATAATATATAGTGATGATCAAATAAGGAGCTAATACATAATCTTGTATTTAAATCCATGTTCAAATATATTACCTAGTATTTGTATCTAAATCTGTATCTGACGAATATTCAAATAACAATATATATATATATATATATATATATATATATATATATAGGGACGTGATTAGGTGCGGTCGTGCGGTCGGTGCGACCGCGATCACGGGTCCATCGCATCGGACGGTCGGGTGCAAATCACGTCGACCGTTGGATGCGATGGACCCGCGATCACGACCGCACCTCATCGGTTGCGTGTGTGTGTGTGTGTATATATATATATATATAATGGTAACGAATTTTAACAATTATCTAAATAATCTAATTTACTATATCATAATAATATATATTTCCTTTATAAAAATCACATTTATAATATGCTTTTATGTGCATATAAAATAAAGATATTTATAATATATATTAAGTTTTAGGTGATTTATATTAAAAATATATAGAAGATGTGAGACATTCATATTTAAATTTGAATCTAATTCATATGTCATTATTGGATAATGACATATTATAAATGTGCAAATGTACAAAGCAGTACAACAAAACAAAATGATGGTAGAGTTTAGAAAAGCACTAATCAACTACCCGGTAATGTGATGTTTAGAAAAGCAATAAGAGAAATATACAAAAACTTGACACCTTGGTCATTGGCGGAGCCACGTGGGGCCAAGTGCGGTTTTGTCACAAAACATTACATATCATATGTATGTTTTTTAAATTAATTATCATGTGTTGTAAGTTGGTATAATATTAATAAATTTTAATTAGTTATGATGTGTGCAGGTATATTAGGTAGTTTGACTATGAATTAAATTATTTATATTTATATATATCATTGTAGTACATTATTATTACATTTTGAAAATTGTTACATTTTAAAAACAACTAATAAACTTCGTCTACTAAGGTATATGTTATGATGAAAAATGTATATTGCTCCATTTTAAGTTGAATGATGTCATTTTTAGTAAGTGTAAGAAAAAATTTAACGATAAGTATACATTGTCTAAGAAGATGTATATTTCACTGGATAGCTAAGGTATATGAGATTATATTTGGAACAGTATAAAAGACAATGTGCATGTAACAACACCCTTTCATTTTTTTGTTTTTGTAACTCTTGATTGGTTGGTGGATAAATATTTTGGTATAAAATAGAATTGTCTATCTATTTAGTTAACTTTCTCTTTTTCTGTATTATGGAACTACAAATGAAAATTAAAACATATATTTTCTTTTCTTATTTTTCTTAATAGATTTAAAGGAGACAATTAACATCATTTTTTTTTTGTTCGAACCTTTTAAAAACATATTTTTAAATTTCTTGTATGTCAATTTAAAAATAATACTTTGAAAAGATATATAATTTAATTATTGTTGCTTAATGAAAAATTTTACATTATCTAAGTTTGCTCCCACTAAGTATAATTTCTGACTCCACCATTGACCTTGGTGAGAGCATCCCCACTCCTCAATGAGTATTTTTTCCTGTGTACAATACAGTACTCGCCCTTGCAGAGGATTTGCCTCAATCTTTTATAAAATGAACAATCATTTTTCAAATATATTTTACATAAAAATTAAGTGATTACACGCAAGTCATATCGCCCGGGAACAAAGGACTGACTGATTTTCACTTTCAACTTTGAAAATTTCTTGTACACAGGATTATTATCTATCTAAATATCTAAAAATATGTACACATCATCCTTATCAACATCACTCAGAACCCATGTGAAACCAATTTTCTTAAACAATACTTTCATAAAAGCATTTTCATGAATTATTCAACCCTTAAATATGACAGTGCGATTTGTGTTTGAAAACGTGAGGGAAAAATGTGAGTGTTATGTATACCAACTCTTTTAAGATCATGTATAGCATGGGTTAATAGAATTCACTTAGACAATACTAGTCTGGGTGTATAGGTTTTCTTTGGTGTATTCCTATTTTGTAACTACTATGTACTCTGTCCTATTTGGGGCCTGTATACAAAAAAAAAAAAAAAACTCTTAAGATCATGACATAAAAAAAATAGATTTCATTTATTTTCCAAAAAGGATTATACATCTGTAATGTATATTAACGTGTGATCTTATATGAGAGACATTATGTCCTCCTCATGAGATTTAAAAATAAAGTTAAAGACGTTTAAGTCCCTATAAACATCTATAAACCCAGATAAGGGGGGGGGGGGGGGGTAATTGATACGGACTTTGATAGATTTCTGTGGATATTGTTTAAGTGATGGACTTTTGTAGACTTTGCAGACTTTCACAGACTTTTGCAGACTTTTGCAGACTTTCGTAAATTGACTCTCATTGACTTTTACAGACTTTTACAGACTTTTGCAGACTTTCACATATTGACTCCCATGGACTTTCACAGACTTTCACAGACATTAGCAGACTTTCACATATTGACTCTCATGGACTTTCATAGGTTTTCACAGACATTTGTAGACTTTCTCAAATCACTCTCCTGGACTTTTGCAGACTTTCACAGACATTTGCAGATTTTCACAGATCACTCTCATGGACTTTTATAGACTTTCACAGACTTTAACAAACTTTAACAGATTGACTCTTTTTACATATGGATTTCTATTAATAAACACAATAATGTTTTTGGATTTTTAAATAACTTTTTTTTATGTTATAGAGAGAAAATTTCATAAGCTTTTATAGAGGGGAGGGATGAGTTTTTAATTAGGAAGACAATAAAAAATAAGGAAATATATATATTATATAAAAATCATATATTACATCTCTTCAAATATAATAAAATAAAATAATAAATTATATTACTTAAAATAAAAAAATAAAAGTAGTCATTATATTACTTTAAATAAAAAATAAAATAAAAACAATCAGTATATTTAGTCATATATATACATATGCCTAATTTTATTTTTATATATGTCTTAACATTATCAAAAAAATATGCATAATTGCAACACAAGCAAATCTATCATTCTCATATATTCAACAAACATATGAGGTGATAGCAATATTTCATACAAATAGACATTCAGAAAAAAAGATGATAAATAAAGAGATAAAAATGTGAATAAAAAAATGAAAGGCATGAGATAAAAATTATAAAAGAGTTTTGTTAAAAGAAAAAAAAAAGAAATATTCACAATACTAAAATAAAAGTCCACGAGAATCTCACTCATTTGGGTGGGATTTTGAAATGACGTTTTCCTTTGTATTTCTCTTTCTAAAGTCCATAAAAATCTCTTACTTATGAAAGTCTTCACAAATCCTGTTTAAATTGAATAACACAGGACAAAATGTCTACTATGAAGAGTCTCAATTGAATAACGCTGGACTTTTTGTCCACAGAATAATGTCTCTATCGAATAACACTAAACTTTTTGTCCACGAAATAAGGTATCTATCGAATAACACTGGACTTTATGTCCATGAAATAATGTCTCAATCGAATAACACTGGACTTTTTGTCCATGAAATAATGTCTCAATCGAATAACGCTGGACTTTTTGTCCACGAAATAATGTCTCAATTGAATAACACTGGACTTTTTGTCCACGGACCAATGTCCTGATTGAAAAATACAAGATTTATAAATCCATGGACATGGACAATTTGTCCATGAAAATCCTAATTGACTACCCCCCTATAAGTCTTTATAAACTTGGGGCAGGACAATTACATCCCTAAAAACACAGAAAATGTCTAATACATCCTTACTGTTTAATAATTTTTAACATATCATGGTTAAAATTAATCATATGTGTGATTTTGCTATTATATTAACCACAATGCACAACATGGTGATTAACATGAGTTTTTTAACTTGTGTAATCACCTCATCAAATGTAAAATAAAAAATGTAAGTAATATTTATAGTATATTAAATACAACACAACAATAAAATCATCTTCACAATTACAATTGTTGGAAATAGAAGCAAAAATAAAAATAATAATAATAATAATAATAATAATAATAATAATAATATAATAATAATAATAATAATAATAATAATAATAATAATAATAATAATAATAATAATAATAATAATAATGGAGTAGTACGTAACAATAACACAAAATCCGTAAAAGGAAAAAAAGTGAAAATGAGTTTGATCGGGGTAAGATGGTCATTTAAAAGGATATATATGTTTTTTTTTTCAATGATTTATATGAGTGTTTAATTTCACATAGATTGAATATTATGAGAATATATCGTCAAATTGAATTAAAAAAATTAACACAGGGACTAAATTGATTTAACCGAACAGTTTAAATGACATGTATATCTGACTCCAAGTTTGCAAGGATTTATATGAGTTTATGGATGTTTACAGGGACTCAAATGTTTTTAACTCTAAAAAATAATAATAAATTAAATCAAATTAAATTAAATAAATGTGAGGTTGTGGATGTAAAACGTGTTAATATTTCCCTTTCTAGTCATAGTTTGAGGCGCGGCCTTCCGAGTCTGTGAGCAGTCAAATGTCAAAATAGTCAACGGTCGTTGGATTCGGCAAAATCCACTAAACCCACCAACCACATGATCCCACGTGTAAAAAACTTTGGATCCCTTAAACTAATTAAAAAATAATTTAAAAAATAAAAATTATTGTATCACTGACAGATCTCCCCTTTTTTTTTTTAGATCTGCTCTTCAACACCAATCCACTAAATTTTTTTTTTCTATTTTTCATTCTCTCATCATCTCATGTGAACTGGTCTTGTTTTTTCTAACCTACTTACATTGGATTTTCATGCACATTTGACCACATGTTACATCAAGATATCTTTTGTTTTTTTATTGATTATACATAAAAGAAAATTAGCTCAACAACCATTATGTAACATGGCAAAATCTCGTTGCGGCGCTCCGACCTATAAGGCTATAACTATTTGGTAATATTATATTATTTAATCATAATGTAGCATCAATATTGGATATTCTTAAGGCCAGACTATACTCAAACATATTATTAAATTTCAGTAACAATTCAAGTAAAAATTTCATTTATTGTGATGTGAATTGACTGAACAGACACATCACAAATAGAAAGGAACAGATCGAGGACTAGAAAAGCACAAGTGAATGTTAAAAGATACTTCATGTTAAAAGATACTTCATATTCTTAAGCCTTAACGGTCGCCTTTGTCAATCCTAATCGTATTTTTGGCCTTCATTATTTTATACATGTTTTAATTTACTTATTAAATCTACTCTTGATCAAAACATTTCTATTTTCTTCCAATTGGGTAAGGTTTGGATTTCTCTTGTTTTGAATAAATTTTTTAATCTTCCTTCATTTGACATAAGTTTGTTGCTCTTAACAATGCAAATTCAAGACCAAACTCAATTAGTATCTTAACATGTAGTACACCTAATTGATCTTATAAATGAACAATAAAGTGCACATGATTAATTCGATTCGAGTTGTGTGAATACTATATCTTAAAATGTGTTGTTTAACCGAACCTAATTAAGAAAAAAAAATCTAATTTTATTTGTCAATTTTTTTCATAGTTTTGTGTTCTGATTAATAAGATAGTTGAACCAATGTCCTCCCTTAGCTATAACTATATTCTATAATAATATCATAAATACCATTAACAGTTATGTTTTGATAACGAGAATATGCCCTTATTGTGACATATATATATATATAGTGAAACGATTAGGTGTAGCGAACGGCGGGTACGGCCGCGACGTGGGCCGTCCGATCGCGGGTCCATCGCATCCGACGGTCAATGTGAATCGCACCCGATCGTCCGATGGGATGGACCCGTGATCGACAGCCCGTGATCGTTGCCGCACCCGCTGTTCGCCGCACCTAATCGGTTATATATATATATATATGAAAATTATTGCATGCGGCGAACGGCAGGTGCGGCCGCGACGTGGGCCGTTCGATCGCGGGTCCATCGCATCCAACGGTCGACGTGAATCGCACCCGACCGTCCGATGTGATGGACCCGTAATCGACGGCCCGTAATCGCTGCCGCACCCGCCGTTCACCGCACGCAATAATATCCTTATATATATATAGTTCTCCATGTTTATTCATCCAACACTATAACTATATTTCTAATAATAATAATAAACATAGAAAAATAACTAAATAGGAAAAAGAACAATAGTAAGAAAATCATCCAACAATAGTATTGGTGGACGAGAATGCATTGCAGGTAATGGATTAGGTGTGTCTAGGTAGAGACCTACTCTACCAAGTGCTCGCGCATGTGTTGTATTTTGTGTGTTTTTTACTTTTTTGCTTTTATTCTTTTCATGATCTGTTTTATTAATATTTTAAAATAAACATGTCCACGTTCCTTTCGAAAAAACCAATAGTTAGAAAATCATCCAATTCTCTTTTATCCACGTATAATTCTCTTTTAGGGTTCTTTTTGTGGTCCTCTCTTGAGCACGTGTATTCATTTCAACATGACCACTATTAAAAAGAGATCGGCCAAGCAAGGGCACACATGCAACAACCCCAAAAACAAGTGGTACAATTCATGCATGTCACTTTAAAACCTCTTCCCAGCTGTTCATGAGTTCTACAATTCATTATTACTAATTTTTAGGGCAATTAACAAAAATAGCATTATTTGAACCAATATTAACAAAAATAACATCGAATGGGGAATATTTACAAAAATGAGCAATGCTCAGCGCTTACTTTTTTTTTTAACTAGAGGCGCCATACATATATATGGCGCCTCAAGTGATTTTGCATTTTAAAGGAGGCACCATATGCCTCCTTTATTTCTTTGTTGAGATCACTACTTCTTCTTTGATTAAATTAACGATTAAGATTTTTTATCTGAATAAATTTTAATCGCTGATATTTTTTTTAACATTATAGGTTAAGAAGAGAGAAAATCATGGAAGATCATGGACTGAGTTTTTTTTGTTTAAAATTAAAATATATCTAGTTGATAGAGATAAGCATGGAAGATTTATTTCTTTGAATAAATTTAATGACTGGATTGAAAGAGAAAATCATGTTGATAGAGATAATCATGGAAGATTATTTATTTGATTAAATTTAATGGCTCATATTAAAAGAGAAAATCATTAAAGATTTTTAAGGATAAGGCTTTTAATTTGGTGGAGAAATATATGGAAAGAGGTTCAAATTTAATTAAAAATTTTAATCGATCAATAGAAACAAATTTCATGATTTTCTCTCTTAACAAAGAAATCTCAGCCATTAAAATTTAATTAAATAGTTGATAAAAAAATCTCAGCCATTAATATTTAATTAAAGAAGAAGTAGTGATCTCAACAAGAAAAAAAAAGACGCTATATATATGGTGCCTCTTTTAAAACACAAAATCACTGGAGGCGCCATCTATATATGACGTCTCCAGTGTAAAAAAAAAAAGGTCAGCGCTGATCAGTGCTAGTTATTGTAAATATTTTTCATTCGATGCTATTTTTGCTAATATTAGTTTCATTGATGCTATTTTTGCTAATTGCCCTAATTTTTATGTACTTGTTTTGATTTTTTTCTTTATGATGAAAAACTTTGAATCAAAGTCATGGGATGTGGATGTCAGTCAATATGCATGCCTCAACCACTATGTACCTAAATAAAACACAGGTGTGCAAGTACAGGTCAGGAATTCAAACTAGCTAAATAGGGTTTGGTGGTTGTTTGTGTATGGTGAGGGCCAAGCCTCCGCGTTTTGGAGAAAAGTCTATTTTGACAAGATCTTCCATGAAAGTGAGTAGATGTTCATGCTACACAATGGCCACCACCCACCACCACATGCAGTGGCGGCTCTTTAAATTTTTATAGATCGAGTGATTTAATTTTAAAAAAATAAATTATATAAAAATTAAAAAAAAATTACTTTTATCATATATTTATCAAAAACATAAAAAAATTAAAAATAGAATAATAACTTACATTAATAAAAAGGAAAAATCCATATAACCCCCTGTAAACTACATGAAATCCATATAACCCTCTGATTTTTCCTGAAGTCCATAAAACCCCCTGGAAACATGTGTAAATCCAAATGGACTCCTGAATTAAATTTTCATAGATAGATGAGGAATATTATGTGAATATTCTGTTTGGTTAATCTTTGCTGAAAAAACAGTATACCAAAAACCCTACAATATGTTAAAAATGTGAAAAATATTATGTAAATAGTTATTTTACCTCTGTGGATAGAGTTTAATAATCCATTTAGAGGGGTACAATTACTATTTACATATGATTTTTCGCATTTTTAACACATTATAGGGGGTTTTGGTATGTTGTGTTTCAAATCAGATTTCACCAAACGATATGTTCTAAGAATATTTCTTATCGGTCACCAAAGTTAAATTCAAGGGGTTATTTGGAAATATAAGTGTATCCATGGGTTCAAGATAAGTCAGGGGGTTATATGGATTTCAGGTAGTTTACAAGGGGTTATTTGGATTTTTTCTTTTTTTATATGCAATTAAAAAAAGTATGTCATTATCAATGTTTTAAAAACCGGACCGTTATTTGAACCGAAAAAAATGACCAAGTTAGGGTCACCAGTTCAATTGTCGGCAATTTAATGATATAATAAATGTATTAATTTTATTAATAATTTAAATTTATAAAAAAAAAACATTCCAAGAAATTTTCACAGTTATTAAGTCTTATTACATTTTCAAGTCCACGTATAACTAACATCACAATAAGATAATAACATAATTTTTCAAAAAAAAAATAAAAAAATCACAATAACATAAAACTATATGATGATTTTATATATAGTTAAATTTTAATCTGAATAAACTATATTAACTTTGAGTTTAATAAATTCTATATGAGATTCAAGTTAAAAATTAACTAAATTTATAAGAGAAGATACCTATTAGTTGTTTAGACTGTTTGCTTTTTAAATAATTAATAAAAAATTATTGTCATTTGTGAAAAGGGGTTCAAGAGTGATGTTATATAGTTGTTTTAATTGAGTAGTACCTAGAATTTTAAAATTATTTTTATTTTTTTCCCTGTTTTATATTAGTATTATTTCATATGAATACATTTATTACATTATGATGACACTGTCACGGATTAATTCCAATTGATCCAACAATTTTATTAGTGATACAATTATTTATTTTTTGGGAAAATTAATTAGAGGTCCTCCCATCCTCTCCCTCATTATTTTTAGGTCCCTGTATCTTTTGGAGATATTTCTAGGTCCCTAACATCAAATGGGGTTATTTTTAAGTTCAAACTAACAGCTGCCGTCCCATTCCTCCGTTAGCATACCCGAAATACCCTTGAAATAAATATATTTACCCTGCCTTTCTTCTTCCCCAATCCACTGAGCCAACATTCAAAACCCTAAACAACCCTCTCATGGCTAACCATTCAAAACCCTAAAATCGAGTCTCCAACACCCTAAATCGCACCTAGAGCTCGACAATGACAGCGTTTGAACCATCCACTCTTCTTCTTCTCCACAGAAAAGTTTAAATGTCTCTCTCATGACGGCGGTGAAGGAACCACGAGTTATAAATAGGTATGGAGAATCATAATGCTCTATCCAAAGAGAAAAACAATGATGGTATGCTTAAAATAGAAAAAGTGATAAAAGAATACCATTGCTGTTGGTTCTGGATTTATTTTTCAATATGTAAAGAAGATTGAATTAGCCTTCATTTCAACTGATGCTATTCTTTTAATTCTATGGTTATACAGTGATATGATTATAGTGTGCCCAGCTCAATTAACAATGTACTTAGTGTTATTTATTGCTTTACGTTTAGTAGATACACAGTGTATGTGGCATTAATATTGTACGTAATGCATTTCATACATAGGCTGAACACATGATTCATTTTTGTAAAATATTTCAATTTAAACATGGATACCCTAATGGCATTTTGTTCCTACAATGGAGAAACATGAGTAGTTCATGTTGGTAGGACTACAACACTTTCAGATATTATGAGTAAATTATGTGAAAGATGGAAGTTCGATGCGCCAAAAGTCAATTTGAAGTATGACATTTCCATTCAAGCTAATATGCGAACAACTCTTGTGAACAATGAAGATGTCGAGACAATGTATGACATTCACAAGATGTGTGGGTCCAACTTTATCCAGATTAATGTTTATATAAATTCTGAACAAAGCGTTGCTGGAGATGCAGGACAAAGATAAATTGTTTTACTACTTGTTGTTATGATCCAATGATTTATTTATACATCAATAGTGTACTAGTATGGTTTAACATTGTACCCATACTAATTAACAATGTACTAGATAATCATTTTTACTATTGTATGACAATGATTCATATATTTTATTGTATGACTTATAATGCTACGATGGGAATGAATTGTAGGATGTCCAACAGTGTCCACCTGAACCTAGGCACAACTGTACCACCATCTTCAGTACCTACATCTTGTAGCTTGGTTTCTCAAGGGGATATCATTTGCGGGAGTTCAAGCGGTGGGATGCTGACAAGCTTTTGGAAGAATATCATTCATTCGGTCAATCAACAATTTGAAAATGTTGAAGATTTTCGCATGTAGTTGACCAACTATTCTATAGCGCATTCATTTAATTTTGAATATGTGAAGAACGATAAGGTACGGGTAACTGTCAAGTGCAAGAACCCTTCTTGTGGATGGCGAGTTCATTGTTCGAGAATCGGGTTATGTCCTTACTTCCAAATCAAATAATTGAACAATATTCATTCATGTGGTGGTGGAATATCAGCAAACGGTCATCCAAGAACATCGCGAAGATGGGTGGGTGAGATTACAAGAACTAAGCTTATTGACACCCCATTGTATCGATCCAGAGATATAGTAAATGATGTGTTTAGGGATTATAGAATCCAATTACCATATCACAAGGCTTAGCACGGGAAAGAGGTGGCTAGCAAGGACTTACATGGAGATGAATCCCTCTCATTTGATAATCTTCGGTGGTATGCTGGTGTGATGATGGCTACAAATCCCGAAAGTTATGTGGAGCTTGAATGCACTCCTAATGACCATAGATTTAGACGATTCTTTGTATGCTTTGGTGCTTCACTCATTGATTTTGAAACAGGTTGTAGGCCTTTGTTGTTCCTAAATGGAACATTTCTGAAATCAAAATATCAAGGTATTTTGCTAGCTATCATTGCTAAGAATGATGATGAAGGTTTCTTTCCGTTAACATTTTTAGTCGTGGATCAAGACACCGAAGACAATTGGACGTGGACAATGAAATACCTCCAAAAAATTATATCCGCAGATCGAATGATCACTTTCATTTCTGATAGGGGTAAGGGATTGATGTCAGCTGTCCCTGGAGTCTTCCCTACGTCGTATCATTCCTATTGTCTACGACACTTGACAATTAACTTTAGAGAAGCTATCGCTGGTAAGTTTAGTATAACCATTCAGAGAAAATTGCTACAACTTTTAGATGTTGCAGCTTATAGACCCATGATAGAAGACTACACAAGGTCCCTAGCACACATGCGTGTATTCTCTGAACAAGCAACGAAGTGGGTTGAGGACTCCGATCCAAATCATTGGGCTAATGCATTGTTTTCAGAAGAAAGAAACAGGGAAATGTACTCCAACTGTGCCGATCATTCAATTCATGGATACTTGAAGCATGCAACCTTCCAATAGTCCAAATGGTTGATCATATACGCGTTCAGTTGCTTGATTTCTTTCTTAGGACCTCCAAAAAGGAGCCACATTTCACCATCATCAGGAGTTAGGCTTCTGACAACCTAAAATAAATAACATTTATACAATTAACAGTGTACAATTTCGATATAATAGTGTACTAGGAGCTTTAACAGTTTACTATAAAGATTTAACACAATTGAGTTTGAAATTTAAAGTAAATGACATATACCTCATCCGCCCTCACATTAAAGGGGTTGACATTCTTCTCACCCCTTCTCTTCATCTTTAGAACCCACTTGAACAACCGTGGGGATACATGATGTCCCACGGGTTTCCACCGATCTTCTTTAACATGCTCGTAAAACCAGGCCTATACAAAATGTAATAGTCGGGACCCTCTTATACTAGTCTATGCTAATATTTGCATGTTTGGATTGCAGGATAACATATGTTTATGATAATAGGTGTAATATCTTTATAGTCCTTAAGTCGTGCATTCGGTTTAATTTTGGATAAATACCTTGGAGACATATTTAGGATTTAATGTAAACATATGAAGTCCTTATAATCGAGTTACCTTTCATACAAAATTAGTTTTGCATCATTTGTAGCTATAAGAAAAAATTTATGGCTATTTTACAATTTCTACATTTAGAAGAAGAGATCGCGAGGTCTTCTGTTCATCGCTATTTTTAATATAGTTGGGGGCTTAAACATAGAAGTTGTAGATATTTTCGTTACCTTTCCAACATAAGTTATATCATCTGAAATACACTTTTCTACAAGAAGTTATGATCAAACGGAGACTGCGCAGAATTTTAAAGAAGGGCATTTTTGTAAATAGGCCGAATTCGATACATAGGTCGGTGGGGCTTGATGTATTTGGTAGAGAAAGAGAGAGCGAGCGCCCGAGGCCTATTTTTGGTGTGAAAAAAGGATGAAAATCAAGGAAAATTAGAGAAAATTAGAAAAACTTCGTGGAGTATTTTCGACTGTATTGGGTAAAGATTCTTGCTCTTTTCACCGTTATTCTTCATATTGGGTTGTTTTATTTCAGTTTTTTATCAAATTTATGATTTGGGACTGGAATATGAATATGTTTTTGGGGCTAGATAAATAAGAATTAGAAAGTTGTTTGTATGGGTTTGAGGTGGGGATATCGTATTTGTTTTAGAGAACTGAGAATTTCTGGATTACTGGGGTTATATTATAGTATCTGATTGAGATTATATTTTGATCAGTCGATTCCTATCTGCGTGGCTTAGGAGTTGGTATAGGGTGAGTCCAGCTTGGGGTTGTGAATTGTGAGGTAAGTGACCCGATTGACATTTGCTTGTTCCGTTCCATTCTACATTGTATTGTTGTAAGTGACCAGATCGACAATTTTGTTCCATTCTACTTCCACACTTTATTTTTGTTTGAGGCTATTCAGTTGTATTTGAGAATCCAGATGATTTCTATTGTGAATAGAAATTTAAATGACCTATTGCTGAAATGTATTTCTTCAATGTGGATATCCTGTGGTTATTCGAGATTCTAAAATATTCTTATAATTTGTTTATTTGTATCTTCGAGTTATTGTTTATTGGATTCCAGCTTATTTTCCTTATTGATATCTCGTGAGCTTATAATTGACTTGTTAGTATCGTGAGCCTTCCTTTGATCACAATGTATCCATCCTAGTGTCTTGCGAGGGGGACTTGGGGATACCCTGCCATGCCTGGACGTTCCGAGGGTCAGGTAGTGAATCCGCGGTGGACGTTCCGAGGGTCACACGCGAGAGGTATTGTGGGCATCATGGACATAGGGGCCAAAATTGTGATTCCCTTATCATTCTTGTAGCTCTATGACATTTTCAGGGTCATCAGTAATTTAATTGACATTCTTTCGATTGATGGGTAATTTCAGAGTATGTACTTTCAGTCCAATTGTGATGCATCTTGATGATATTCATTGGTCTTATCAGTTGTGAGATGTTAGTTTGAACTATTCATTCCTATTTTTATACATATCAGTGATGTTATTGTTCTCCGCTGATGTTCATACAGTGGTTCCATTTGTCATTATAATTTGACATGGTCTTTATTGAGACGACTGCTTGACTTTGATGTCATCTATATTTTCCTTATGTGTGGATTGTTTGGGTTACTTGTTGAGCATCTTTCGCTCATTCCATTCTCCTTCTTCTTATTTCGTAGAGTAGAGGTGGGGTTTTTGGGCGTTGGCTTTGTCTTTTTTTGGTGGCACGTCTAGCTAGTGATAAGTAGTTACAAATGTGTATATTTTTTATGTTTTGGATTTGTACACGATTTTTTTTAGTAGAGGTTGGTCTAGCAAACTATGCCTATGTTAAAATGTTATGTAGAAATGGATGATTGTATATGAGGTGTGATAGAGGCTCTGTTGATTGCTTAAACATTCCTGGGTGAGTTTATATAGGTGATTATATATATTTTGTTGATTATATGTTATCATAGGGTTGTTATCATACGTGATTATAGAGGGTGGATATTTTGATGTTTTAAAAAAAGTGAGTTTTGAAGCAGGTGACGTGCACGTGTCGGCGTTTTTACACGCGGACTATCATTGTTGGTATCAGACTACAGCTTATGCCTCATTGAGTCCATTGAGGATTTAAGCTGAAGTTCAACAGAGCAATAAGATAGGGTTAGATGTCTAGAATCATATACAGAGCATTTTGGGGATAGGTGAATGTATTTAAATTTATGTGATGTTGTGTTTTGTAGGTCTTGATGGATCAAGGATCTGAGTCGACACCTACAGCTCACCCAGAATCATCAAATGCTAATAGGGTGATCCAAGCCATTGGGGACATGATAGGGACATTGCGGGAGCATATTAATGCTACCCTAGAGCTCAGGCAGACGAATGCGACAACCAAGGATCGGGGGATGTATGATACTTTCATGAGGATGGCTCCACCACTGTTCTATGGTACGACAGATCCATTGATTACAGAGGAGTGGTTATTCTTGTTGGAGAAGACCTTCCGGGCAATCAAGTGCTAGGAGGAGGATAGGGTTCCTTGGACGTTATTCCGATTGGCTGGCGATGCAGAGCTGTGGTGGCATATGATGGAGCATACGCAGACATCCTCAATCACCTGGGAGAGGCTTTTCAATGAGAAATATTTTCCAGAGGCAGTTCGGTGGGAGAAGGAGCGGGAGTTTTTGTATCTGTGGTAGGAGCAACGATCAGTGGCTGAGTATGATGCAGAGTTTACTCGATTATCATGATTTAGAGCACATGTATTGTGGGATGAGGAGGCTTGGGAGAGGAGATTTGAGAGGGGACTTCGTCAAGATATTTATATCACATTGACTGCATTGAAGTTTTTCACCTATGCTCTTGTATTTGAGCGAGCTTTGTTACTGGAACAAAACTTGACGGAGATAGCGCGTGCCCATGAACCATTGAGTGGTGTTACTGCGTTTGGAGTAGGTCGAGTTGAAGGAATTGGAGGGCCCATTCGTCGAGACAACCCATCGAGAGGCCGTCATTGTCGGTATCGTCGAAAGCCTCCGAGGTGTCGGTGCTATCGAAAAGGATCCCGGCGGTGCGCGGGTGCGCGTGCGTGTGTGGGGGTTCTTCGGGGATTCGGATCGGATGCGTGCCCTGGCGGGCTCGGTCGAATCATCTTCTCGGAAGGGTGAGGGGTGTCGTTCCTGGTTGAGGCGCCCGATAGCGGCTCAAAAGGATTCCAGGGTTTGTGTGATCGCCACTTGCTTTTTCTAAAAGCAGGAAAAGGTCGGGTTGGATTTGATCGCCTACGTGGGGAGTTTGTGGGGTCTCCGCTCTAAGACACGGATATACCGTACACAGAGGCGAAAAACAGATAATCATATTCTGCTTCCGGGGCTTGACTAAAGGAGTCTTGGGACATAGGGGTGCAAATGAGGTGTGTATAGGGGGGCGGCTAGTGGGATCAAGCCGTCTGTTGAGGGGCGGCTACTAGGGTTTAGCCGTCTGGGGCCTGGTTTGGTTTGGGCAGAATTTCGGTAGGAAATGGGTTTGGTTTTGGACAGAGGCTAAGCTAGGTTTAGCCCGGGTTTCTGGAGGGTGGAATGAGAGGGTATTTTATGTAGGGAAATGGGTATTTCTCTCACAAAAGGGGGCTCTCTCTCTCTCTCTCTTGGGATTTCTAGTAGGGAAAGGAAATGTGAATTGTGGGTTGTGTATTGGTGTCTTTTGGATTGTGGATGTTGATTTGTGGATGATGGATTGAAGGCTTGGGAACTCCTCTATTTATAGTAAAAAGGAGGCAGGGGAATATCCACGGGGTAAAAGAGTGGCTTGACTAATAGTGTGTGTGATTAGACCCCTCATTAATTCTCTGGTTCTTCTGTCAGGACCAGGTGAAGAGCGGCTAGTGCTAAGTAGCCGCCCAGGATGGGGCGGCTACTTCCTGGTAGCCGCCCCTATCATGACCTGCCAAACATCCCATCTCTGACAAGTGATAGCTTGGGTCGGTTACTTGGGTTGATCCGGCTAAGATAGACGGCTAAAGATCATCACCCGCCGCAATGATCAGCATTTGATACTGCTTTATGTCCCATCAAGGGGACTGGTCCAAAGTCGGCCAGGGGAGCGGCTAGTGCTAACTAGCCGCCTGGTATGGGGCGGTTAGTTAGGTCTAGCCGCCCCTTGCTAGGGACTTGGGTTTTTGGGTTTCTGGTTTTCTGGTTTTAGCTTAGGGCTAGGGTTAGGGTTTGGGTTTAGGTTAGGGCTAGGGTTAGGGTTTCCGGTTTCCTGAACTTCGGTTCTCTACTAGATGTCCAAATGTGGGATATTTCTGGGTGTTACTTGAAGTATTTCTGTCTCTCTGGACGGTCAAATTTGGGGTATCTACAGTCATGATAGATGACAGCGAGGTCGGCGACCACCCAGCAACGATAACAGTAGCAGCCACTACAGCAGAGGGAGTAAGGCCAGGGAACCTATCAACCTAGAGGATGCTTTACATGTGGTCGGATGGGACTCCAGGCTTGCGACTGTCAACAGAAACGAGTTGGACCTTTTGGAGTCTGTTTCACTTGTGGCCGTGAGGGTCATATAGCATGCCAGTGTCGTCAGACAGCAAGGAGTCCAGCAGTACAAGGGCATGGGTCAGGAGTGTAGATACCCTATTTTGATCGATTTGGATCCAGTTTACTTATCCCTAGCGATATCTGAATCAGTTCAATGCTTGTTCCAAATGTATTATTTTCTAGTATGTTATGATTTCTCAAGTGTTTAACTCTATATATCATGAATCTATATAAACACAAGTATCAAATTCTCTCTTTTAAGCTTTCATGCACATCATCTACACCCCCTCATGGATTGATGACCAAGACAATCCCTACTTGGATCATCGACCGAGACAATCCATACTTGGATCGTCCACTTTGACAAGCCCTTATTGGATCGTCGACTTTGACAAGCCTTATTGGATCGTCAACTTTGACAAACCCTTCTTGGATCGTCGACTTTGACAAACCATTCTTGGACCGTCGACTTGGACAATCCATAAAAGGATCGTCGACTAAGACAATCCTTACCAGGATCGTCGACCTCGACGAAGGGATGATGGATCGTTAAAAAACCTAGAGCAGATAAGCCCGAAAAAGGACGGCATGGGCTGCATTTTACGCCCTCTCCGCCGATGTCTGCCACTCCGAGCGACGTGGTAGCATCGTGGGACACTCATTACCTCTCCAAACAGGTGTCAAGAAGATGGTGGCTCGTCGGGGCCATAAAAGGGAGGAAATGGGAGGCTTTTAGGCATCCATCACTCATCTTTTGCTCCCCAAAAGCCACCCAAAGCTACCCCTAGCCTCCCCATTCAAGTCCAACAGTCTCTCACCGCCCTCCACCCTCCATTTTCGAGCACCACCACCCCCTACACCAGCAACCACTCCAACACTCATCCACCACCCTCATCTACCACCTAAGTCCTCCCCTTTCTCTCCCAAAACTATCCATCCGAACCCATCCACTCTTATTCATTACCATCAGCCCCTCACCACCCTCTACCCTCCATTTCGAGCACCACTACCCCCCATAGAAGCAGCCACTCCAAACAACCACCCACCACCCTTACCCACCACCGTCCAAGTCCCAACCCTCACTTCCATTTCTGTTTTTTTTTCTTTCTTTTTTTCTTTTTTTTTAAGCTTGTATAATATATCATCTCCTCATAAACCTTGTAAGCAAGTTGTAATAATCTTATTTACTAAATAAATATAAGTTTAATTAAAGTTGAGAGTGTTGGAGTACCTTATTGGACTATTATCAGTTCTTTTGGAAACTATACGCAGCTGACGGGCGACCCTAACTCGGATCGTCGGTCGGTTGGTTTAGGGACCATTTGAATACCCCCCCTGCAAGTTTGGGTGCTTACCCAAGGACTACTAACCCTTTTGTTCTTCTTTTGTTTACTTCATTTGCTGTTTACTGAATTATATTCTTGTCATTACTTCTTTATATATATATAGTTTTTATTATTATTATTATTTTATGTTGTTTTCTATCTTAGTTTCTTGTTAATATGAAATCTTCCACTAATTTTGTTAAATTTTCTTGGTGTTAACCCTCGACAATCCCACCTGGTTCGTCGAGCCCGACAATCCCCCTTGATTTGTCGAACTCGACAAGCACACCTGCGTTTGTCAAACTCGACAATCCATCCTAGTTCGTCCTGCGCGACAATGCACCCTGATTTGTCAAACTCGACAATCAACTCCTGATTCGTCGATCTCGACAATCAACTCCTGGTTTGTCGATCCTGACAATCAACCCCCACTCGTCGATCCCGACAATCAACCCCCACTTGTCTAACCCGACAATCCACCCTCACTTGTCTAACTTGACAATCCATCCCCACTCGTCTAACTTGACAATCACCCTCCACTCGTCCAAACCCGACCTGTTTTTTTTCCCTTGCATTTTAAAGGGGTAAATCTTTTGGGGAGGGGTTAGTAAAATCATTACTAGTGCCCTCCCTAAACAAACCAACGCGGTGCGTCTTAGTATTCATATTTAATATATATATTTTTATTTTATTTTAGAATAATTTACTATACTTTTATTATAACCGGATCTTAATCATTTTGTGCGAAGTATCTGAGTTTCACCGCGTTGCGTGGCCGGCTGCGTCAACATGAAGAAAATCCACAATTTCTCAGCAAATGCGAGTATCAAAGAAATACCCTCTTTTCTTGCTTTTGAGGAAAAGCAAGTGGCGATCACAACAGCGTCCTTGGGCGCGGTCGAGCGACCTTGGACGATCTTTTCAACGGCGATCTGGTGCGTGCGTACGGACCAGAACCAAATTTGGAAGAACCGGATTACGATGACACCTATCACATCGTCAAAAATCAACATCGACAAGGAGCTACAAAGTCACAGAGACAGACGGCTCAAGGTATCGTGTACGCCATGACTGAGCAGGACGCATGAGCATCTCACGATGTCATGAGAGGTACT
Organism: Acorus calamus; assembly: GCA_030737845.1. NCBI lineage: Eukaryota > Viridiplantae > Streptophyta > Magnoliopsida > Acorales > Acoraceae > Acorus > Acorus calamus. The sequence goes on along the minus strand of CM060866.1, from coordinate 8,275,553 downwards.
ATCACAATCTCTCAGTTGATCGCATCTGTTCTGATTGATCCAGGAGCTTCTCATTCCTTCGTTGCACTGTATTTTGTACCTTGCTTGGGAGTCGAGCCGACTCCAATGCTTCATCCCCTAGCAATATCTCTTCCGACGGGCTCCGTGGTGATGCATGTCGATCATGTCCCATTTTCATCGTCGGGCGTGAGTTGAGAGCTGATTTGATATTATTTGAGATGGTAGGTTTTGATATCATTCTGAGGATGGACTGATTAGCTAGTTATCATGCGAATGTGGATTGTCTCTCCAAGACAGTCACATTCAAGATTCCTTATCAATCAGAATTTCAGTTTGATGGAGAGCGAGGTGCAGCAGAGGTCTGGGTCAACTCATGTCTGCAGGCGCAACAGTTGATTCAAGATGGTTGTGCTTGCTTCTTAGCACACGTGGAGGATTGCGCGGTATTGTCTAGGCGAGTGGAGGATGTCACAGTGGTTCGAGAGTTTTCATATGTGTTCTCTGAAGACTTACCTAGATTACCACCAGCTCGAGAGATTGAGTTTTCTATAGAGCTACTCTCTGGGACTTCTTCTATTTCGAAAGCTCCATACAAGATGGCACGAGCAGAGTTGAAAGTGTTGAAGACACAACTCGAGGATTTGTTAGAGAAGGGATTCATTAGGCCTGGTGTTTCTCCTTGGGGTGCATCGGTCCTATTTGTGAAGAAGGACGGATCAATGAGACTGTGCATTGACTATCGCCTTCTCAATCAGAGGACTGTAAAAAACAAGTACCCATTATGAAGAATTGATGATCTGTTCGATCAACTAAGGGGGGCACAGGTGTTCTCCAAGATTGATCTGAGATCGAGCTATTATCAATTACCGATAAAAAAGGAGGACATTCTGAATACAGCATTTCAGACCTGATGTGCCCATTATAAGTTTGTCGTCATACTTTTTGGGCTAACGAATGCTTTGGTAGTATTTATGGCATTGATGAACTAGATATTTCGACCATATCTAGACCAGTTCGTGATGGTGTTCATTGATATGATATCCTTGCTTAATAGAGAGGAGCATGCACAGCACCTGAGGATTGTCCTTGGTGTCCTACAAGCACACAAGCTGTATGCTCAATTCAACAAGTGTGAATTCTGGTTGGAGAAGGTGACATTCTTAGGGCATGTGATCTCGAAGAAGGGAGTTGAGGTGGACCTGAAGCGCCCCACCAATGCCACTGAGATTCACAGTTTTCTTGGTTTGGCTGGATACTATCGCAGTTTTATCGAAGATTTCTTGAGGATTGTAGTTCCACTGACTCATATGACATAGACGAATGCTAGATTCGAGTGGACAGATCAATGCGAAGCCAGTTTTGAGGAGTTGAAGAGGCGTTTGACTTCAGCTCCTATTCTCACTATTCCTAATGGTACAGGAGGCTTTGTGGTCTATAGTGATGCCTCACAGAGAGGGCTGGGTTGTGTATTGATGCAACATGGCAAGGTAGTAGCTTATGGATCGAGACAGTTGAAGCCCCATGAGCAGAACTATCCTACCCATCATCTAGAATTGGCAGCTGTAGTTTTTGCATTGAAGATATGGAGACACCATCTTTATGGTGAGAAATTTGAGGTATTCACATACCACAAGAGATTGAGATATTTATTTTCACAGAAGGAGCTGAACCTTCATCAGAGACGATGGCTCAAACTTTTGAAAAATTATGATTGCACCATTCAATACCATCCAGGGAAGGCGAACGTCGTTGCTGATGCCTTGACTAAAAAGTCAGCTACGAGTGTAGCGCACCTGATGGTTCATGAGTGGTGTTGGCTCAAGAAAGTTTGAGACTCTGATGTGATATTGCAGATGGGAAGGCTAGGAGTTTTGATCGCCCAAATGAGGGTACAGTCGATCTTGTTGACCCAGCTCAGAGAAGCTCAGAGGAGAGATGTCGAGTTTGAGGAGTTTCATCGAGTATCTGAGTCTGAGGCAACAGATTCAGAGTGAAAGATGAGGACAAATGGATTGTTCTGCTTTTGAGGAAGGATTTGGATTTCGTCAAATGATGAGATCCGACGAGAGATCCTACAGGAGGCACACCATTCTGCATACATTATGCACCCTAGTAGCACAAAGGTGTACCAGAATCTGCTAGGTTTGTACTGGTGGCAAGGCATGAAGAAGGATATTACATATTGTTGGGAGATGTTTGACCTGCCAAAGGGTCAAAGCAGAGCACCAGCGACCAGGAGGCCTATTGCAACCATTGGAGGTGCCATAATGGAAGTGGAAACATGTCACTATGGATTTCGTGTGTGGTGTACCTCGATCCCAGAAGGGATGTGATATTATATGGGTTACCATGGACAGACCAAAATCAGCCTACTTTTTTGCTGTTCGAGCTACGCAGTCGATGGATAGTCTGGCGGCTAAGTATATCGATGGAGTTGTTTGATTTCACGGAGTGCATGTCAGTATCGTATCAAACCGTGATCCAAGGTTTACATCTCTTTTTGGAGAGGTCTACAGCAAGCTTTGGGGACCAAATTACAGTTTAGCACGACATTTCACCCCCAGACCGATGGTCAATCTGAGAAGACCATCCAAACTCTCGAGGACATGTTGAGAGCATCCATTCTTGAGTTTGAAGATGGATGGGAAAAGAACCTAGCATTGATGGAGTTTGCCTACAATAATAGCTATCATAGCAGCATCAAGATGGCACCCTTTGAGGCATTGTATGGTAGGAGGTGTAGGACTCCTATTTGCTGGGAGGAGGTGGGAGATCGACAGATGCTTGGACTAAAGATTGTGCAGCAATCGATCGACACAGTTCGTATCATCAGGGATCGACTTAGAACGGCTTAGAGTCGATAGAAGAGCTATGCCGATAACAGAAGGAGAGATTGGAGTTTCAGGTTGGGGACCACGTTTTTCTGAAAATATCATCGACGAAAGGGGTGATGAGGTTTGGGAAGAAGGGCAAGTTGGGCCCTAGATATACTGGTCCATTTGAGATCCTAGAGAGGATTGGTATGTTGGCATACCGGATTGCATTGCCACCGCAGTTAGAAGGCATTCATAATGTGTTTCACGTGTTCATGTTGAGGAAGTATAATCCGGATCCATCGCACGTCATCAATTATCAACCCTTAGAGGTTAATGAGGATTTGACATTTGAGGTGCGACCCATCCGTATTTTAGCACGTCGAGAGCAGCAATTGAGGACTAAAACCATTCCATTGGTTAAGATCCTATGGTAACATCAAACATTCGAGGATGCGACGTAGGAGTGTGAAGCAAAGATGAGGGAGCGTTATCCTCACCTATTTTCATCCTAAGGTATGCTTTGCGGATTTGGAGGACCAAATCCTGTTTAAAAAGAGTAGGATGTAATAGCTGGGACCCTCTTATACTAGTTTATGCTAATATTTGCATGTTTGGATTGCAAGATAGCATATGTTTATGCTAATAGGTGTAATATCTTTATAGTCCTTAAGTCTTGCATTCAGTTTAATTTTGGTTAAATACTTTGGAGATATATTTAGGATTTGTTATGAACATATGAAATCTTTATATTTGAGTTACCTTTCATACAAAATTAGTTTTGCATCATTTGGAGTTATAGGGGAAAAGTTATGGCTGTTTTACACTTTCTGCCCCTAGAAGAAGAGATCGTGAGGTCTTCTTTTCATCGTTATTTTTAATATAGTTGGAGGCTTCTTTTGATTTTGGCTTAACATAGAAGTTGTAGATATTTTCGTTACCTTTCCAATAGAAGTTGTATCATCTGAAGTGAACATTCCTACAAAAAGTTATGATGGTTTGAGGGGAGGCTGCGCAGAATTCTAATGAATGGCATTTTTGTAAATAGGCTGGATTCCTTGATTTCATTTGATACATAGGTCAGTGGGGCTTGATGTATTTGGCAAAGAAAGAGAGAGCGAGCGTCCGAGGCCTCTTTTTGGTGTGAAAAAAAGGGGGGAAATTAAGGAAAATAAGAAAAAGTTTCATGGAGTATTTTTTGCGCTGTACTAGGTAAACATTCTTGTTCTTTTCACCGTTATTCTTCATATAGGATTGTTTTATTTCAGTTTGAATCAAATTTATGATTTGGGGCTGGAATATGAATATGTTTTTGGGGCTGGATAAATAAGAATTAGAGAGTTGTTTGTATGGGTTTGTACTGGGGATATCGTATTTGTTTTGGAGAACTGAGAATTTCTTGATTACTGGGTTATATTTTAGTATCTGGTTGAGATTATATATTGATAAGTGGATTCCTATTTGCGTGGTTTAGGAGTTGGAATAGGGTGAGTCCAGCTTGGGGTTGTGAATTGTGAGGTAAGTGACCCGATTGACATTTGCTTGTTCCGTTCCATTTCACGTTGTATTGTTGTAAGTGACTAGATCGACAATTCTGTTCCATTCTACTTCCACACTTTATTTTTGTTTGAGGTTATTCAGTTGTATTTGAGAATACAAATGATTTCTATTGTGAATACTACATTTAAATGACCTATTATTGAAATGTATTTCTTCAATGTGGATATCCTGTGGTTATTCGATATTCTAAAATATTCTTATAATTGATCTATAGTTGTTGTTTATTGGATTCCAGCTTATTTTCCTTATTTATATCTCGTGAGCTTATAATTGACTTGTTAGTATCGTGAGCCTTTCTTTGATCACGATGTATCCATCCTAGCAAACATGAAATCTTCCACGTCCTCTTCCTCTTCTGACTTCACCAAGTCCACCATCTTCACCTTCAAGGCTTCCCTTGTCACGTAGGTATCATTTCTGAAATACTTCTTCTTTAGCCTGGAATCCATTGACTTTGATTCTGTGATTGCCCTCTTTCCAAAGGCAGTCAAGACTCTGATGAGAGCAATATCCTCAGTTGTAAACGATAATCGTCTTCCATCAATCTTAAAAATATCTTCATCAAGATTGCAGTTATTAACAAGTGTGTCAATAAACTCTGATTTGAATCCTATCTTAGGGATGTCCACCAAGATGTAGAATAGTGTCTTCTTTAAAAGATTGCGATGACATTCCCTCACGTCTATCTCATCCATCATCTTCCTATAATAAATAGGAAAACAATGGTGTTGAACTAACAAAGATTTGGTAATGAAAGGAAACTGGATTGTTCTCGTAAATATGGAATGATAGGACAAACATAAGTTACTGAGGTGAATAATAACATATGACAAACATAAGTTATTGAGTACTAACAATGTGCTCATAAATTATAAAAATGTACATTCTCTAAACTTCTATACAGTGTACCATATCAATAATAACAACTGTACTAAGAATATGAAGATGATCTCTTTTAAATGCTTCTCAAATCTAACAGTACCATACTATTGTAGAATTAAATATCTCTTAAATGCCATACAACTATTTAGATTTATATCATGCTATTGGTGTACCCATCATAAAGATTAATAGTGTACCCACATTATATTAAAATGCACATAGCACATAACAACATACATTTCAATCAACCAATAAGTAGGACACATAGAATTATTTACCTCGACTTTCTTCCAGACAAACATTGGATTTCTTCACTAATTCTTTTGTAACTTTTTTCTTCGGAGGGGGTTTGGTTGATTCCTTGGGAGCTTTGGGCGATGGGTTAGATAGGGCTTTTGTAGATGGCTTATGAGTAGGCGATTTGGTGGAAGGCTTGGCAAGAGCTTTTTTGGACGGCTTTGAAGCGGAGGATTTGGTTGAAGGCTTGGAAGGAGCTATTTTAGAAGGCTTTGATGCGGGGGATTTGGTGGAATGCTTGGAAGGAGCTTGTGATCTAGTAGAAGGCCTCAAAGAAACTTTTATGGATGACTTTTTAGCAGAGTATTTGGTAGAAGGCTTGGCTAGGACCTTTTGTCAATGGCTTTTTAGCAGAGCATTTGGTAGAAAGCTTGGCAGGACCTTTTGTCGATGGCTTTTTAGTAGAGGATTCGGTAGATGGCTTTTCAGTAGGGGTTTTAGAGGATGGCTTTCAGTAGGGGTTTGAGTTGATGGCTCTTCATTAGGGGGTTCGGTGGATGGCTCTTCACTAGGGGGTTCTGTCGATGGCTTGGGAGGAGCTTCTGTGGATGAGTTCTGTACAAGGGATTCACTGGATGGGTTTGAAGGAGCTTCTTTGGATGGCTCTTCACTAGGGGGTTCGGTGGATGGCCTGGGAGGAGCTTCTGTGGATGGATTTTGTACAGGGGATTCAGTGGATGGGTTTGAAGGAGCTTCTGTGGGTGGGTTTTTAGTAGGGGATTCTGTATTGAACCTCAGACTTCTTCTTGGTGTCAAATCCTCTGTTCAAACCATTTTTAAAATCTTATATAAATTAGAAGGTAACAAACATGTAAACACATAAAATGCAAATGGCAAACCAAAATAACATGTAAATCTTTGGAATTGGCATTAAATTGATAAAGTAAATTTACTTCAACACATGCTATTATTAGGTTAACAATGTACTCAAAAGATTTACTAGTGTACTATTACGTTTAATAATATACAGTGAAGACATTACAGCGTACTAATGACACAACCACTTGTGCATAGCACAAATCCACTCCAAGGCTTGTGCATAGCAACAATATGTCTTCTATAGAAAAGAATTGTAGATAGTATAATTTTATATCATGCATTTGCATAGCATAACCAAAAAATCAACCCAAAACATGTGCATCAGATATATTTGTTGTTTATCAAAGCATAAATTAGGTCAATATACAAAGAAGATAACAGTGTACACATTTATATTTACAAAGTTCTCATATTTGAAACCCATATCAGCAGATCCTCTAAAATATGAACAACATTTATTTCAATCAGGTGATGAAAGGGTTCAGTTTGACGTATTCTATGCAGGAAGTATCGATTGAGCCTGGCGAATGACCTCGCGGCCGCGGAGGATCGTCGAGGGCTTCTCGATTCGTTGATGTTGTAGTCGATGCACGGTTCCTTCGATGGAAGGAGGCCGCTTAGATCATTTAGTGAGGATTTTTTTAGGGTTTTGTCAGTTTCAATTAGGGTTTCAGGGGGAAAACGAGGGGTGGAGAGGGAGGGGTTTTGGGAGAAATTTCGGGGAGAGAGATGGAGATTAAGTGTGAGGGGTAGGGATGACATTTCACAAGGGGGCTGAAACGGCAATGGATGGAATGGACCTACAAATAATAGATTTTGGGTTTTAGGATCTAAAAAAACTAAAAAGACTCCAGGGACATAAAAAAATGAGGGAGAGGCTAGGAGGACCTCTAATTAATTTTCTCTTTTTTTTTTTTGAAAAAAAAAAATTAGAAGTGTAGAACTATGCAACCATTCCTTTCATTAAATATGATTACATGTCCGCATTAGTGATATTTAACCAGTCATTTTCTTCATTAAATGAATGTCTCATATTCTAAACATTAGTTAAATATAGTTGTTTCGTGATATTTAGGTGAGCCACGACAGACTCGAGATTCGTGTATTATAAAATATACATATGTATATATATAATACCAGTTTGCAATTAGTTGAAATTAATATATATTTTAGAGTTTTTTTTCATGTAATCAAATATTTTATCTATGTATCTAAAAATAAGTTTGTTAAGATTTGTTAAATGCATAAGTAATCATGTTGTCAGATTATAAATCTAGTTGTTAGAGAATTAATATAATAACTGTTAAAATATCTGAAATTTAAATAAGATATTATCCCATCTCAACAAATTAATTAAGTGTCTAAACAAACTTTCATTAGAATTATAAAAAACAATTCAATTTTTTATACAAACTTATTTATTTGAGTTTAAAAGATATCTTTAGGATCTATTTACTCTCTCTCTCTCTCTCTATTTTTCTTGAAGGTATCTTCCTCTCGTCTGCATCAATTGTTTTATTTTTCCTTTCATTATTTTATTTTATTTTATTTTTTACCTAATTCGATGGTTGGTCCACCCTTGAAAATTTTTTCTGCATAAAAAAATTAATATCTGACAGTATAACAAAAAAAAAAAAACTTACAAGTTGCAAAGAAAAACGAGAGCTGAGCGAAATGGGGCTCCGCAGCCTTCAAAAATAGGTCGTAATCTTCGCATCTCAATTCATATGTATATATATATATATAAAAAAATCCCTACTTGGCCCCTTACATATTCAATTCATATGCAAAAACTTGTACTAACGCAAAAAAAAACTTGTACTCGATAGATAATATTTTTATTTCTTTAAGATCATGCAATATATTATTGTTGGATGTATATTTATTATTCTCATTTTTAAGGAGGCGGTTAGATGTGGTTTTGGAAAAACTATGCATTTACAAGAATCTGATTTCACCAAATCCATTTTCAAATCGACAAAAAAAAATTGTAACTTAATTAAACATCATACATTTTCAACTCAAAATTACTAGCAACAAAAGCATAAGACCTTAATTAGAAATATTTTATTTATTTAATAAAATGTAAATAAATCAGTATATACTTTTAGATAATCACATGACTTTTTATGATTTTAAGAAGATTTCAGGGAGTTAAGACGATTTAAATTTTATGGAGACTTTTTTCAATTTTTCAATGAGATATCGATTTTTTCAAGAAAGAAAGTAAATTTTTAAAGGATATAATAGTAATTTACCATGCATGGTTAGGGTTAACCACATATTTGATTAGTTTCGATTTTGATAAGAACTAAAATAAATATTGTTTAATAAAATAGGAACCTTGGGATTTATCAATTTTACAATGACTTTTTCTGATTTTCATAAGTTTTAAGGGAGCAACATCGATTTTTTCCTTTTATAAATAAGTGCTCAAAAGCTAGCTTTTTCATAAACGGTAGAGAGACAACTTCCTGCAAATTCAGTTTGAAACTCAGTTTTTAAGGAAAAGCTAATTTCTAAACCCACATTCCATCAATGTAATGAAATAATAGCATATGCTTTGTTATGTAATTAATACGCATTAAAAAATAGCATATGAGGACTACACATGGGTTGTCCCTAACATTATCTAAGATTGTCCCATGGGTAAATGAACATGTCGAATACATGTGACAGCTACTTGGAGATAGTTAGGGAAAATTGTCTAGAGAACAATTATATCTTTCACTACATCCATCTATTGCTAAGTTCAATTTTAACTAACTCAACTGTGATCAGTTTAGACAATTGTCCCAATTTTGTAAAGAAAATAGGAATATTTTGTTCAACCTAAAAGTGGCTGAGATAACATTATCTTTATTTTTTGTCCGATTTTAACAAATATAAATATAGATAAAATTGATGGATTTGTTATCCCCTAAAATTAGAACAATTTATCTTTAAAATCTTAACTTATTGCCAAACCAACGCTCACCCACTTTGTTTGGGACTTTGTAATCACTCACACTCACATGCTTTTGCAAAATAATAATTAATTAATTAATTAAGAAGTGAAAATTATGCCTAATATACACACATAATGGGCTTCGAATGATGTTACCATTTACATCAAGGGCATGTCTACTTCCACCAACCAATTAACTATTCTCACCAATCAAAAAAATAAAAAAATCATAATTTGAACAACACTAATTCCACCAACAATTCGACAGTTTCCCTGTCAACATTCTTTTAGAACAATCGACAGTAGGTCTGTCAACCACCATTTAAAATATTCGACAAACATTTTGTCGACATTCCTTTAAAACCTTTGACAATTGGTTTGTCGACCTAAGACACATTCGATCACATTCAACATTCAATGTACATTAAAATATAAATGTATTCACAATCACATGCGTTGAAGCTACCCAGTAGAGGCCAGAGCCCTGTGAGGTGCTCGCAGGCACTATCCAGGATGCTTGTTGGTGTGCCCATATGGCAAAGATAGTGGACATGAGAGGCTACCAGGTAGAGGCCACACCGGGAGAGGGCTACCGGATGATGTCGAGAGCGTGAACTCCCCGTGATGAATCTGCCCATTGAGTGTAGGATGCTAGAACTCCAAAGGTATCGCAACCAGACAGTTCAGTTAAATTAAATATTAGACAAATCAAAATTATCATTACTAGAGAAAAAATAATGAAGTTGGTCATGCACCTAAAAAATCTAACAAAATCATATTCGATTCAAGATCAGAGGTTAGTTATGCACCTTAAAAAATCTAATAAAATCATATTCAATTGATAACCAATCATTATATCATCATATGAATCTATCCAAATATGCTATTCTTAAATACCAATAACCTTAAATCTAACTACACGCATTATGCAAACAACAAAGGAAATTGGTTCAATCCAAAAGTTCTATATACAAAGCCCAACCAATTAACCAATATCAAATGCAAACAACAACAAAGCCGAACAAATTTAAATGGTCTTCTCAGGTCGCCAGACCAACCGTCGAAGGTTGTAAAAGAAGGTTGACAAAGAGTTTGTCGAATGGTTTAAACAATGGTCAACAGAGAAACTGTCGAATGGGTTAACCAGTGGTTGACAGGGAGACTATCGAACGGTTGGTGGGATTGGTGTTGTTTAAATTATGACTTTTTTTTTTTTTGATGGATGATATTAGTCAATTGGTTGGTGGAAATAGACCTGCCATTTACATCAATTTGTAGGTCTAATGTTGTATTGAATGAAATATAATGCTGTTGAGCACTTGTTGAACAGTTCCACCCAACTTGTTGTTGCTTTTATACCAAATCAAAAGTGGCTTTTTTATTTTTTTTTATTTCTTTCTTTAACGAACAAATTCATTTTTTTTAGGCTTTCAAATTCAAACATCGGTTGTTTCAAAACATGTGATTTATAGATCATATAAGTTTGACCAAACATGCATGGTCAGCGTATGCATTAATCGGTCATCCCTAGAGACCAGAAACTAGCAGAACCGAGATATTTAAATAATAATTTATATTTTGTTAAAAGATTTGAATATATAAATAAAAAAATAAAAAGTTTTTCAAATAAATCTATTCCAAGCATGTAACTTTAAAATTTCAGCTTTTCATTCCAGGATTTATGTTTCAAAAGTCAGTAAAAACATGTTTTACATAAAAGATTATTGACAGTAAGTTTTCATCAATTATTTTAAACAAGTTGAATATATTTATTAAAACATGTTTTACATAAAAGATTATTGACAGTAAGTTTTTCATCAATTATTTTAAACAAGTTGAATATATTTATTAAAAGGGAAAAATCAAAATAACTTCCCCCCCCCAAACCGATTGAAATCCACATAACCTTCTGATTTTTCCTAAAGTTCATATAACACCTATGTAAATCTAAATAACTCATTCATTAGGATTATTATGTGAATATTCTATCTATTCAATCCTGATTGAAAATATAGTATACTTAAAACTCCCTACTGTGTTAAAAATGCAAAAAAATCTTATATAAATGATGATTTTACTCCTCCGAATAGGGTTTTACAATTTTCCAGAGTACAAAAAGTTTTTTGCATTTTTAACAAATTATATGTGTTTTTTGATATACTGTCTTTTCAGTCAAGGTTAATAAAATAGAATATTCACATAATATATTCCTTATCTATCAACAAAAATTTAATTCATGGGATTGTTTGGATTTACATAAGTGTTTTAAGGGGATTATATGGATTTCAGACACTTTATAGGGAGTTATTTGAATTTTTTCCTTATTAAAATTGATTTTAAACATGACATTGTTATTTTGAGTGTTGTTACACACAATCCTATTTATAGCCCCACCTGTAATCTTGTATACGTCGATAGTTGTCCTACATATCAGGTATATACCTCCTTGAACAAGGTGTACATATTTAGATTTTTTTACATTTTTTATAAGTAAATTTATGCAATTTAATGGAATATAAACTTCATTTTATCTTTGGAGCGTACAAAACACACCATATGATGCACTTGAAGGGGGTGATTGAACATTATCATTCAGCGTCTCTTTTTACATAGCCATGAGGTTTGCTACTTGCTAGCTTCTCATAGTTCTTTGGTTCGAATCTACTATGCCTGTGTTGCACATGATTGTGGATGCATGGTTCTGTTCGTCCCAGGTTTTCTCACTCCACATTCACTTTTGCATGTAATCAATAAATTATGGATGATTAAGTGCATATGAGGTTTTCTCAACTAATCCTAGGTTTCTCGATCGTCATCTAAAAAGGGGTGAAAATTAACTCTCTAGATGATCCGTACTAAATCCCATTAGTACTTGTTAATCCCCAATAAAGAGTTAACACGTGTCTCATCACATAATAAACATATAGCCAATGTTTGGATAGAGAATAAAACTTATTCCTACTGTAATACCAACATATATGGGTATAACAATGGAATAAGTGATTTTGTGTTTGGTTGTATTTTGAATTATTCTCGTTGGAAACGTGATATATTTGGATAAAAAAATTGAATAAAGTGTGTATAAGGATTTATAAAATGTGAAAAAATGATGATAATTGATTTGATAGGTGATTTATAAGAGGTGGTGACAATTGATTTGACAATGAGCCCACATATTCTTTAGATGAAATAGTCTGGAATAATTTTAATTTCAAGGGTTAGCTGAAATTCATGTACCACTTATATCAGTTTATTCCGATATAGTTTATCCATGGGTATTCAATGCTCTCAAACAACCAAAATATGCTATTCTCATTTATTCAAGGATATTCCAACCCCTATTCCACATTCAAATGGGGACATGCTTTAGGAGACATGTCAGCCCCTGATTGAAGACTGACATGAACTGATGAATGAAGTATTTACTGAACCGAGTCTCCTAACTCTCACTCCTTTCGTCTTTCATACTATCAATAAATTTTTGTTATAATTAATATATGGTAAGAGGCTGTATATTTATGTCATTAGATACTCATCAATAATTGTTTAATTTCATGATAAAACTTTATCTAAAGAGCCCTATATAAGGCCATGTAATAAAATATATTTTTTAGTGTTGATAAACTCAGTCCTATTTGCAGTTACATGATCTGCAATCTAAAGACGATACTCTAAATGACTATACACTCTACTAATGGAGAGATAGAATATAGTACTTCGCTGGCCAAGTGTATGTTTTTTATTAAAAAAAATTATATTTCAAAAACAATAAAAAGATGTATGGAATGAGTTATTTAGATATATATAACACACTTTTCATATTATATAATATATATTTCATTAGGCGGGTATATACATTAAAAAAATCAAAATAATTTGGAACTATATATAAACGTGACTAGATATATCAACTTCATATATAATTTTGCTAGGTCATGTACTTGATCATGTATTAATAAATTATATGTATATCAATCTCAATTTCTCTAACATGAGATTTTATCTCACTAAACACCCAATATTACAAAAACTGCAATAGTCCATTGTTCTAAAAATCACGATTCACGACAAAACATGATAATAGATACTTAAGCTTACAGATTCTTCCCAACCGTGATCATAGACTAATAAAAACCGTGATATTTAAAAAAAATACGCCTTTGCTCACGGTTGCAAAAAAAAAACCGACTAAATCTATTTTATTATCATGGTGTTATTATACCGTAATTAAATAATTTAGCATTTGATCACGGTTGGTATAACCTATGATCACGGTGTTGTTCAAAGTGTGATTAAGCTCAAGATCAGTGGGGGATCCAGGATTTTTTTTCTAGTGGGGGCCACCATCACTAATAAATAAACATAAAGGATAGTGTTATGTTCGATATCTTTTTCAATCCTAATTACAGTCTATATATGTTTTGAATTTTTAAAAAATATTATACCTCATCTAATGAGGTATATGTTTTTTAAAAATGTAAATCATTTATAAAGAGACATACACCTCATTAATGTCAGCATATGATTCTAATGAAGCATATATAACTAGAATTTGAGCTAAAAATAAATAATGTGTAACAGAATTCTAAAATTTTAATAACATAATACATTACACATTTTTTTCAGCCTTAATCCAGTCTCATATGCGTTGATAGAAAACCATTTAAGCATATTCTCATATTAACGAGGTATATGCATTGATAAAAAAAATTCACATTTTCTATAAATACATCAATGCAATTCATTGGAGCATATGTTTCATTTTTCATAAAAATATGTATCGTGTATATTATTTTAAAAAAATTCAAAACATGTGTAAACTAGAATTATGATTGAAAAAGGAGTTGTATGTAGCATTATCCAACACAATAAAAATACTTGATATCATATCCCCCTCTCATTTTTGTCATTTTATTTTTCAGATCCCCAACTATCTCAACTATCCAAAATATTAAAACCCTTGACCCTTATCTTTGTTCTCTACAATTTTCTTCTGCTATCAAAGTTACTAATTGTCATTGTATTTTTTTTTATAAATCCAGTGGGGGCCACCACCCCCACTAGCTCCTTCTTGGGTCCGCCCATGCTCAGAATTATTCCTAGTTCGCATGTTATCATTGAAGAAGCATAACAATCACGGTTTACATAATTCTGTGATCGAATAAATTATTTTTAAAATTTTTAAAATGAGACAATATGACATGTGATTAGGGATGGTAAACGAGCCGTCGCTCGAACTCGGCTCGGTTTGAGCTCGTTTGGACTCGTTGAATTAGACAAATGAACGAGTTTGGACAATTTTTAAAGCTCCGTTAGGCTCGGGATCTGGATCAAGCTTCATTTTGGTTCAAACTCAACTTGTTTGTGTTATAAAAAATTTAGTTAAGCTTGGCTCAACTCATTTGTAAAATCAGAACACTAAATCAATCTAAAGTTATGCTCGTTTAGGCTCATAAGCTTGGCTCATTTAGACCAAAATTTTATTTTCAGCCCCTAAAATCCCTAAAATGAATAAGAATATTATGTTCATTTAGGCTCGTGAGCTCGACCAACTCAGCTCAGCTCGTTTATAAACGAGTCAAGCTTGAACGTGTCAAAGCTCGACTCATTTACCACCCTTACATGTGATCAAGGTTTATGAAAAGAAAACGACCTGACGTGAAATACAGATGTGAAAGATCTCGGTTTCTTTCGAGGTTCTAGAGATCACGGAAAAATGAAACTATGGCATGCAAAGTTGGCCCGGAGACACACGTGTGTCATGTGCGAAGTGAAATAGCGCACGTGCCACACGTGGGAGAAGATGGATCCGTTCATTTACGTAGTCAATCAAGCATGCTCTGCATGGGAGTGAACGTGCCTCTCGTGGGGGTTTCTGCATGGCAATAGGTCTTGTTTGTTCTTTCACTTCTTTGTCAGCCCTTCAGAAATTATTGGAAGTCCAAGGTATATATGTATATATAATATGGAATCGTACGTCTATAATCCAATGAACAGCGATGGTTGTATAACAAGGTCTATGTATTGATATGAAGTGAAGAATTTTTTTTTTAATTTCTTGAGTTTGATTAGGACCTCCCTTGATATCAACACCCCACTTTGAAAAAAGAGAAGGAAGTGTAGAATTGGTTACTGCATGAGTTGAGAAATTGAGGGGGCCTTGCAGCATTGGATAGGAAGAACTTCATCAGGATCAAAGACAATGCCTTGATTTTTTTGTTTCATACTTTGGGTAATGAATTTCAATTTTATATATTTATAATTGTTTGATGATGAAAGGATGCAAATCAAAGCAAGTCAAGCGCAGACTGTCATTTTTTCTTAGATCAAAAGATCACTGATCACGTATGATGATTCGGAAAAAAATATGAAGAGGTTTTTAATTAATTAACATTTTTTTGGTAAAAATTTGGCTTTCAAACCATTGACATAGACTGTATATATTAGTTAATTATTACTCAAGTCAAGTATATAGATTCCAAAAAAAATTAACCTTTTCTATGTAATGTGGCTCCCATTGAATTGAATTAATAAGATCAATATAGTATCTAATATAGTAATATCTAATAACATGATTTAGGAGACTGAAAACACACGCACATATACATATAGTTCACACATATAGTATTACACACACACACACACACAAACACACAGTGTGTGTGTGTAAAAATCGTACATGGAATTTGATTTATTTTTAAAAAATGTAAAAAAAACCATGTATATATCTATCTTTAATCAGTTGAGAAATATAGGTTCAGCCAAAAATTGATGTTTTATGAATTATTTTCAAATCCAAAGATTGATAAATATTATTTTACTCAATTTTGAAGAGAAATTGTCAAGATTTAATTGATCAGCTGGGTTGAGTTTGCAACTTATTATCATTGTCATTTCATTTCTCATGTCATACAAATTTGTATAAATATTTTTGCTCTATCCGGAACCTCTGTTTTTTTTTGTACTTCAGGGACTTTTGTTTTTACACGGGCAATGTTACACTAAGCCCATGTTTTTTTGTTTTTTTCTTGGTAATTGATGATATCATTAATATAAAATAAAATTACATATGTATTTTAGAAAAGGAAAAAGGAGTTAGGACCATATAGAGAGGGCGTAGGATACATGGATACACATAAGAGGGCTAGCGAAAATGGATTGATAAGCAGGGGAAAGGCACTATAAAAGGTTAAAACAAGTTCTCCTGTTGTTGTCAAGATTTTCTGATCTGGGGGCTCCATATTTGTCTTCAATCATTAAAGATAACATTGTTGAAGAGAGTTGAGTTGGCTGAAAAACAGAGATACCCTTAATAGATTGCAGTGAGGCCAAACAATCTGCTACTTTGTTCCCTTCTCGATAGACATGTGATGCTTTCCACTCGGCAAGTTGACTAGTTATGCAATGGATGAGACGGATATCACGTAGAGCAGTCCAAGGGATAACACTAATCCCATGTTATAGTCTCATTTACATCACTTGCAATCACCATAATAAGTATACATCTCATTGAAAATTTAATTTTTTACACATTCTATAAACTGACCACTATAATTCATTGGAATATATATACTCATTTTTATAAAAATACATACATGAGATAAAATATTTTAAAAAATAAAAAAATGTTGATTGTATTTGGAGTTGGAAATGAAGCTAAATCCAACATTTTCCTTGAAGAAATAGCATAGTATAGGTTGTTGTAATTGGTCTAAGGAAAATATTATACTCGATCACATTTATCAACCAAAACTCATACCTCACATGTTTTTATTTTTTTAAATATAGTAAACATCATCTAATGAGGTATATGCTTTGATAAAAAGTACATATCGCTGCATTTCGAGTTAAATGAATCCATTTTTAGTAAGTGTAAGAAAATATTTAATGAAGTATATATAACATTTAACGAGGTATATGCTAAATTATAAAGTGATATATAGGACTGTGTTTTAAACTGAAAAAAAAAATTTGAGTATAATAGCACTCTTGGTTAAAGGGTCCTAGTAAGCCCATGGATCAAAGATGTTAAAAGTTTCAGAGGCCGTCCTTCATTTAGAACTTGGAATGTGGCCTGATCGTGGGCCGGAATAAACTTGGATCACCTTCACCATCTGTGTTGGGCCTAGTGAGTGATACGTACCATATAAATGCTGCTGGGCCTATCATCGGGTCAAGTTTAGATCTGGACCAAACTTAATGAAATATAAAGAGTGTATACTCTTTTTTTTTTACAATTCAAAATACAGTCTTATATATTTCGTTAGAAATTCAGTAAAGCATATACCTTGTTAGACGATATGTATTACTCGTTCAATATTTTCTTATACTTATTAAAATGGGTTCATTCAATTCGAAATGGAGCAGTATACACTTTTTATCAAATCATATATCTCATTAAGTTGTGACTTCAGAAATTTTCATAGATGGGGTCATTAAAATAAATAAATTTCATAAAAAAAAATTTAAAATCTAATCTCATCATATATTTATAAAAACACATAAAATTTTATTTTAAAAATATAACAACTTATATTAATAAAAAAATAAATCACCAAAGAAATGACTAAATGAGATCAATGATTTCCAATATATAAACTTTTATAATTGTCTTCGATGAAATTTCATATTTTAAATTCATTGCATAATAATTTCATTAACAACGTTATCGAATATGTCTTTTTCAATGTACGTAATTAAACAATCATTCATCAACTGATCTCCTATTATATTATGTGATTGACGCGTCTATGTCCGTGCGTAGGTGATCGACGAGTTTGTCAATAAGGGCAATTTTGTTTTTAAACGGAGTAGTGGTCCCACTATTTTTTCATTTGAAGTGGGTGTAGGATTTTTAATGTGTCTCTTGACTGATTTGTTTTAAAAAAAGAAAAAAGATATACACAGCCCCCGTTGCAGCCCCAATTATAGTACATCCCTTTTTCTTTTTTAAAAAAAAATCATACACTTACCTTTTGAAATGCATGTTGTTATATAAAATGAAGTATATACTAAGACACATTAGTGTGTTTTTTTTCATAGTGAAAAAATGAAAAAAAATTGGGTCATATGCTGTGATAGGACTTATACACTATGATAGTGCAGTATATACTATGTTATCATAGCGTATGGATTGCAGAACAGGCTGTAAAAAAAATTGTGTATATCAGCTCTCTTTAAAAAAATATAATGGGTCAATGTCAAACAAGAGGCTTGTTTGTTTTTTTTTTTCAAATAATTTGGTGGGGGTCAATTGACCCCACCACTCACAACCTAGCGCCACCCCTGACCTCATTAAATGATGTTTACCATTTAAAAAAAATAAAAACATGTGTAATTTGAGTTTTCATCAATAAATGTGACTGATTCTAACATTTTTCAAACATAAAATATTTCATCCCATACGAAACCAATCTTTAAGTGGTGGCTCTATTTGAGACCCTCTAAATTATAAATAAGTCTCTCACATCTTAATTACTTAATGTCTAAGCTCCTCATATAATAACTTCATATGCGAACAATGAGTACACCCCACTAACACCAAAACCTCTCTCCCACCATTCGTCTCCCCCACAAAACCCTAGCCACCTGGTCTGTAGTCTATTTACCTCAAGCCCTCAAAATGATTCAACAGAAGGACAAAATGATTTATCCATTAGGGTCCGTTGGGATAGAGACATAAGTTATTCTGGGGTTTATACCTATTTTAGGAATTATTAACTTTATTAATGGAATAAGAGATTTTGTGTTTGGTTGTGTTTTCAGTTATTATCATTGGGAAACGTAATAATAAAGGTTGGAGTGTTTGATTGATGAAGAATAAGAGATGAATAAGGTGTAAAAAATTGATTTGACATGTGGATCTTATTGATGTATAAGAGATAATGATAGGTGATTTGAAATAATAATAATAAAAAAAATGTAGGACCCACTTATGATTGTTGTTGGAATAGGCTAATTCCATATGAAATGAGTAATTACTATACCCCTTAATTCTTAGTTATTCCTGCATACAGATTCTTCCTTATTCCTCTCATCGAAACGCCTTTTTTTACTTATTCCATGCCTATTCCTGTTTATCCCCCCTTATTCCTATAGCCAAACAGCATTGAAGGTGTTGAGGATGGATTGGTGAGGAGAAGGCTGACGATTCTGATGCGGTGGCTAATTTACCCAAATCTTCAGTAGACATAATTACCGGTGGGAAATTGAAAATAGTGCTAGTGATATACTGGTATCTCCAACAAAGGTAGATGGAGATGTTATCTCCAACAAAAGGTAATTGACCAGATAATATAGGACGAACCAACAAAATAAGATCTAATTTGGTAAATGGATAAATATTTAAGATAAGTTAGTCTAATTTATAAAAATAAAAAAAACTATTATTTTTATCTAAATTTACATTTGGTATTGCATTTTGTTATCTCTATTTTTTTATGTTTTTATCCTTAACTTTGCATTTGGATCACATAATCTAAAATATATAATAACTTTAAAAAAAATTTAAAAATACCAAGTTTATCATTTCTATTAATGGGGTATTAATATTGTTGATTTTGGTTTCATTAAGTTTTTTATTTTTCTTTTTTGGGAATGATAATCATAAATGTTGTCCATGTTTTACAAAATGAGATGAAAAATGAGAATAAAATTTATTTCACATTTTACCTAGAATAAAATATTCCCTCTTTTTCTCTCAAAACACGGACAATTGTCCATGCTTCATCCTTTTTTTTCTTATGCCATATGAGATAATATGTGATTTAATCCAATTATTTTCTTATCTCAACCCCTTATCCTAATGCCAAATCAAGCTTAATAACTTAATTTTAATTATTAGCTGGAATCCATATACTATTTTATAGTTCCACCAATTAATTTTGACTTGCAATTGCATATTCTCATTTATTTTAATTTTTCAACCTCCAATTTTAAGGCTAATTCATTTTTATTTTGGGCCCTATGTTTGAACCAAACGGGGTTAAAAGATGGAAAATACATTTGGGCCGGATAGCAATCCAAATAGAAAAATGTTAGGCTGTCATTTTTAACCACTAAAACTTAAACCATATATATTTTTATTTTTTTTTAATAATAAACATCAAGATATATACTTTGATAAAAACATATACCGCTATTCAAGTTAAATGAATCCATTTTAGATAGTATATGTTTCACTTTCTAAGTATTTTCTGTTGGGTAAGGATAGACCCACTATCCGAGTTGATCTTTCCCACTACCTAATATTACCAAAATGCCATTATTTATGTATTTTTTTGTCTTCCTTTCCCACTACCCAGTTCGACAGGGTCCAGTCGAAGTGTTCTTCATTGGGACGGCAGAGGCCTGTCGAACTGTCTGAATAAATGTCGACAGAGGCCCAGTCGAAGTGTGTTTCATTAGGACGACAGAGACCCGTCGATCTATCTGAGCAAGTGTCGACATGGATGTGTCGAACCCTTCAAAACAACAATTTTCTTCTAAGAATCAATCATTTATACAATCATTTAAGTCCTTATGAAAAACAAAAATGTCATTTAAGTTATTTAAGTCTTTTTGAAAATCATTCACATATATATTTATTTAAGTATAAGAAACAAAAATATCAAACAAAGAGTTATTTGAACCAAATAAACAGTAAACATTTCATATAGAAAAAAAAACATTATTTTCTTTTCTAAACAAGTGGAGTTTGTTTAAAAAAGACTCCACTTATTTAGAAAAGAAAATAATGTTTTTTGTCGGCTGTTTATTTGATTCAAATAACTATTTGTTTGATATTTTTGTTTCTTATACTTATATATATATATATTTTAAACAAACTCCACTTGTTTAGAAAAGAAAATAATGTTTTTTTTCTATATGAAATGTTTACTGTTTATTTGATTCAAATAACTATTTGTTTGATATTTTTGTTTCTCTTATATATATATATAAATGATTTTCAAAAAGACTTAAATAACTTAAATGACATTTTTGTTTTTCATAAGGACTTAAATGATTGTATAATTGATTGATTCTTAGAAGAAAGTTGTTGTTTTGAAGGGTTCGACACATCCATGTCGACACTTGCCCAGACAAATCGACAGGTCTCTGTCGTCCTAGTGAAACACAGTTCGACTGGGCCTCTGTCGACACTTATTCAGACAGTTCGACGGGCCTCTGTAGTCCCAGTGAAGAACACTTCGACTAGATGCTGTCGAACTGGGTAGTGGAAAAGGGAGATGAAAAAATAAAATAAATAATGGCATTTTCGTAATTTTGGATAGTGGGAAATAGTAACTCGGGTAGTGGAAATAGCTTTGCCCTTTTCTGTTTTAGAATGAACTTTTCAAGATTCTTTTTTCACTCCCTCTCTATTCCCAGCGCCGCCGCATCTCCTCACGCCGCGGCCCCCTCTGCGTCCGATCTCCCCAGGCCGCGGCCCTCCTTGTTCTCTCTCTCTCTCTCTCTCTCTGCATAGTCAGATCCGGTCCCGGCGGACCTACTGCCGAGTCGGGTCTGGATCCACTCAAATCCGGTTCGAACCCGACCCGTTGACGGACTCTGACCAGAGGCCTCTCTCTCTCTCTCTCTCTCTCTCTCTCTGCTTTTGAAGAACCCAAAAAAATCTGTGCTTTCAAAGGGAATAAAGGTGAGTTCAGATTCCCCCTTATTCAATTCATCCATCTATGATGTTTTTGAGTCTCTTTTTGCGTCAATATATGTTGGGGATTGGATTCTATTGGGTTGTCAAAATTTTCCGATTCTATTATATTTTTAGTGCCTTTTCTGCTCATCTTGTGATTGGGTTTTTCATTTAATCCGTTATTTGTTTTAAAAGTGTGATCTTTTTATGTGGGTATTTGTGTTAACTTATGTTCATGCAGTGATTGATGGTTTTCAATGAATTTTGTGGTTTAAATTTTCATGTTCTTTGTTCTTCAATGTTGGATTATTAAAATTTTCCCTGAATTTTAATTAAATTGTTTGCTATCTATTCCACTGTTAAATTCATACCTTCAGTTAATCTTGTTTAGAGTGTTTAGAATGAATGAATATCTTCTGTTTTGGTGTTTGTTGAATCTTCTGATTTTTTTTCGAACATGTCTTTCAATTCCCATCATGAAGTAAACTTTCCAATTTCCAGTTACTAGTGGTCTGAAAATTTCAAATTTATTATTTTTTTGAATTTGGATTGTCATTATTATTGTTCTTGTTGTTTCCTTTCACTGAAGCACTCTTTTTTTTTATTTAATGTTGGTTTTATTGAAGTTCCTAGTTTGTTGATCACACAAAGGTTTCAAAATGAGGCTGCTCAAGGTAGCGACATGCAATCTAAACCAATGGGCTATGGATTTTGAAAACAATTTGCGAAACATCAAGGAATCAATATCCAGGGCCAAGGAAGGGGGTGCTGTTATTAGGATTGGTCCAGAGCTCGAGATTCCTGGCTATGGCTGTGAAGACCATTTCTTGGAGCAGGATACTGTAACGCATTCGTATGTCATCAGCCCTTCCGTCCCTTGTCCTTGTTTGTGTTTTTTTTCTGAGAACTCTGGTCAATAACTTAGGCCCCATTTGGAACCAATTGTCAAACATATTTTGTTTTGTACAATATGTTTTTAGATGATTGGTTCTGATTGGGTATTCTTGAACTTGAGTTTTTTGTTTCAAATTTTGGTTTTTGTTTAAAAAGTCAATAAACAGCTTTTATAAAAAATAAAAAAAAAGGTTGAGAGTGCTTTTGCAAAACTGTTATTTTAAATTAATTTAGAGCATAAACTGCTTTTGAATTGGTTCCAAATGGTGCCTTAGAATCTTATGTATCTTTGCTAAAGTGTTTAGTGTTTGCTATGACCTGTAATATAACCATCTTTTATGTTAAATAGTATGATACATAGAGAGAGAGAGAATATATTTCTCTCTCTTCAATATACAAATAGTTCTACAATTGTTATCTATTGCTTCTAAAAAATATATTACATGTCCTAGACTAGTGCCTCACATTTTTTTACCCCAAAAAAATTGTTTTCATTGACAAGATTTTTATGATTTGTAGACGCTCTGACTTCGTTGGCAATATAATAACATATAGCTTCTGATATAATCTGTTTAATTTTCAACTAAAATTAGAGTGGAAGAATAGGTGATTGATCATTATACACTTGTTTTTCTAACATGGTTCGAATCATTTAATGTAGATGGGAATGTTTGAAGGACCTTCTATTGGGTGACTGGACTGAAGGCATACTGTGTAGCATTGGTATGCCAATCATGCAAGATAGTGTACGTTACAACTGCCAGGTTTTCTGTTTGAACCGAAGAATAATCATGATTCGACCCAAAATGTGCCTCGCAAATGATGGAAATTACAGGGAATTTCGATGGTTCTCATCATGGACACTCAAAGACCATCTTGTGGATTTCCATCTCCCAGATACCATTGCTGAGGCTCTTTCTCAGGAATCTGTCCCATTTGGTTTTGGTTACATTCAATTCCTCGATGCGTAAGTACTAAAAATTACCCAATTATTATAAATATTATAGCATTTTCTATGTGGATTGATGGTACTTAATTCAGCTGATTGCATCTTTGCATCATTTATGTTGAAAATGGACAAAGAAAGGCATTTTATTCATTGCATTGAATTTAAGCTCGTTGAATTATTTGCTTTATTTTCTTGAATTATTTTCTTTATTTTCTTAGTGCAATTGCAAGAACAAAATCACTGTTTTTCCAGTTGCACGTTGCAGTAAATTAAAATTTGTGAAATAATAGCCAACAATCAGAGGGATTATAGATGTCTTCTGCTTCATCTTACATTATTTCTTTGACACCAAATCTCCAAGTTAGTCTTGCTTGCAATAATATAGGAAAGATTGATGGAATTAAAAAATATGACAAGAATGAAACTAGTTTTGATGATGGTTCTGGTCTCCTTGATAATTTGTCTTTTCCAAAAGAAATCTATAAAGACTACATGATTGTCATGTGAAGCATTTACCATGTAAAGGATTGTCAGTTTTTTTATTTTTGAGAGAGAGAGAAAGAGGATGGGATATTTTAAATTGCTCAATGAAAAGGAATACACCCAAAGGGGAAATGAGGGGTCTCCCCTCTCCACAATCTAAAGAATAAAAAAAGCATCAAAAAAGAAAAGAAATTTTCAATAGCAAAATGCTACTGTACCTTAACGTCCTCCAATGTGTTTTTCATGATTACGGCAACGACCAGTGCATTCCCACTTCTTTCAAAACACTCTCAACCCCCAATACATCCTGCAGTATCTCAATAAAGAAGTGATGCTTCCCCATGTGTTCTCCCAATAAGCTCTCCTCCTTCGAAAGATTAGTTCTTCATGCATACACCAACAAATGGCATGCAGAATCATGCATTTGGCCTTTTGACTTCTATCTCCTTCATTTCTTGAACCATGCCCACATATGTGATTATCAGGGATTACTGGAAGGGTTGTGAATTTAAACTTCTTAATGGAGAGGCATTTCAATTTAGAGTGTGGCGCTTATCTTTTTGTTTGGGTTCTGAGTTATATTGTTACCCTGTTTGAGGATGCGAGAGAGATTTTCATACTCCAACTTGTAATCTTGCAAAAGAGTATGCTTATAGAAAATGATATCCTTTGCAACTCAGTATATGGTAAAAATTTATAATTGGGCAGATTCAACTTTTGATGTTATTTGTGCTACCCCTTTTATCGCACTCCAACTTATCATCTTGCAAAAGAGTATGCTTATAGAAAATGATATCCTTTGCACTGACAGAACAGTCATGTAGAAAGATTAGCAGGCTGACTAGCATTTTTAAAATGAAAATTTGAGCTCTTTTGAGTATATGGTAAAAATTTATAATTGGGCAGATTCAACTTTTGATGTTATTCGTGCGACCCCTTTTATGATTTTGAAGTACCATGAACTGCTATGCTAGATTGTTGTAATTTATGTAAGGGCAACTTATAATATAAGAATAGCTTATTTCAGTGCTCTTGCTGCTGAAACCTGTGAAGAGCTTTTCACCGCCGATGCACCTCGTATTGGACTTGCATTCAATGGTGTAGAAATATTTACGAATGCTAGTGGAAGTCACCACCAATTGAGAAAGCTCAATCTCCGAATGGATGCAATGAAAAATGCAACCCGCTTCTGTGGAGGTGTCTACATTTACAGTAATCATCAAGGATGTGATGGTGGTCGACTTTACTATGGTACTTGGTAACTACTACTTGAGTGTTCTCTTATGACTGCTAGTGTTTCTGTGATCCTTTTAGCCTGCACTCATGTTAATTTTTAGTTTGTTACATTCTTGAATCCCTCAACTCTTTTGCTCTTAATATTATTTTGCACTGCCTCCATTTATTTTCCTTCACTGTGTCTTCTTACTTCTTGTTGTTGGCATTTGTTGTCTTAAATAAATATAAAACACTTTCAATATGTTTTTGAAATATTGGGAGCATATGTTAACTTATACGTGACAGTGACCTGGACTTGTGTGCCAGCATTGGATGAGGATACTGATTTCCACGTCACTTAAATGTCTCTGCAGAACTATATTCTTAGTTTCTTGTATAGAAGTTCTTTAGTATAGAATTTGTATCTACAAGTTATATTTTTTTAATATTTGATATAAGCAATATATCTCTAACTATATCATATTTTACTGTTGGAAAAATTTAAAATTGCAGACAACTTATATTTTATTCGTGGAAACTGGAAATATTCAATAAATTACATGGTCATTTATTCTTCCTATCAAATTTGAGCCTTATTTTTCCCTTCAAACCTTCTATGATGGACGAGAAGTAAATTAAATAGCATAAAAAACGTGTCTTCCAAAGTTTGAAAGAGTCTACGTATTGTGGCAAATTAATTTCGCGTCAACTTGTATTCACAGAGATATTTTCTTACCAATTTCACAAGTCTGTTAATGTTCTGCACAATTAAATTCATCCATCAACAAACAAATGAATTTGTCACAAAGAGATTCTAAATAACAGGAAAAGTAAACTTTTTCAAGGTATTGTTGGCATATTTAATACAGCAAGTGAATGCAATGCGCTATATGACATGCTTGTATCTATTTGCGGCAGATGGGTGCTCTTGTGTTGCTATTAATGGAGATGTTGTTGCTCAAGGATCCCAATTTTCTCTGAAGGATGTGGAAGTTTTGCTTGCCCAACTGGATTTAGATGCAGTAAGCTTACTTTACCTTCCTCTTTTTTATTTATATAGTTCATCCTAGCTGAAGTAATTTTTATTTTGCTCTCTTAAAATTATCTTACCTATGTAGCCAAAGTTGCACCAGATGATACATAAATGAAGTGTAGTTTGTTTTTTGTTTTTTGTTTTTTGTTTTCTGATAATTAGATGACATATGGCAGGATCTGTTTTATTCTAGAGCTCTCTTCTTTTATATAGATTATTCTATACATCCAAAGATCATCAAATGAATCATGTGCTTAAGAAAATTTATGGAGTTCGTGGAGCCTTTCAAAATGGTATCAAAACAGCAGGGATCATGGTTGTTAAATGGCTATTATCATGTCCATCAAAAAAATATTCATAAATTCTTTTGAAAATGTTTCAGTAAATAGGCCAAGTCAACAAATCTGATTTTTTTTTTTTTTTGAAATTAACAAATCTGATTTTACACGATCTCTATTGATAAAACTATACATTTTATGGGTGTTTACTTTGTTAGAGTGTATTGTGGTGTCCAATGGTATAGTTTAGAACATAATTGTCTGGGCAGGTAGGCGGGCTGGGAACCCCTAGGCGCATGAACGCCTAACACAAAGCATTAAGCGGGCGCTTAGGCCCATTAGCCCGCTTAATCAGCGCCTAGCCCGCTTAAATCCGCCCAGCCCGCTTAAACAAGCGACTAACCCTAATGACTATTAAAAAAAACCGACTAGTATCTCAAAAGTAAAAAAAAAAAAGCGCAAACGGCGATTCTTCTCCTCGGCGACGCTCCTCATCTGCAATCCAGGCTTCACTTCTCCAGCGATTCCAATCCAGTTTAGTCTATCTCTTCCTCTTCTCTCTCTCTTCTTGTTCCCCCTCCCCATCTCTCTCTCCGGCCTGATTTCTCTTTGATCTACTCATCCACCTCTGTTTTCAACCTTCCGTTCCAATAAATAAAGCTAACTCGAATATTAAAGGACGTCTCACATTCTCTCTGGCCGAGATTTCTATTTTGTGCTTTTTGTTTATCTACAATGGGTTTTATTTAAAAAGTTTTTAACTTTTCATTGGTGACTCACTGTCACGTGTCAATAGTACTCAGGATATTGTTTATTTTTTATTCTATGCCAAGTCACAGACCATCACCATGTAATATAAATAATTAAATATCTACATTGTATATTTTAATAATTTTTTATTGTTATTTTAATAGTCACATGACACATGAATATTATAATATTATCATACAATATACATGCATATTTAATATTATAATTATTTTTTAATACTTATATTTTGTCATCACTCATTATAATTATTTGTTAAACTTGATGTTTTTCTCATGACACACTATCTTGTTTTCAATGTACATAATATCACCGTTTAAAAAATTTTGAACTGATTTATTATTATATCTGATTACATCTGATTTATAATATTTATATAAATGTAATATATGCAAAACGTTCATGAATTTTAAAAATTAGTAATATGACATGTTTTCTAAATGTCTCATCAAATAGATACAGTGGAGTCGCTTGAAAGTATTGATCTTTTAGTTTTGTAGGTTTGTTTATTGGTTGATGGTTTTAGAACTATGGTTTTTTAGTTGTGGGCTTGTTGCAATGACTATTTTCTTCTTTTTGTTTCATTCTAATTTTTAATTGAAGGTTATTCACATTTTTATAATTATAGAAATCTTGATAACATATAAATCTAATTAAGCACTGCCTAGGCTCGCCTAGCCGCCCAGACAACTATGGTTTAGAATGAGTACAATTATAGGTGAATGGCTAAGATGAACTATAGAAATACCATAGAAACTATGTTCTTTATGTAATCTTGCTGTATGGTAATTGACTAGAATGCCATCGTCTAGACAAGTTAAATTTGGCATCTTATTTGAAGGATGGATAATGCCCTTCAGATTTATAATGGAAAAAGGAAATAGTGAAAGGAAGAAGGAAGAAACTGAAGGAGAAGGCATTGCATTTATGAATCTTGAATTTGCAGAAAACCTATATGATGATGAAGTTCAAGAATTTGAGGGTTGGGCAAGAAACAGTGCTGGGGTGTAGCCCATTATCATCTTCTGGGGTTTGGTTTTTCGTTTTTTTTTATATATGTTGATCGTTTTCACTGTTCATTTGTTGTCTGGGATTGGGTTTCCTTTTCTCTTAGTGGGTTGTTTGTCTGATTGGTTGGATAATTTATTTTTCTAATTCTTCTCTCTGAGTTAGCAAAGGTTGCTGCTGTATTTACTTTTCTTAGATCACATAATTTATTCACTATGTGAAACAGAAAAAGAATACCACGATTAGATTAAAGTAACACAAAATGTTTGACATTGGCTTTTTCTTTGTACATTCTGTAACTTGTTCTAATATTCCTTGTAAATTATTCGTGAACCTGATTATTTCACAATTTTTTATAATAAAAACCTGTTCACTATGCCCTTTCAATATGACAATCTGATTTGTTGTTAAGAACATGAAGAATAGCTAGAATCTTGTTCTAGCCAACTGAGAACTTGTTTGATTTTATTAGTAATGCATAGATCTTCCTTTCAATAGAGATGTGGAAATGTGGACTGTTAGCAACCCAGTGTGGCACACTGGTTATTTGCATGGAATAGGTGCAGGCTTCTTTGAGGGCACTTCATTTAGATGGTAATTGTGACCTGCGTACTGTAAACTATATATCACATCATCCTATTACATTATTGAATTTTACCTAGAGCATAACCTTTCAGGTTTAAGTGACATCTTTTTTTGAATAAAAAATACAAAAGTTTAAGTGACATCTTATGTCATGAATGCAACAAGACTCCCAGTCCCCCTGTCAAAATTGAATTTCCATCGGGTTATTTGACGGTCCCTTGCATAAGTGACTTTGACCTGTTACACTGTGGGAAGAGATGAAGCTAGACAAAGTTTTAGCTATTTTTCCCCATTAGGAAAGAATGAAAAATTATATGATAAATGTTTCAGAAAAAAAGATAGGCTCCATTTAATAGAACATGTTGAAGTGGTCTGATTTGGTTTCAAGTTGTCTGACGGAATAGGGTGTTGTAAAGCAGATTTCACAAAATGATCGATTTTGCAGTAACTATTCTCATATATTGCTAGTATCTAACTGACTAGAGCCAGTCTATATATTCTAATGAGTATCTACCACTTAATACAATTTTAATGTAAAGTGCTTAGTTTTCCAGTATTAAGTTAAATCCAATGTTTTAAATCGCGATCGATTTATCGATATATCAGTTTTGCCGACGAAAACGCGATAAATCGGTGAGTGAGTTAGTGTAGGTTATGTCAGCAAAACGTCAGCGATATATAATATATCCAAATCCGGGTGATGTGTCCATTTGTAGTTAGTGTAGGTTATGTTAAGTTAGGGTAAACCGCAATAACAGTTTATATTTTATTTTTTTTATTTATAACAGTTTATATTGTATTATGTTTTCAATGTGTATGTATTATTAGCAATTATAAATACGTATATATTAAAATATAAACAGTTGCGTCTTGTTGTTTTTTTCTGGAGACGAGTCCGAAGTAGTGGCGGAACTTTTAAAACTTGCCGGTGATGTGTGATCATGTTACACATTTGTAGTTAGCGTAGGTTAGGTTAAGTTAGAGTAGAGCGCAATAACAATTTATATTTTTTTTTTTTTTTTTTATAACAGTTAATATTGTATTATTATTTCAATATGTATGTATTATTAACGATTATAAATACGTATATATTAGATAAATTTAGATAAATTTGGTCAATCGATATATCGATCGATATACCGATTGGACCCCTAATCGATATATCGATTATATCGATATTTAAAACACTGGTTAAATCACGTGCAGAGTAATGGATACAAAGTAAACATTTTGTATTTAGATATGATGTTGCATGCACATAATCAAAGTGTATAACTAGTAGCTTCTTTTATGACACATTATTTATCCTAACCAAAATATGTAGCTTGCCAAGAATTCAATATGCGTTTCTTCAGCTAGCTTGAACTTCATAGTGCTAAAATGTAATCTTTTATCTTCATGTATGATTTGTTCACTTAAGCAGATAAAAGAAGCCATGGCGAGAACTTTCTAGATATGAAATCATTGGAGATGTCATTTTCAATTCTAACAAATTCTCAACCATATATTCTTTTAGCTACGGGGACTCATGGTTCTTTCTTTCTTTTTATTTTTATATCCCCCCTTTTCCTTTCATATGGTCCTGTTTTGGTGGGTCATAAATGTCTGGAAATGGAAAAAATGGAAAAAGCCTTATGTGCTGCGTACATGGGATAGTACCTGGTTTGTCTTTGTGGATATTTGTTCCCCAAGGTGGCAACATACAATTATACAAGACATGCAACTAGGTGATTGATGATCAAGACATCCATAAGAAAATGAACAGATTGGGGTTCCAATTTATTGAGCTTCGATCAATTTTTTATTTATCCCCTGTTGTATGCATATCTGGCTGAATGATGTGGAATTGATGGTTGGATACTGTCAGTTATACTGCAGCTGGTACAATGTGAAAATTAATAAGCAAGATTAGCGAGGCCTTTCTGTGCACCGGAGCAACTCCCCACATTCTTTGTTTGTTTTCCATATTGCAACAGGGGCTTGTCTCCATTATATCATACTGATAGACATTCTCGAGGATCCACATGATAGGATATATGAAACACTTAAAAATAGGCCATACAGAACTGTTGCTATGGTTGCAGTATATCCTAACTACATTATAAGTTGTTAGAGCCATCAATAACAACATTATTTTCCTAGTTTCCCAACATGTCCCATTCTGGAAATTTTCATTTTGGATAATTTGTATCATATCATAAAATGTATTGTCTGCAGTATCATTATTCATTTTAGGTTATATATTGTTAATGGTGGACAGGTTTCTAGTTATCGTGGATCTATAAGCAGCTTCAGGGAGCAAGCAAGTCGGAAGTCAAAAATATCCTTTGTGAAGGTGCCACATAAACTTTGTCAAACTTTCAACCTTCGAATGCCGCCTTCAAGTCCAGTTAAGGTGAGCTATTTTGTTTAAGAATGGTTCCATCATTATACTAACACTTCATGATATTTAACAACTGAATATTCCACTGTGATGAAAGCGTATAATTTCAGTTTTTTGGACACAAAGAAACTGAATAAATTTCTTTTGGATGTAGTCATATTATTACTGTATATATCCTGTTACTATTGCTCCTTGCTGGATGTACTTTCAATTTTCAATGCACAGTTCATATTGGATTTTATGTATATATGTTTTTTACTTTCTATATTTGAGTTCACTATCTCTCTCTATTTGAAGATTGACGATGTTTTTTTTTTTAACTTTTTAAGGGAAAATTGTTATAACTCCCTGCAAAATTGTTTTCATCATAAAAAGTCCTCTTAACCCTAAGTGTTTCTTAATTAGTTGATTTAGTCCCTAGGTCAACTTGCTGTTAGTTGAGAAAACATATTCTTTGAATATTCCGTTTAGTTAACGGTGTTACTTTAAATTGTATTCGTTTACGTCCCTTTAAAATTGATCAAATCAACATTAATCCTTTCATTGACAAAAATCCCCTTGGCTCGATGAAATCTCTAAAATAATTCATGATTATACAATGATTTTTGCAATTTCGACAAGTTTGTGGGAGTTATATTGACTTTTTCCACAATAAAATTCACTAACATCATTCATTGTGTGTATCTAGAACCATAAAAAAATAAAAACATCAAGATAAGCTAGTAAAGATCACTTGTCTGTGTTGGGAAAGATAATATAGGTATGAGAGTTGAATCATATTTGTTTTGTGCATATAAGGTTGCTTTTGATTTTATTGGTAACATTTGCATTTCAAATCGAGTGGGATGTGCACGTGTAAATGACAATCCATCGGATGGCTCACTGACGGTTCATAGGATGACCTGATTAGATGTTGAAATTATATAGGATGGTGAGCTTGAATGCACTGAGTACAATATTTTCTTTTGTTCAAAGCAACAGATGCAACCATTTCATGTTGAGTTAACATTTACTCAGATGGTGAGTAGATGGAGTTATACCAAGGATAAATTCACATTTTTAAAAAAATTTATGGGGAGCTATATCGATTTCATTATTTTACGAGACTTAAATCCAATTTTGATGACTTTGTACGGAGTTTATATCATTTTTTCTCTGAGGGTAATATAAGTAACCTTCAATGTGCTGTTAATATTAACTAGGTGGTGAGTTAGATGGCATGATGATAGGGACTTATTCAATAGTTTCAAGTATCATGGGGAGCTACGTCGATTGCCATGATTTTAAGAGGTATTTTGACAAGATTGTAGGGAGTTGTATCAATTTTTCCCCTTTTCATCGATATTGATGTTTTTTCGTTATTGAACATAAATATGTTTTGAGTATGAGTTTATATAATGATTCTCTATTTAGATCTAGGTATGTGTAGCTCAGTTTTTTTTTTCTTTTTAAGAGATTGAGATCATCTCACAACTCTCATCCTAACCACTGTCCCAAGCTATATCACACACCATACTTCATGTGTGTGGTCCACATGGTTTATCATGACAGAGAGCTTGTGATGTGGTTGGAAGAGAGGTTAAGATTGGTCCTTATCCCTTTTTTTAGATTGGATGGAGCTTGAGTCTTGACATTGTGCATGCAGACTTACTCATGATATCATCATACAACACCTTGCATTGTAACTTTTCCCCCTTTTTATTTCTATGTCAATTAAGCAGGAAAATGTGATATCATTCTATATTCTATAAGCACCTCATTAGTCAGATTTATCTTAGAACTCATTACATGATACGTCATTGGAGGCGGTTCAAGATATCAGGTAGTCCTATTAATGGATCATAAGAGTTCTGTTATCTCTTTACCTCATCATAATGTTTCATTACTTTCCATGTAAACTGTCAAATGTCATTGCATCATCCATCCGTTCTGTTCTTCTGATTTTCACTTTATGCAGATCAGATATCATGTCCCCGAGGAGGAGATAGCATTTGGGCCTAGTTGCTGGTTATGGGATTATCTGAGAAGAAGTGGAGCTTCTGGATTTTTGCTTCCACTTTCTGGTGGAGCTGATAGTTCTTCTGTGGCTGCTATTGTCGGTTGCATGTGCCAACTTGTTGTAAAAGGTCAGTTTTACTAATCTTAAGAACCTGCCATTGCAGATGTCTTCAACTTTATTTTAATTATGTCTCTATTTTATGCACATCATAACAAAAAATTCTGCTGTTGATTATTGCAGATATCAGAAATGGTGATGAACAAGTCAAAGCTGATGCAATACGTATTGGTCATTACAAAAATGGTGATTTTCCAACTGACAGCAAGGAGTTTGCCAAACGTGTTTTCTATACAGTTTATATGGGAACTGAAAATAGGTAGGAATTGATTATAACTCAAATCACTATTTTACAATTGTTCTCAAGTTTTTATAATTATTGATAGTGTTATTTTCTATTCAATTATGGGAGATTTAAGATATCTTTTACCATGCCTATATTATCTTATCTGAATTATGTGAATTTTAGATTGTTTTTGGGGTAGTTTTTTATTGTTGATTTGTTGCATTGACATTTATTCATGTATTGAATGACACCCATCTTAGTGATAACAATATATGGAACTTAATAAGTTCATGTTAAATGTTAAATTTTTAAATGCTCGTTTTGCTTGGTACACGAGTCATTATTAAATTCTGTACTTATGTGCAACTGCTAAAGTAGAATGCCTCAAGTTTTGCATAAGTAAACTTGTTTTCTAATCCAAAAGAATTGATCCTTGTTCTTAAGAAATCTTTTCTTGTGATGATCACTATGATTAATTCACTTTAAAAAGTTAATATTGTTAGATTTACTATCTAATCATGTAATATGCAAAATGTGAAAAAAGTAAATGACTGAGATAGACTTCTGAAACACCTCTACCTGCCCAATGTAGTTGTTGTTGTGTGTCATTTATTTAAACATTTCTATGTTAAAGTTAATATATCTATGTTTGTTTAGATACTTGTTGCTCTATTATATTTGCACTGCACTTTTCCAATTTATTTGAGGAATATTTCATATTTGTTGCTTCTGTAATTTGATGTAATTTGTCATTTTAAACCCAGTGTATGTTGTTACTGAATAAATCAGTCCATTTGATGTGTTATAGTATGAACATTACTTATTTATAGATGTTTAGAACCATGTGAATTTTTCTGTTCCTTAATTTTATGTGAAATTTTAAGTTGACAAAATTAGATGTTTTTCTGCCTCTTACTATTGTATAATTTTGATCAATGTTAAGTAGCTGGTGACATCCAAGCCGAAAATCAGTGTCTGTAATCCACTTCATACTTATTAACCAATGTTTATGTGGTATATGTTTGGTCAGTGAAAATAAACTAAACTGCCAGAAGAAATAGAAAAAATCTAAGGAATTAAAAGGTTGTAAAATAGTATGGGAACTTAAAGAAATTTTTAAATAATAAATAAGAAGATGTGTGATTTTTATTTACAGGTAATTCTCATGGTTATACACATGCATACATGCCTGATAATGAAAAATAGAACGCAAGCCAGACACTTCTAAAGAACCCCTCTTCACTATTTATGTGAAACTCAATCACTCTTTATGTGAAACTCAATCATAAAACATAATTTGTACGGTCATCCAACCGATGTATCATTCTATGGATGGTTCAGATTTCTAGTTGAGGTTTATTGTGAGCCCACGAGAAGTGAATTTCCATCACATGTTGTTTCACAGTTTTTTGACAACCATGCCATAAATTGGGTACCAAATAATACCGTGTCAATTTCAAATTGAGAACTGGTTTTAAATTAATCTCAAGTCATGAGGGATCCTATGTTGGTCAGAAAAGCCGACCCTGGATCGATGGGACAAGGCTTGTTGTTAATGCACAGTATACAAATCATGTCAAGTGCTTCATAACATCTACATCAAACTGTTTGACAAATGTCAATGATATCAAGGGCATCAGTCTGATGGTACTTCAGAATTTTTCAAAATCAGAACATTTTTCTAATGTCTGTTTTTGAAGTAAGAAAATTTATACGATGAATATGAAACAATGCCTTAAATGTTAATTGTGAAGCTAGTTGTTCCATTATAAATCTCATTATCTTATCAGGTCATGCAGCAATTTCTTTTTAACCATTTTAAGCTGTTTTTTATAGTATTTCTCTGTGAACTTTAAAGTTCATGGAGGAATATATTTGTTATATTTTGTATTATTTGGCAATATTGTGCAACTCATCTGCTTCCATACCTCTTCCGATATTAAAAATTGCTTTATCAGAATATACCTGACTGCCCAAGATCATCTTTATGAAATAATTACCAAACTCTTTGGATTATTTGCTTTATGCATCATACATATGTATGCACATACAAACACACATGTACACACACACACTGATATCTAGAGAGACATTTGTGTCTTTGCTTGATTATGTGCAAGTGCTTGATTGTAGGTTCGGGCCATGAATTGTTATATATTTAAGTTAATAAATAATTCTGTTAATTATGGCTCCCTGCAGTTCTGATGCCACAAGGAATCGGGCCAAAAACCTAGCAGAAGAGATTGGTTCATGGCACCTTGATGTTGCTATTGATAGTGTGGT
Organism: Acorus calamus; assembly: GCA_030737845.1. Taxonomy (NCBI): domain Eukaryota; kingdom Viridiplantae; phylum Streptophyta; class Magnoliopsida; order Acorales; family Acoraceae; genus Acorus; species Acorus calamus. The sequence goes on along the minus strand of CM060866.1, from coordinate 8,239,383 downwards.
ATCTTCATTGCTTTCTTTATTCCAAACACTTACTGGGAAACGCCCCCTATACAAGGTGCACATTTCTATGGAACTTGATATCTATTGTAACTTTGTCAGCATTAGGAGGAAACCTATTGATTGGTTATAGAAGTCTCATTTTTTAGCTTGCGTAGGAGTAAAGGAAAAAAAAAAAAAGAATTCAGGACATTTTCCTTGTCATCCGAATACCTGATTGTCATGGCTCATGGGTTTGGAAAATCAAATATAGTTTTCAGTTTTACATGACTTTTGGAAGGTATCAATGAAGAATAACTGATGGGTGATGACTGTTGTTTTACGTGTTTGCTAATAAGAACTATGTGTGTACAGGTTGATGGTGGATCTAATGTTGAGAATTTAGGATTGCAGAACATTCAAGCTCGAGTTAGAATGGTTCTCGCGTTCATGTTGGCATCACTCCTGCCTTGGGTTCATAATAAACCAGGATTTTTTCTGGTATTAGGTAGCTCCAATGTGGATGAGGGATTGCGTGGTTATCTGACCAAGGTAAACAAATTAGTACTTTTGCATTTTAGATAACAAATGCATCTCCATCTTTTTTTTTATCAAGTTTTTGCATTCTCTGATCATCCCTTGATTTTGATTCATCTTGTACTTATTGAGTCTTTAAGTTTAACAAACAAACCTTATCTATATATGTGAAGTACAATTTGAGGTTAAAATGTACAACTCTCTCTCTATATACGTTTTGCATTGAATTTACAGTGTGGTTTTAAGAAATATCTGAATAATGTTTTTTGTCATAAAAGTAATGATTGGGTATTTTCTGCAGTACGACTGCAGCTCAGCAGATATAAATCCTATTGGGAGTGTGAGTAAGCAGGATCTTCGGTCATTTCTACGTTGGGCTGCCGTTCATCTTGGGTTTTCATCTTTGGCAGATATTGAGGCAGCTCCTCCAACAGCAGAATTGGAGCCCATTCGCTCCAATTATAACCAGGTAACTATCGTAAAAGCACATTGTATATTTATCTTGTTTGTTGACTAAAGTTTGGCATCCATAAAAATTTTGGATGCAAGAACCGGAACATGGTTTGCTTCATAGATATGAATCCCTCCAGTATCATATACCCTTTCACCTGTCCCTATTTCTGTTGCTGGCTCAATCTGTATCCAGGATATGACAAAATATGGAGGTCTAATGCTTTATCTCTCGTGATCTTTTATCGTGGTTCTAGAAGATTTGGTGGTTATTCTTGATATGGAACCTCATTCGATTAGTTGTCAGTCTTGTTACTTAATGCTCCGAATTAGTGATGAATTCAATATTTACTTTTTGTTAAATTATGTTTCATCAACAATAAATGTCTCACTGAATAATTTGCATATAAATGAAATAAATATTTATTAAATGCATAATGCTTATTTTAATTGTGCGATATAATTAAAATAAAAAATGAAAAGATTGCTCTGCTAGATTTTAATGTCGGTTATTGATGATTTTACCTTGATTGAAATATTAGTTTGAAAACAGAGGCCTTTGTCATTCTATGTTATAAAATCATTGGAAGATCATAATTTGATTTAATATTGATGGTTTTGCATGTTGTAATTATTTCTTCAATTATTGTAATTTTTATTTTTTGAAATTCTCTCCAATTTTTCAAACCTAACCTGAAGTATACCTAATTGCAAACTTTTGCCATTGCCAAATTATTCCTGCATCTTGAACTTGTGACAAGGGTTGTCTGACCCAGCATTGCATGCAGTTTAGGAGCTATGGATGTGGAATGTTTACCCTTGTTCGTTAGATATGAACAAGCAGATGAATTTATCATTGGATACACTTCATGGTGTTTCGTAGAACAGTTTGGTATGTGCATGATATCTTGTGTTTTCTGTAACTTAGTTGGATGAAGTGGACATGGGCATGACATATGAGGAGCTATCTGTTTATGGGAGGCTGCGTAAGATCTTCCGCTGTGGCCCTGTGTCAATGTTTCAGGTTGGTTCCTCTGCTTTCTTAAAGTAGCATTCACTGGTTAATAACACAGCCTCAATTGAAAGATAGTTACGTGAATATATAGTTGCTGAAAGATTTAGCTGCTATGATCACTGGATGGCGTCACATGTTTGAGTCGCGATTGTTGGGCGGAGGGCACATAAAAGCTAAGTAGATGATGATGATGATTTATAAAAAAAAACCAGGCAATGTGAGGATTTATTACCGAAGAGTCAAATATGGTCAAATTTGTTGTATGCAGTGTTGTAAAAAAGTGGTAGGTGCTAGTCTAGTAATCAGTGGCTTCCTAGGGATTAATTGGATAGGCAGGATTAAGCTAGGATTAATTTGCCAATTTTTCATAAGAAAAAATATTATGCATAATAATGAAAATATAAAATAAATAACATAAATGCAATAAAATAGGGAAAAAATCAAAATATTCAGATTAAACCCTGTTTAACTATTGCTCCGTTTAATCCCTGTTTAATCTCCATTGAATCTCACAACTTCTTAGTCCCCTGGATGAGGCGGGCGAGGCCCAACTCTGCCAAGGTGCCTGCTTAATCCCACCTTTTAGAACAATGATGGATTGGAATCACAAAAATACCCATAAGCAAGCTTCCTTTTTTACAATTTTGATTTGTTGACATTCTAACCGTTGTTTGTAACAGAATCTCTATAGGATATGCATGAAGACATTATAGGTCATCCCATTTGATTAAGATGCTGAACTGATGATGAATTCTATAACTGAATTGGTATTTTGTTCAGTAATTGATGAGGCTTCCCAAATTATAAGAAAAGGAGAAAGAAAATAATTTCTGATGTTATGAACTATTACTTTTTCTCCCTCGCATTTATGTTAGCTGCTAATCAAATTATAACCGGTATCCTAATCCTTGTGGATGCAGAATCTATGCCACAAGTGGTGTGGTAGATTAACTCCATCAGAGGTGGCTGAGAAGGTGAAACACTTCTTCAAGTACTACTCGATTAATAGACATAAGATGACTGTGTTGACGCCTTCCTATCATGCCGAGGTATGTCAGTCTACTAATAATCATTCCCCTTGTAATTTTTTTTTTTTTTTACCACTGCAACTCCATTAGCAACAAGAGGCATGTGCCCAAAGCATACAAAGCAAAGAAAGATTTTTGGGACAAGAGGCATGTACCCAAGTCATGATTTTTTAGGGTGTTTAAGATACGGATAGGGTATTTCAGCCTCCTCCCCCAGCAAAATTTATATTAGTTTATCCAAGTATAGCTATTGGAGTTTATCCGCACTAAACAAATAACTTTCTTGGCTCTTCCACCTTTATTGGGCCCCTATTCCGCACCGCAAACAACGGCTTATAATTTCGGAAAGGATAAACAAGAATTAGCTATACATGTTTATTCGGTTTATGTTAACTTGCATAATTATTTTAGTTTATCCACGCTAGACAAAACCTTTTTTTTCGAGGATATTCTCTTTACACAAAATTTCCTAACTTGTGTTTGTAGAGCTATTCTCCGGAGGATAACAGGTTCGACCTTCGTCAATTCCTTTACAACTCGAGGTGGCCATATCAGTTTCGCAAGATCGACGAACTTGCAAAAGAACTCGACAGAGATAGCGCTTCATTGCTTCCCGAATCCAACAGACGAGGAGAAGACAGGGTATCCAAATCGGGCAATGGAAGTGGGATGGGAGTTGTAGTGGCCGGATCCGAAAACCCGAAAGCCGGCCTATAGAGCATATGATTGAATGATTGAAGAGAAGGACAAAGAAACTTGTATAGCTTGGTGTGTGCTAGTCTCTCTTTTCATGGTTCGAGTCGTGTTTCGTTTTTCATTCCTTGTGATCATTTATATTTATTTCCCTTGTTGGGACTATTCTTCTTGTATTGTGTGGGTATACCTTGCCTCCAACAATGCCCACAATAAATTAAAAAAATTGAAAGTTGTGTCCCTTTCAAAGATGTTACATAATTAACTGGTAAAACTGATCCCTTTCAAAGATGTTACACTATTAACTGATAAAACTGAGGCATTCGTCTTTGTAAAAATGTTGATCCATGCTTGTGATTATACAGATCTTGGGTGCTATTTCATGCACGTGCAATTTCATGAGCAGACTTATTTCATGGACAAGGTATATGATTGTTAGATGTAACATGTTTTTCTGTTATATTTTATTTTGTATAAATAGAGATGATTCATTACTAACTTTCAATTAAAGTATGTGGGGTCTATAAAAAAGATTACACACTCATATCGTCCAAGAATCATGTAACAAGTCCTCATAAAACCTTTTTACAATTTTACAAATTTTAAATGTGTACTTGCATGGAATTTTTTTTTTATATAAATCTTTATTCATACAAAACAACTGTAATTGCACTAAAGAATGACTATTTTGAAGAAGGGCCGTTTAGCCCCACCCACCGATTTTCTTACCCCATCAATCAATAAAAATTAAAAAAAATAAAAATAAAAAATAAAAAAAAACCGGTGTTTTGCTATCCCCACCGATCTGATCAGTTCGACCGGATTTGCGCAACCGGATTTGATCATCATTTCAGGTTTTGCGCGACCGAATCTGGTCAAACAGGATTTGTAATAAAGTTTATAATTTTTTTTCTTGAAAACATAATCTCACGACGTGTATCCTCCTTGAATCTTTCATATCACTCCAAGTCTGAGTTGTAATGTAGGGAGAATAAATCATTATTCTTAAATGTAGAATATAAGAACAATTTTTTTACATAAGTTACAGACAATTTCAAAAGTCAAATATAAAATGTGTGTGGATCAACTGGTACGTTTTTTTGTTTTCAAACAAAAATTTATCGTAACTACGAATTTAAACGAAGCTTAAAAATGATATATATTTGTCTAATAAGATATTTTTCTATAAAAATTTGAATTAATTAAAAGTATATCTACTTACATTTTTTTAATCCCTTAGTTGTTGTTTGGATGAAAGAATAAATGTAGAATATGATGGATAAATCCAAAAATTTATTTGTTTACAAAAAATAAGTAGATATAGTTTTAAACTCTGTTCGCCCAATTATGGTCGCCCAAAACCCGAAATGACGACCAATTACGGTCGCCCAAAACCTGAAATGGCGACCAAGTCCGGTCGCCCAAAACCTGAAATAGTGACCGAATTCGGTCGAACTGAATCGGTGGGAAATAGTGACCGAATTTTTTTTATATTTTTTTTTTATCGGTGGAATTGAAAAATTGTTTAGTGGGGATAGACGGGCCCTTTGAAGAATCATAAACCCAAACGTGTTTTCAAGCACCCCAGGTCTTGAAAAGAAAAAATAAAGAAGCAAAAATAAAAATTACAAGCATGAACCTAATAAAAGGAATCTCCTTTTTCAAAATTTTTCAAAAGCAACTTTTAAGTAAGAACCTCCTTTTCCAAATGCTACTTGCTACATGAGTATTTCAAACTTCAGCTTTTGCAGAAACTTTTCTGTATCAGTGTTTCCAAAATGTCTTCTCTATGAATCTGTTATCATATTGTACCAAGTGTTGGAATTCCAAATTCCTTAGTTGCTCACATCGGTCTGAAATTGCTAGCGTTGCCCTTCTGAGAATACATGGAAACACATTCACCATACTGTCTCGTATGACTATATGAGTTTGTGCTTTCCATTACTAGATTCAAAGGTAACATACAAAGATAAGTTCATAAATTAAGCTTATATAATCATACAACTGATAAGAGAAATTTCAAAGCATCCACTGACAGTGGTCTTAAGGCAAAGAGACCATCCATCACCCCACAATTGTATTTCATACAAAATTTATCCAAACCCCATACAGTACAACATATGCTGTCAATGATCCTAAATTTTGCACAAAAAGAATGGGTAAACGAGTTAAATCACCTTTGACACAAATGCAGAACTGCCAATTACATTAATCAATGCCACACAATGTAATCATCCACACTAACAGTCCTTAATAAAATTAATTTGATATTGTTAGCATACATGGTCTGCCAACACAAGCCTGCACAATTGAAGGTAGAGCAATGAGTACTGAAGGAACGCACACGCGCACACACCAAACATGCACATATAAGTGCGCGCGCACACAAATACAAATGACATGTTGAAGGAGATCAGTGTTCAGAAGACTGTACCACGAGACTTTCGGCTGCAGAACTGTTTAAACTCCACTAATTTTTCAAAGACTGGAGTAAAAAATAATAGAATTTAGTGTAATCAGCTTCCAAGCTTCATCATTCCCATCTCTTCAGTTTTTGAACTCTTATGCTGAAATAATTCACCCAAATATTTATGACTTGTTGAGCATGACAAGATACCAACACCACACAAAAATCTAGTCATGGATTTCTTACCTTACTTTTCTTCTGTTTGTGAGCATCAGTTAAATCCTCACTCCCTTCATGCTTTCTTTTCTGAAACAAAATAAGAATAAAAGAAATAAAGTCCCACTAAACTGCAAGTTATAAAGAAAGACTCAACAAATCCCTTAAATCATAGACAAATGTAAGCAGACCTTGTCATGATGAGTATCATGGTGTCCACTTTTATCCTTCTTCTTCTCCCTGTCTTTATCCTTCTTTTCTTTATCCTTATGTCGATGTTTGTGCTTTTTGTGCTCCCTGTCTTTATCTTTGTCTTTGTCCTTGTGCTTCTTATGCTTCCTCTCCTTGTCTTTGGACTCGCTTCTCACTTTCCCACTGATCGTTGGTGTACCCTTTTCCATCTGTCAAAGATCACGACAGACAGTGATACTACATAGTTTTAATGCACGAAACTTATGAAATACCAAAGCTACAGATAACTCCTTACAGGTGGTAGATCAATGGGACCTGATTCTCGAAACTGAAATGCTTGCCTTAAAGTGTCCAAGTCCAGAGGCTGCATGCGTGCGGATGACTCCACTGCATAGGAGGCGTTTTGAAGGAGTTGGTCCAGTTCCATGCCCTCCCCTTTTCGTATTTCTGTATCACCTACAACGTTGTGAAGGTAGTGTGTATCTGAAAGTGCCAAGGGCAAGGCTCTCTTGCAGAAGAATTCATGGTGCACCATCAACTTGTAGTGATTTATAAGGTCCACCGCACCAGTGAGTTCCCTGGGCCCTGAAAATAAAGACAAATCTAGTTAAAATATCTGCTTAAGCTTGGTTCCTTCCAAAGAGGAAAATACAGCCACCAATGTAAACCTACAAGGTTTAATATTTGACAATAAATTGAGTCAATACAGGTCAACAGTAAATTCATACAGAATATCAAGTAGGACGACAGATGATAGGGTTTAAGTGGATCAGAACTAAAGTTAGATTAGGAGGCTTTAATGTAAAGCTAGGAATTAGCAACATAAGTAGAATTCTGGATTCAAATTTATGATATTGTTAAATTTTCTACGTAAATATCATCCCTAATATAATACTCTATAACCCCTTTTTATGATGGGAGAACAGTAGAACACTTTCTAACCATTGTGGACTCTGAAACAGGAATCCTTGACTGAGCGTGAACTATAAAAAAAAAAAATGGGTTTCTTATTTTTAAGTCCCCACAAACCATCATATTTAGTGATCGATCCCTCACTTCTTCGTATTTGGGTTTTAGTCCCCAGATTTAAAAGATAATTCCTTTTTAGTCCCTGATAGGGATCTATCCATAAATTATTTAGTTTTCTTTTTAATCCCTATCAGGGAATAAAAAGGAATTATCCTTTAAATCTGGTGACTAAAAGCCAAATACGAAGAAGTGAGGGAACGATCACTAAATATGATGGTTTGTGGGGACTTAAAAATAAAAAACCCAAAAAAATTCCTGAGCATGACCACATATATTCAAATTTTACAAAAATCCTAATTTATCAAAAATACTGCAACAAATCATAATCTATCAAGTACAGTTCCTATTCTTTAATCAGAGTCAGATGGGCAACATCGATGTGAAGCATATAGTCAGTTGACGGTTCAGATTACCCATTGTTTGGCATCCCTTGAATCTCAATTTACAAAATTTAAAATAAATCATACACTATGTCCAACTGCAAGAGTAAATGGTTTTCTTATGTCATAAACATGAAACATTAACATGAAACAACTGATTGGCCTTTGAGTAGTGCTAATTGCAAAAGCCTATAAAAATGATGCTCTTGCAAAAAATTCTAATGAACTCAAACATATATATAACAGATAGTATTTCATGCGGGGATCTATCAGGAAGAATGCTGATAGGACAAGGCATGGAATAAAATTAACATCCCATGTTGCAGAAATAGAAGAAAAACACAGGTCAATGAGACTTGGATTTAATTTTCAAGTGTCTATCCAATCAATCTCCGTCTCCATTTTACACTTTCACTCGTTGAAACTTCTGCATAGCAACTTGCCCAACAATTATGAAAATGAGTTGAAATATACAATCCAAAGGTGCATTTGTACAAATGTATCATATATATCCAGACAATTTGCACTGTCTTATAAAGTTCTCCTTATAAGCACTACTGAAAAAAATTATATTCTATTCATCATAAGCCATCCCTTATCAATAGAAGGAGAACTAGCACTAATTTCATCTTATAAATTACTATGCAAATCAGTACTCTAATGAAACTGCACCGAAAGATGTTTAAAAAAGAAATCTAAGAACAGCAGCCAGTGAACTTCTAACAAAATTATATCGATCTTAATCGGTGTCGCATCATATAATAGACTTGCAAAATGAGATCATTCAATACTAAACAACAAGAAAACCCAAAATCAAAATTGTTACCTACTCCAAACTTCTTCCCTTCTGGATCCATCACATCATACCCAAATAGAGAGATCAATCCACCCCCTCTTCCACCTGAAACGAAAAGGTCAATCCAATCAAACAAGAAACCCTAAAAAGACCAAAACTTTCTCACAAGATCGGCTCAATTACACTCCAAAAAACAGGTTTTTGTACAATTGAATCGCAACTATGCATTGGGCGTCGTTTTGGGTCCCAAAAAAAACAACCTTTGAAGGCGAATCAATCAAACAAGAACCAAAAAAAAAAAAAACCCTAAAATTGCACCATTGAAAGCGAATCAGACACCTTGAAAGAGTTCGCGCGAACGCTAAGCGAATCCGGATCCGACCAAGAAAAACAATTATGGAAGGTGTAAGAGGAGGAGTTACAGATGGCGGCGGAATTGGCGGCGCAAGAAAGCGAGATCTGCACGAGATCGATCCCTAAATACGCAGAATCTGAGGGAGGGGGGACCCCCCGAAATCGATATAGGATCGGAGACCCTCACCTATTCGGGTCACGTTCGACCCGAATCACAAATTCCCATCCATTGTTTGCATCGGAGATGAGGGAAGGAGTGGTGAGGAATAAAAGAGAATAAGTTCAAAAAGTTGTTTATTTGTAAATATCAGGAGAGTATTACAATAACACAATAGATAAAAATAAGTTAGTATTGTTATTCCATGTCTTCTAAAATTATATAATTTCATCTAATAAATTTTACTCGTATAAAAAGGAACTACAAGTCAAATTAAGAGACTCACATGTCAAATGAATTTTTCATTTTCATTTATATTTTTATCCTTTCATGAATTTAATAATTATACCTTATTTATTTAAAATTTAAGATTTTAAATCAGATCTAGATAAATTATAAATGTACTTTAAGATTTTAATGTCATATTTAAGTGAGGAAAAATACCTAAAAAATTATTTTAAAACTTAGATATCTTCAAATCAGTCACATTTTAAAATTATATAAAAAAAAGTATCATTTTGCAATTTTAGAAACTAAAAAAATTAATATACACTTATGTAATTAAATATTTAAAATGCCTCTCACCCTTCTTAAAGTATTTCACTCCTCTTAACTTTGTCAAAGTATTTCACACATTTTAACGTAGTAAAATTTTTATTTTATTTTATTTGTGCCATTAGGTGGATTTTATGATATTGGTATCAATATATAGTTGAGTCTTTGATGATGAAATTCCCTTAAATGATGATGTTTTAAAAAAAATGGATATGTGATAATGACACATTAAAAATATGTGAATAAGGATTTATATAAGACAATAATATCATTTGTTGCATTTGAGCATGCCACATATGCAAATTACATATATTATTGTTATACACAGTGAAAAATGATAAATAACATAAGGTAAGATACAAGAAACACCAAAAATTATAAATAATAACAAAACCTCAAAAAAATTCAAACAACACATAATTTAATTAAAATATCTAAAATAAAATCAAATTCATAATTTATTATAGGATAAATTTTATAAAATAAAAAGTGCAAATCAATAACCTAACAAGGGTGAGGCATTGTAAGGATTTAATTACATAAGGGTAGGTTGTTCTTTTAGTTTCTAAAATTGTAAAATCAAACGTTTTTTGTATAATTTTAAAAAGTAGTAGATTTGAGTATTTCTAAGTTTTAAGATTTTTTTGGTATTTTTCGTTTAAGTAAATTGTTAAGTTATTTTGATAATTTAAAATTTAAAATATTCATTAAATCTATCACAATAAAATTTTATAATAAATTGTTAAATTATTTTATTAAAATATAAAAAATTTATAAAGTTTACAAATTTATATGCATGGTATACATTTGTCTATATTGTATAATTCATATCAATAATATACTTATGAATAATACAATATAGAAGTTCACAGGAACATGCATCTATTATTTATTTAATAACTATTAAGTTTTTATATTTTCTTGTTATTTTATTACATATATAACACTTAATATTATACCACACGACACTATTAATTAGAATCCCAACAATAAAAGCAACACAATTAATTAGGATCGGTATTATTCATTTTGAGTTTAAACAATTAAGCATCCAACAAACCCTAACCTCATTTATGACATAACAACTACCCTAACAAAATATTAAATCAAATTCATATCTAATCAATTTATTTGATATTTATTATATATATACATAAAAATCAAACTCTATTGTAAATATGAATGACCATTATATTTTTTGTAACCTCTCATCCTTCTTTTTAGGGATTAATCAAATAAAATCCCATTTCAAATCTCTTTTAATATTGTGTTTTCTTGCCTATAAATAAAGGCATACATTGTATTCTAGATATATTGAAAAATACAAATAAGTGCATTTACTTTCTTTCTCTCATCTCTCTTGGTTGATCTTCTCTTTGGTAATTGGTATGGTAAATCATATTCTTTTACTTAGATTATTTTTTTTTTCACGCCTCAAACATGCTCCTGCAGCAACAATATCGTGAGTGTAGGTTCAAGAAATATTCTAAACTCATCTCTTGTCTCCTAGTCGCTGAGCAAAATAATGATCTTCTAATGAAGAATCACACTTCTAGACCCAGTGGGCCGTGGAAGAGGTTGAGGCAACATGCGTTTTAATCAGGGTCCACGAAAACATACAAATTTCAAAAACCATCAGCAGTGGAATGTCTCTGTAAACAAAAGGAATGATAATCATGCTCTACAAAATAGACCTCGAAATCAACAAGATGTTTGTCATAGATGTGGTCGTACTGGACATTGGTCCAGAGTCTGTCGTTTATCGAAGAAATTGGTGGAGCAATATCATGCCTCTAAAAAGGGAGTGGAGACAAATATTGTGGAAGGCCCAACATCTAGTTAGATGGATGATATTATCCACTTGTATGTTAATGAATTCTTCGAGAATGGAAAGCATATTGATAATGAGGCTTTTGATGTCATGATTGGAGATCCCTCTAAGCCATGAGATGGTCCTGAAGACCCAAGTTTTAACTATATTTTTTTCTTAGTCTTGAGACATTGATATTATTGTTTAGATGCCTTTATTTTTATGTTTTTGGATCAAGATATTTTTTTATTTCTTAGTGGTTAATTTATTTTATAAATGTTTCTTCTATTTTTATTGAATCTTATTATCCATTTTAAATGTTTAGATTGGAAAGTCATAACAAATAATGACATTTTTCTTATAGATAGTGCAACAACTCATACCATTCTGAAAAATCAGAAATATTTCTCTGATTTGGTATACAATGCAGCTAAGGCATCCACCATTGCTGCACCAGTTAATATTATTGAAGGCTCCGGAAGAGCCCATGTGATATTACCAAACGGTACCCACCTATTCATCCATGATGCACTATTTTCAAACAATTCTAAAAGAAATTTGCTTAGTTTTAATGACATAAGAATGACCAGGTACCATATTGAAACAAACAATGAAGGTAACAAAGAATCTCTGTATTACTTCTAGTGTTGGAAGCATGAAGCTTACACTAGAAAAATTCTCTGCATTATCCATGGGGTTATACCAGACAACACTTAGTGTTGTAGAAACACACTCTGTCATGAGCTCGAAGCTCAATGATCCAAATACCTTAATATTATGGCATGACCGTTTTGGTCATCCTGGAGCCAACATGTTATGAAGGATTATAAACAATTCTAATGGACACTCTATGACAAACCAACACCTTACCCTACCTAGTGATTACATTTGCAGCCCTTGCTCACAAGGCACTACACCTTTTCTTAAAATTGCATATGAGTCTCCATCATTTTTACAAATAATCTATAGTGATATTTGTGGCCCAATTCATTCTCACAGTGGACCTTTCAAATATTTTATACCTTTAATTAATGTTTCTACTCGTTGATCACATGTTTGCTTACTTTTTACTCATAATTTAGCATTTGTTAGATTACTTGCTCAAATTATCAGACTTAGAGCACATTTTCCTGATCATTACATTAAATCCATTCAATTAGATAATGCAGGAGAATTTACTTCTCAAATTTTTTATGATTATTGTTTATCACAAGGTATTGATATTCAACACCTAGTCCCCCATGTTCACACACAAAATGGTCTAGCGGAATCTTTGATCAAACATTTGTAACTTGTTGCAAGACCTTTATTCATGCAATCTAAATTGCTGGTGTTTGCTTGAGAACATGCTATCTTGCATGCTGCTAAGTTAATTAAACTTACGACAACTGCTTATCACTCTTTTTCACCTTCACAACTTGTGTCAGGCTATCAACCCAACATTTCACACTTACGTAAATTTGGTTGTGCAGTGCAAGTACCTATCTCACCACCACAACGTACAAAAATAGGTCTCCAACGTCGTTTGGGAATATATGTTGGTTTTGATTCTCCTTCTATCATTCGTTATATAGAATCATTGACAGATGATGTGTTTACTGCTAGATTTGCTGGTTGTCATTTTGATGAGACACTCTTCCCGCCGTTAGGGGGAGGGAAGAATGTACCTGAAGTATGTTATGTTCCTCAAGAATGATGAGAATTATCGTGGAATACTTCCATTTTGTCTCATCTTGACCCCCATACCGCTCAATGCAAAAATGAAGTACGAAGGATATTGCATCTTCAGGAGATTACAAATCAAAATCCTGATGCAGTCAAGTGACCAAATCACATGTACCAGCTACAAATCTGCTAGCTCGAATAGATATCACAAGAGAACAAACTACAGTAAATGAATCCGTTGCACGCCAGAAGCGTCGAAGACCTATACGTTCTAAAGATTCGGCTCCCCGAAAGCGGAGATCAAATGAAAAATCATGCCCTAATAATACTCCAGAAGAAGGTATACATAATGCTCTAGAATAGATTATGAACAACAGATCCACTTTCTCTAAAACTCCAGAAGTGTATAATGTCCATAAAGAGACACGAGTCCCTAAAGTGGCTATGCAAACTTCTGAAGAGAAAAATGTACCTAATTATAATGAGATCTCTATATTTTATGCGCATTCAAGAGAAATGTAGAATCGTAAAGAAATGATCATCGATAACATTTTTTCATTCGCAATAGCTACTGAAATTTCAAAGGGCAATGATGATAACGAACCACATAGCATAAATAAATGTCGACAAAGAAGTGATTGGCAAAAGTGAAAAGATGTTATTCAAGCAGAATTAGGTTCTCTTGAAAAACGTGGTATATTCGGACCTATAATACAGACCCCAAAAGGTGTTAACCCTGTAGGTTACAAATGGGTGTTTGTAAAAAAAATGAAATGAGAAAAATAAAATCATTAGATATAAGGCATGTCTCGTGGCACAAGGTTTCCTGCAGTAACTTGGGATTGACTATGAAGAAACTTACTCACCAGTCATGGATGCAATAACGTTCCGTTACCTAATAAGTCTCGTAGTTTCTGAAAAACTCGATATAAGACTAATAGACGTTGTAATAGCTTATCTATATAGGAATTTAGATGCTGATATTTATATGAAACTCACTGAAGGATATAAATTGCCTGAAGCAAAATCAAATAGTATGTATTCAATAAAACTAAGACGCTCATTGTACGGCTTAAAGCGATCTGGAAGAATGTGATACAACCGTCTTAGTGAATATTTGACAAAAGCTAGATATGAAAACATGTGTCTTTATAAAAAAATCCAATAAGGGATTTGTCATTTTAGCAGTTTATAAATTTAATTGGGACTCCTAAAGAGCTCAACAAAACTGCAGAATGTCTGAAGAAGGAATTCGAAATGAAAGACCTTGAAAAAACTAAATATTGTCTCGGCCTACAGATTCTAGTAGAATATTGATCCACCAATCAAAATATATAGAAAATGTATTGCAATGCTTTAACATGGATAAAGCGCATCCTCTAAGTACACACATGGTCATTTGATCCTTGGACATTAAGAAAGACCCATACCGTTCTAAAGATACAGACGAGACAACTTTTAGTCCGGAGGTACCATATTTGAGTGCTATTGGTGCATTGCTTTACTTAGCTCAATATACGAGACCAGACATAGCTTTCTCAGTCAATCTCTTAGCGAGATATAGTTCTGCACTAACTCGCTGGCACTGGAATGGTATCAAGCGTATTATGAGATACTTTCGTAGAACCACCGATTTGGGTTTATTTTATTCAAATGATAAATCTAATGATTCACATCTAGTTGGCTATGCAGATGCATGTTATCTTTCTGACCCTCACAAAGGTCGATCACAGACATGTTATGTGTATCTTAATAACAATGCTGCTATCTCATAGAGATCTACAAAACAAACATTGGTAGCTACCTCATCTAACCATGCATAAATATTAGCGTTACATGAAGGTAGTAGAGAATGTATTTGGCTGAGATCCTTGATTCAACATATCCAAAGCACATGTGGATTGTCATCTAAAACAAACATTCTTACAACTATATATGAAGACAATAGTGTATGCATAGCTCAAATCCAAGAAGGTTACATCAAGGGAGGCATGACTAAGCACATCTCACCGAAGTTCTTCTATCTCTTCACTAAAGCTCTACCAAAATTAACTTTACAAAAGATGATACATGAAGTTGGCATGCGTCGTCATCAGACAGTCTGAGACTTACATAAATCAGGGAGAGTAACTAATAAAGGAGACTATATTCAACTATGGACATCTTTTACATATTGTACTCTTTTTCTTCGTCTAGGTTCTGTCCCACTGGGTTTTCCTAGCAAGGTTTTAATGAGGCAGTATTAAACGCGTCCAACATTACTAAGATCAAGTAATTGTACTCTTTTTTCCTTCTCTTTGATTTTTCCTAATGAATTTTTCCAAGCAAGATTTTAACGAGGCAACTACCTTAGTATAATGGTTGATGGTCATCTAAGGGGGAGTGTTGTAAATATGAATGACCATTATATTCTTTTGTAACCTCCCATCCTTCTTTTTAGGGATTAATCAAATCAAATCCCATTTCAAATCTCTTTTAATATTGTGTTTTCTTGCCTATAAATAAAGGCATACATTGTATTCTAGACATATTAAAAATACAAAGAAGTGCCTTTACTTTATTTCTCTCATCTCTCTTGGTTGATCTTCTCTTTGGCAATTGGTATGGTAAATCCTATTTTTTTACTTAGATTTATAACAAACTCAAGAAAATAGTCTTAATTTTTCTAGAAAATATAAGTTTTCCATTTCAAATCCATTAATATCCAGTTGGGTCAGTCTAGTTTGGGTTTCATAGGGGCTCTGAGGATATAACATAAAATCCGACGGGTTTGGGATGGGAAACAGGTTTACTTAATAATATATGTCCCAGACCTGTCCTGGGTGTAATTAATATTAAGATCAAATATTTATTACAATAATTACACATTTTGTTTGTCTTTTGGTATTTCCAAAAAAAAAAGAATGAAATAATAAATTAAAACATTAACAGTAACTCAATCACAAAAAAAAGAACTCAAATCACCTTATTCACCTAAACTCAATTCTAAAATAAAATAAAAATATTTTATAATTTAAAGGTCAATCACCTTTTCAGCTTAGATTAAATTTTATATGAAAACATTCTTAAATATTTTCTTCCCAAACCCGTCTTGGCCCAATCCGACCTAACCTAAATGAGATGGGACTGGTTCGGTTTTTTTACATGCCTCTTGGGATGAAAAAATTAAACCCAGCAAAGATTTGGAACAGAATTTTATTAGTGGGTTTGGGTTTGGATTTCACCAAACCTGTCACAGCCCATCCCATTGCCATAAACCCATCCCAAAAAAATGTCCACTTGTTTGATTTTTTAGGATGAGTTGGAGAATTGGAGAGGTGAAAAGAGAACTCTCCTTGTTTTAAATGGGTCATATCTTTCCTTGGTTAACACAATTCTTCTTCCTGACGAAATTCAAAATATATGTAGACTGAAATTGATACTATAAATGAAACTGTACGTAACATTATCCAAAAAAGTTTGGGGTGGGTGAGAAAAGTGCAAGGGTGGAAAGGGAGCTCCCCTTATTTCAAGAGTCTGGATCCAATTGGCTTGATACCATCAATATCATCAGTATCAAACTGCACGGCCTATAAATCAAATTGCATAGCTAGTATATGTGTCACTCTCTATATAGTTTGATTCATAGACTATTGAGAAATGTATTTTTCCCCTTCAGTTAACTTAATCAGCCGGAGCCTCCTTTTCGAATCCGAACTCGGCAAATTATGGATCCTGCATTGGTGTGGTGCTAGCCAAGGGGACTCCGAATGGATGTATCAGTAAGAGAATTCAAAGGTCAATCTCACTGTTAATGTGACTTGATTAGAAGACGACTCATATCTTGGTTTGCTATTAACCTTCCCTTTACAGGGTTCATGGGCTAGATAACTGTTGTCTCTGGCCTCATAGCCATTGTAACAACTCTCCCTTAATGGCTGTTTAGTAAGTAAGTTTTGTGATAACTACCTTACTTTATTGTAGCTGAACTTGCCCTTAATTACCCACATTTTGTGAGTAATGGGCTTTAATCATTCACTAGCAGTTACTCGTGTTATTGGTGTCTGACTATTTTCGAGATCCTTCTCGCAGTCTTTGTCTAGTCAAGATATGGAGTCCTACTCGACGTGTATCCTGTCATTCGTCTGTGAGGTGTAAGACCATCCAACCAGACTTGATTCAGTTTGATTAGGTCTCACTTACTCGAGATGATATTTGCATGTGAGGTGCAAGATCTGTTCGACCAAATCTAACTTATCTCGATGAAAGACTGTCATCTTCTAATAGGGTGCCAGATCTGTCTCACTTGATCAGGAGTGTCTGCTCGTAGCTCTACGGTTTGTCATCGCCAAACCGGGTCTCCAATTATCAGATGTGGTGATTTGTGCCTGAACAGCTCCAAACACATGTTATCTTCTAATAGGGTGTAGATTTTTTCCTCACAATTGTTTAATTGGATACTGATGGTAACCAGACCTTACTAGATCCGGACTCAACGGGTCCCATATCTAAATTCAAAACACCTCTCTTTCCTTCATTCTTTGTTATTTATATGCATAGATCAAAATCTCACATTTCATGAAACTCTCAAGGCCCGTTTGGTTGCACACGATTTTAGCTTTTTGAAAAGCTGAAAAGTTAAAATCGTGCAGCCAAATGGGTCAGCTTTTTACAGAATTGAAAACTGGATTCCTTTTAATTTTTCCCTCAAAATATGTGTTTTGAAAAACTAAAAAACAACATTTTTTTTATCGAAATCGATTTTTTGAATTGAAAAGCAGCTTTCTCCGCCAAACATTAAACTTTTTTCAAATATTGATTTCTGAATTAAAAAAAATATATCATAAAAAAATCAAGGCCTAAAATCATCTTAAAAAACAGTTTGTTTACAAAATTTAATTTTCAATCTGTGTTTCCAAATGGACCTCAGTCATTAAAGCAAATGCAACGACCACCACCACCAACACATCCCCATCTCCAGGGATTCATAGCTCTTCTCCGCCGCCAATCCAACTCCCTCTCCAATCTAAAGCAAATCCACGCCCACTCCATCCGCCTCTCTATCCCCACCTCCGACTCCCGCCTCGCCAAACACCTCCTCTTCACCCTCCTCTCCCTCCCTAACCCCCCCATCCGTTACGCCCACTCCCTCTTCTCCCAACTCAACCGCCCCGACTCCTTCACATGGAACACCCTCATCCGCGCCCACTCCGACTCCTCCTCCGACCCCTCCCCTGCCCTCCGCTTCCACGCGCGCATGCGCCGCTCGTCCGCCCGCGCCGACACCCACACCTACCCTTTCGTCCTCAAAGCGTGTGCGCGCCTCCGCGCGCTCAGACACGGCGAGGCCGTCCACGCCGCCTCCCTCCGCGACGGGCTCGCCAACACCCTCTTCGCTTCGAACGCGCTCATCCACTTCTATGCCTCCGCCGGCCTCGTCGACGCGGCGCGCCGCGTGTTCGACGCAATGCGCGTGAGGGACCTCGTCACGTGGAACTCGGTCATCAATGGCCTCGTCAACAACGGTCGGCACCGCGAGGCGGTCGACCTCTTCGGGGGGTTGCGGTTTGATGTTGGTCCGGATGGGTTCACCATGGTGAGCTTGCTCTGCGCGTGCGCGGAGCTTGGCATGCTCTCGACGGGCCAGGCGGTCCACGCGTTGCTCGTCGGGTCAGGGATGCTCGAAGCGAACACCCACGTCGGGAACGCGCTTATGGACTTGTACGCCAAGTGCGGCACGATCGGGGACATGCGTTCGGTGTTTCTTGAGATGGGGTGTTGTCGTCTCCGGTCTGTCGTGTCGTGGAATTCTCTCATTGTCGGGCTCGCCGGGAATGGGCACGCACGCGAAGCGCTTGAGTGGTATGGGCGAATGGAAGCCGAGGACGGGCTTGGCCAAATGGGGTGACGTTTATCGGGGTGCTCTACGCGTGCAGTCACTGCGGACTGGTAGACGAGGGGTTCAGACAGTTCAAGCGCATGCAAAGGGAGTTCTCGATCGAACCAGCAATGGAGCACTACGGGTGCATGGTGGACTTGCTGGGCCGGGCCGGGTGGGTGGAGGAGGCTCGTGAGTTCATCGAGGGAATGCCGGTCGAGCCGAATGAAGTCATTTGGCGGATGTTGTTGGGCGCTTGCGCAATGCACAAGAACGTCAGGGTTGCGGAGGCGGCATGGGTTCGGTTGGCCCAGATCGACCCGGGCCACGACGGGGACTTCATCCTCCTCTCGAACCTCTATGCGTGGGCCGGGCGGTGGGCCGACGTGCAGGCGCTAAGGGAGGAAATGTTGAGCCGAGGGATCGATAAGTGGCCCGGGAAGAGCTCAAGTTCATGAAACGATAAAGAAATGTTAGACTCGGTCATTTTTACAATCCAAAACTTAAATTATACATGTTTTAATTTTTTTTAAATAGTAAACATCATCTAATGAAAAAAATAAGTTGATAAAAAAAAGTGTATATTGATCCATTTCGAATTGAATGAACATGTTTTTAATAAATGTAAGAAAAAAATTAACAAGATAACAATGCATATGCTTTTGAATTTCTATCGAGTGTATTCTACACTGTAAAAAAAACTGAGTAGAACAGTGCCATAATTATCAAAGGGGTTGTGGGCATTGTTTAGCAGGGAGGGTCATTTTTGTCAATTCGAATAAAAAAGCGCGCGAGAATTGAAACCGCGCATATTTTTCATCTCCCGCCATTTTATTTTCTTTATTTCGTTTTTCTTAGCCTTCACAGAGAGAGAGAGAGAGAGAGAGAGAGAGAGGGATCTAACAATGGCGGATTTGGGACACCTTGAAAAGATGGGACGGGAGCTTAAATGCCCAATCTGGTAATGCCTCTCTCGATCGTCATGGATTCTGTTTTTCTTTTTCTTTTGAAAGATCCGATTTTTTGTTTTGTTTTCTTTTGATTTCAGTGGATTCAATTTTGGGGTTTGATTGGATTTCGTTAATAACTGCTCCAAGACCTTGAAATTGCAATTTTTTATGTTGGGTCTTTTCCGATTCATTGTACATCTGTATGACTGTATCTGGATCTTTGGACCTTACTAATGTCTTCATGTTTTCATTTCCTTTAATCCATAATGTTATGTTAAGTATCTCATGATTTTCTTTTTTTATAATATAAAAATCTGTCAAAAGTTGAGATTTTATCATACATATCTCGATTTCTGATCTCGTTAAACATGTTCTAGTTTTAATTTTTTTGAAAGAAATTTTTTTGTTTGAATCTTGAAGTTCCCATCATTGTTTGAATCTTTTTCAGAATGCACACATATTTGTTAATGGTTGAGCTTTTGGCATACACGTTATTATGATTTGATATAAATTTTTAATACTTTCTTCTTCAGTTTGAGTTTGTTGAACTCAGCGGTTTCACTCACATGCAACCACATGTTCTGTGGGTAAGTCTTGCCCCCTTAGTTTCAAAATCTAATGAATACTTTTGGGCATCACATGACACATTTGATTTTTCGCAGCCCGTGCATTTCACAATCGATGAAGTCAGTTTCAAACTGTCCTGTTTGCAAAGTACCATATCATCGCAGAGGTATGACGATACTAATTGTTTTGTTGTGAGGAAATCATGTATGGTTTAATCTGTTGTTGACCTTTTGATATGATCCTTTAATTTCCTGATGAGAACATGATTTGATTTTGGATGTAGAGGTTCGGCCCGCACCTCACATGGATAACTTGGTAAGCATCTACAGAAGTATGGAAAGCGCTGCAGGTGTGAATATTTTCACCACTCAGACAGTGGTGTCAAATAAATCAGGTGGAATTTACTTCTTCATGCTCAAGTATTCTTATTGGAATATTTAATTGCATATGGGGGACTCATTTCGTGATCTTCATTTGTAATAACTATGATATGTGCCATTTATTTTGAGCATGTTGATTTTGTTGTTTTTTTTCCATTGCTTTTGTGATCCTTTATTCTTCATGGCAAAAGATTAATGTTCCTAAATATTATCGTTGAGGGCTTACGACTTCAACCTTTTGTGATCCCGTGACAATAACCACAAGATAGAAGGACTCTTAATATTTAAAATTTTAAGTAAAAATTTACTTCTTTGCATTATCAAATTCAGGGCTCACAACACTCACTCAAACCTCTACAGACATAGAATAACTATCTTTAATTCTTTCTACATATCCAAAACAAAAATACCCATGAATGCATAAAGAATTGACATGTTCGTGGTATCCTCACAAGTGGAAGTTGACATCTTGTGTAAGCACCATAGAAATAGTGTTAAAAAAAATGGAAACTCAACTATTTTTTTGAGCCTTCATTGCTTTTGTCATCCTTTCTTCTTCACAACAAAATGTTGATGTCGGATATGTTATCGACAGTACAGTTAAACTCATGATGTTTATTGTTGTGCTGGAAGGATGCATCTAAATACAACTTTTGAATTGTTTAAGTGATTTTTGAATAATATTTTATAGTTGGATAATCTTTTTACTTCAATTTGTAGATATATCCATTCCTCATCTAAATGCTGCTGCATTCTTTTGTTTTTATAAATTTGCCAATAGATGAACATATACAAGATGAGCCTGAAAGAGACAAAAATTTAATCCAAGAAAAAGTGAAAGCAGGCCATAGAAAAGCCAAGAAAAGAAAATCGGGAAAACAACGAAAAGAATCAACAAATGATGACGACAAAATTTCCTATTCTCAGTCATCCATGGAGCCTTCATGTCCTACAAAGAAACGAGTGCATGTGACTCCTTATCCCCCGATAGAGACCCCATTAAGGCCTGAAAAGTTTCCCAAGTTAGCTGGTCCAACCAACGAAAGAAATGTCGGTGGAACATCGTACAACGTTCCTGAGGATGGATCAAATGCATTGAAGGAAAAGATTGTGGTTAACGATGAAGGTGAACCTATTTTCTCGCCCTTCTTTTGGTTGAGGGAAGAAGAAGAAGATGAAAGTGATGGAACTTTGGAGAAACTGAGCTCCCAGCAGACACTAGATACACCGACTCACCATAAGATTCCTTGCTTTAGTGATATGAAGGATTCAGATGATGACAGCCCTGTTAAATCTACCCAAATTGTAAGTATCTGCCCATCAATCTTATGAAGTTTAACTTTAAAAAAAAAATTTTGATTGTTTGTTTGTTCTATTACTTTGTGAAGGGTGAAGCACAGAGTAAAGATGAAGGTGTGGGTGCTTTTGATAGTGAGATTTTTTATTGGACGCAAAGAGCTTGCTCTCCTGAGATTTATTTGACCCCAACGAAGAAGGTAGTTCAAATAATTTATAGTGCATCTTTTCTCACATTTAACATTACCTAATTTAAATTTGTACATTACACAGGCTGCAGATAAAGTTCTATTGCACAATATCCAAGAGAATGATGGAGAGGTAGTTGCACAGAGTCCTATGCTGATTTCAGAAGAAATGGTGAATTCTGAAATCAAGAAAAGCTCAGGAGAAGCTGAGAATGATAGTGCTATATCTGCAACAAATACCATCACCACCAGGGGTCAAAGGCCTAAGACCAGGGTGAAAAGAATTCGTTTAGGAAGACCTTTGGAAGAAAATAGCAATAAAGGGAAAGCCTCAGTTTGTGGAAGGAAGGGCATTGTGGGAAAAGCACCAAACAACAAAACTACAAGAAAGGATGACACGGGAATTGCAAATGGTATACCAGAAAGTGACTTAGATGGAGTTTTATTAGAAGCTCCTGTGATTCTACAAAAGCAACTGAACACTTGGACCGTAAAGATCATGAGAATACCCTATTACCTGCAAGGAAAAATGCAAAGAGGTGTAAGAAGATCAACCAGAACATCCAAAGGAAAAGAGTCAAGATATTGACAGACCCAGTTGTAGATTCTGAAACCAAAATTAGACAAGTAATTGCTGAAATCAACGGAAAAGAAGAAATGGGGAAGGAATTGACTCCTTTGTCTTGCAATGAACCTGGAAACAGCAGAATGGGTAAAAAGACCAACTCTCGCAGAAAGCATGAGAAATCATCAATTGATACCAATGTGACCAAATTGATTGAAGAAGTCTCAGATGATTATGATCAAGATGCAGGACATCCAGCAACTGAGCATGTGCATGTTCAACTACCTGTCTTGTCATCACAAAGGCGTAAGAAAGAGACAAAAATCCACTCTGGAAATAAAAGTGGTAGGAGTAGAACAAAGGGCCAAAAATTTAAGAGTTTGGAAAACGTGAGTGTTAATGTTCCTAGATCTGATGGTACAGCTCTTGATAACTCAACAAAGGTCCAGGATCATGTTCTGAGGAAGTGTAAAAGCATCCCTGACCAAGCTCACTGTGCTTTTTGCCAGTCCAATGAAGACACAGAGGTAAGCATACAATAAGTGTAGAATCTGAGTGTTTTTTGCCAGTCCATAAAAAGCTTGCTCTGCTTTTTATATACCATGGATGCACGTACTTCCTTTTTATTTTGATCTTTCTTGATATGAAGCTCCTATCCGTTATTCAAAAAAAATAGTTTACAATAATAGTATTGACAAGAAGTCCAAAGAATGTTATTTCATTACTGTTATCGATAAGTTCATTTTCTAAGCTTATTTACAGGTTTCTGGGGAGATGATCCACTACTTTAATGGAAATCCAGTAGCTTCCAATCACAACAGAGGGGCCAATGTCATACATTCCCACAAGAACTGCACTGAATGGTCTGAAATGATGAAAAATTAAATGTTTTTTTTAAATAAAATTCCTATTTATTTTAGTCGCTACAAATTTTTCTAGTAACTAGTACTCACTTCTTATTAACAAAGCAATAACTTTATCTCATATTTTTCCAGGGCCCCAAATGTATATTTTGAAAATGAATGTGCCCTCAATCTGTCAGCTGAACTAACAAGGAGTAAGAAAATCAAATGTTGTTGTTGTGGAATCAAGGGAGCAGCTCTTGGGTGCTACGAGAAGAGCTGTCGCAAGAGCTTTCATTATACTTGTGCAAGGTTGATCAAACAGTGCCGATGGGATGAGGCGAGTGAATTTGTGCAATCTTTTTAATATGGTCAACATTTAATTTGTAATACCATGTTTTAAATTTTCCATGATTTCTTGCAACAGGAAAACTTTGTGATGTTATGTCCTCTTCATTCATCATCTAAGTTGCCAAATGAAGTTCCTAAAGCTGAAAAGCAAACTAGAAAAAAATCTGCTCTGAAAAGGTATGATTGAATGGTTTTTTAGAAATTATTTGGGAATGATTGTATCTCCAAACTCTCCCGCAAAATCTGTTTTCAAATGATCGGTTCCCATCATGATTTTTTAAAACTTTAGCTTTTGTTTTTGATGTGTTAAAAGTGAACAGATCAACTATGATGGAAGAGCTCTGTTTTTGAAAATTGGTTCCAAATTGGGCCTTGGTCTTCTTCTTAAGTTGCAGGAGAGTTGGCTGATCTTTTCCATTGATAGAAATATAACAGGACTAATTCAATCTGGTCAGAATATCAAGATTTTGTAATGCTTTGTTTTGTAATTTATTTAAATTTCTCAGAGAAAATTGAGAACATTTGGTGGCTATACCTGGGCCTGATCCCAGCCAGAGATTAAAATGGCCATCGGTTCCCATCTGAAACTTTAGCTTTTGTTTTTGATGTATTAAAATTCAACAAAACAACTTTGATGGAAAAGCTGGTTGAGAGTAGCTGTTTTTGAAAATTGGTTCCAAGTGGGGCCTTGGTTTTCTTCTTTTTTAAGTTGCAGGGGAGTTGGCTGATCTCTTCCATTGATAGAAGTATAACAAAACTAATTCAATCTAGAATATCAATATTTTGTAATGCTTTGTTCGTAATTTGTTTAAATTCTCAGAGAGAATCGAGAACATGTGGTGGCTAAACCTGAGCCTGATCCCAGCAAGAGATGGAAATGGCCATTGGGTGTATCTTGCAAGTGGATCCTCTGTTGCTCAGGTCTTAATCATGCAGAGAAGGTAAGCTAAAGTTCAGAGTCCCTTAATGAGAATTAAGTGAGTAAAAAAAAACATATTTTATAAGAAAAATTATTTGAATTTCAGGAAATCATCTTGGAATTCATAAAGCTGACTGGCATATCTGTTGCAAAGACATGGACCCCGACAATCACACATGTCATTGCTTCCACCGATGAAAATGGCGCATATGGTAGAACGATCAAGACTTTGATGGCGATCTTGGAAGGGAAATGGATACTGAATATCGACTGTAAGAGGCTTCTTCTTGTAACTCAGGACGTTAGATTGATTACTGTTAGAAATAGCTGTTTATTGCGCCTCTTGTCAAATAGGGATCAAAGCTTGCATGAAGGTCATGACAATGGTTGATGAGGAACAATATGAGATTAAAGTTGATCGTCATGGAATCAAAGATGGCCCTCGACTGGGAAGATTACGAATTATAAACAAGGTAATACACCTTTTTTTTGGGTCATCATCATTTGCTGTCAGTGTCAACAGGAGATGAACAATATAGATAGACTGGACAGTTTTAAAAATCGGAATGACATGGTAAATTTTAGAATTAACTGCCCACATTATTCTCAATATGATAATCTGAAACAATGGTACGATCGGGATGATGTTTGAATCCGATTGTACATCTGCTAATATCTGTCTTTAACTAGTATGAACTTTTTTTTTATTA
Source organism: Acorus calamus (assembly GCA_030737845.1). NCBI lineage: Eukaryota > Viridiplantae > Streptophyta > Magnoliopsida > Acorales > Acoraceae > Acorus > Acorus calamus. Next base: position 8,213,498 of record CM060866.1, on the reverse strand, counting down.
GTTACAAGTATGAATTACATGGAAAAGAAGACTAAAGAATAGAAAATGTATCCCATATGTCTTTCATTTCTAATCCTATGTTTGGGAGTGCCATATATTCCAATAGCCTTTGATAGTTAAAAAGGAAACAAAAAAACAAAACTGTTTGTTTCGATAGTGTTAAGACTGACAGCTAAGGATAGAATTGTTATTTTAAAAGTTATAAACTCTTATTCATTTCTTATTCACAAGTTATCTTCTATTTATTTAAGGTGAATCAAATAACAAAAATAAGACTTTTATGTCTTCCAATGAAGATAAAAAAAAAGGCAACAAAAAAATCTCTTATTTATCCCGCTATAGCCATCAGGGGCGAATAGCTCTACAGTGGTTCCCAAACAAGAGTAAGTGATCATCCACTAAGGATCAATACTTCGCTTGCAGGAACCAAAGCTCTTCAGTGCTTTAGAGTTCTATTTCATTGGAGACTTTAAGCCATCCTACAAGGGCTATCTTCAAGAACTTGTCATCACCGGCGGGGGAACCATTCTACATAGGAAACCGATTTCAGTGAATCAAGAAAGACTTCCAAATCGAAGTTCTTCACGCAAAACCATCATCGTTTACAGCCTCGAGCCTCCTGAAAACAGTGATGCCAGTCAGATCTCTTCGATTCTTGATTGCAGGCACTCTGATGCGCAAAGCCTTGCAAATGCAACAGGGGCCAAAGTGGCAGGTCATTCATGGATACTGGATTCGGTTGCTGGCTGTAAATTGCAGAGGTTCAATTAATGTTGAGCAATTTTCGATATGAAAAAATCTTTTCCATTAGTTAAACAATATACATGAAATGGCTTGATTATTATGTCTATGGACATGTTCATGATATTTAATTGTTTTTAAATGGTTCTTGTATCTTATTTTCAAGACATTGCAACAACTTTACTTCTAGTGCTGAAATGTTGGTACTTAATACATAACAAAAGCTGTTTAGTGGATTTAAATTCTGTTTCATCAGAGATCTTGTACAAGGATTATATGTGAAGTCATATGAGGTTTGGACATTATAATATATTAGAATTTGATATCTTTTAGAGTAAAAGAGAATATTATAAAACAGTCATGATACCTAAGCTTTAAAATATAAGTTACACTTTTCAAAAATGGTAAAAGGATAAAATACAAATCTGTAATTCATTAAAAATCTCTTCCATTAATCCAAATTCTCCCTTTTTTCTAATCAGTTATTAATTTTTTATATTTACATCAAAATTTATGTATTTCAAAATTTAAATTTTAAAATTCTTACCTAGTAATTCAATTTTCAATTTCAATTACATCCAGATCTTATTTAAATTACACCAAAACTTACATAAATTGTTTTTTTTTTTTGTCAAAATCCTTCAAACGGCTATTGTTACATTCACGAATGTAATAACAATAACACATATTTAAAAAACTAGTTGACTGTTACATTTATTTATTTTTTGTCAAAAAATTTACATGTAGTTGACTGTTACATTTATGAATATAACAAATATAAATCAATAAATAGATGCGGTTGACTGTTGGATTTACAAATGTAATAAAAATAACACAGATTTAAAAAATGACTATTTACATTGTCAACAATGTAGCAGTTTTATCAAACAAACTACCCATTAAAAAATGTAACAATATGGAATGTTACATATAGATATTGAGACAAAACCAAATCAAACTGTGGAAAATAATATTCAATACATGAAAAAAATTCATGTTCAAACATTTAAAACAAAAAACAACACACAATTCGATTACGAATCTAATAATATCAAACCTGATCCGAGAGACATTGAAGTGAGATCCAAATAAAAAAAAACGATTTCTCACATTCTAAAATCTCAAAATAGAATTTTAGATCTGCCCATGTGTTCTTCAAACAAAATGAGTTCCAAAAATATTAATATTGATGTATGATTTTCATAATGAATTAATGATGAATAAATACAAGATTTTCAAAATTAAATGATACTCCACAATCATAAGGATTCATGTTGAGGTAGTTATGTGCATAATAGATAATGTCCTATTGTCACATCATGGGGCCTGGGAATCATTATTGATTATAAAATCATTTGGGTGTAAATTATTGAGGAAATGAAAATTTTTTTTTATTATTCTCCTGGATTTTGAAAGAGCATTTATACATTCAATTTCTTTTTGAAGTCTGTTTTGCAGTCTCATACACTATAATCGCATATCATATATTGCATTATCATAGTATATGAAATTTTATTTTAATGTATAAAATAAAAAAATTTATTTTTTCAGAACGGAACAAAAAATTACTTACACATGTACTTTAACAAATTAGTGATTTTAAAAAAAAAAAAATAGAAAAAGGGTGTAGACTATAAATGTGACTTGACGGATCATTTTCCTAAAAAAAAAGTACAAGGGAAACAATTTGAGTCATGTTGATTGTGAGTCATTAAGATCATATTTACATACAAGATTTAAATTAATGGGAAAGCAATCAGTCTTCAATCAACCAAACTGTAATAGTTTGATCATTCTCACCCCGTACATGGTTATTGTACCTTCAGAATTTGAGTATTTCATTTATTAGTTTGGATGATTCATCAAATCTTATCTTAATTCAACAAGTTTATTCAAACCAACATCAAAAGTTTTTTTTTTTTTTGTGTGATATAATCCATCTAAAAATAGCTTACATATCACTATTTAATCTTATTTTTTGTGTATGATTTACGAATACACATACATCCATGCTTCCATTATTCCACACAATAAAATCAATAAGACATATATAAGAAAGCATAGGAAAGAAAGACCGGGAAAAATGATGTGATGATATCATGATATTAACAAATATATATATAAATATATATATATATATATAAGAAAGCATAGGAATCAGATATTTGAATCGCACCCGACCGTCCGATGCGATGGACCCGTGATCGACGGCCCGTGATTGCGCACCGCACCGACCGTAAACCACACCTAATCGCGACTATATATATATATATATATATATATATATATATATATATATATATATATATATATATATATATATATATATATATATATATATATATATATATACGGGGGCGATTAGGTGCGGCGTGCGGCGGCGACGTGAGCCGTTCGATCGCGGGTCCATCGCATCCAACGGTCGACGTGAATCGCACCCGACCGTCCGATGCGATGGACCCGTGATCGACGGCCCACGATCGACGCCGCATCTGCCGTTCGCCGCAGGTAATCGGCCCCCTATATATATATATATATATATATTACGTGCGGCGAACGGCTGCCGCGACGTGGGCCGTTCGATCGCGGGTCCATCGCATCCAACGGTCGACGTGAATCGCACCCGACCGTCCGATGCGATGGACCCGTGATCGATGGCCCGTAATCGCTGTCGCACCTGCCGTTCGCCGCACGCAATAACTCCCCATATATATATATAGGGATGATTAGGTGCGGCAGCGATCACGGGCCGTCGATCACGGATCCATCGCATCGGACGGTCGGGTGCGATTCACGTCGACCGTTGGATGCGATGGACCCGCGATCGGACGGCTGCCGCACCGTGCGGCCGCCGCACCTAATCACTCGACTATATATATATATATATAACGCTTAATTTTGATGATTATCTAAATTCAAATATTTCATTCAAATTCCAATTCACATATAATATTGTTGGATTCGAATCAGATATTTGTTCCATATCCGATCAGTTGAGGCGGCTAAAATACAACAGATGCAGTAAATACAGATAAAATCAGCTTTGTTTTGCTCTCCACAAATAAACATTTCTTTTGTTATACATTCATCTGCTGCACTGCACGTTCTACACAAATGGAACCTCTGTAGAACTGAAAGCAATGATTCATGGACCCTCTGCTCTCTTTCTCCTCTCTTCAAGAAATTTCACCATCTCATACTGAAAGTCCACAACCCACAAATGTGCCTCTCACTATATGATGAATTTTTTTGTTCAAATGATCACCTCGGTGGGACGATCATATCCGAGCCAACATCCTGTAAACATACAAAAAGAGTAAAGTCACAAAGTATACATGGTAAAAGCATGGAGATAATTAAACCATTTTCTAGATATATTTTGATCATTAATACGAGGGATGCAAGATACACGCAAAAAATTCTATGTTGGGCGTGAAGGCGGTGACAACATCAAGTGTAATCTTTTAAATTTTGACAAAACCAGAAGTTTGTTATGCCAATAGGTGAGGTGGTATCCCATAGCTGAACTTTTCCAATCACTCATAAAAGTTCCAAGACCCTGTTTGGAATCATATAGAATGGATTTTACTTTTGCAAAATCAGTTTTAGATAATTGGTTCCAAACAGAATCTGGTTGAGAGTAGCTTATTCAGAATCAAATTATTTTATAATTTCGAGCATAAGCTGCTTTAGACAATTGATTTCAAACGGGTCTAAGAGTGCCATGTGGCTATGCTTATGAGTAACCATTATGCATATAGAAAGCAAAAATCAATTAAGTATAAGAGGGCCACTTAGAAGGACTTTAACACATGATTCTTAACCTTCTTCAGTTTTTTTCTACCTAAGATGGCGGCAGTAGTAGCACTCACCGGAAATGGACAACCAGCACTGGCTTGAATAGTGAGAGATGCCGCGATAATAGAAGGCAGAGGATGTCACTCGTCCTCATCAAAGTCCATCAGGAAGTCTGTCAAGTTCTCTGAATCATCAACGGCCTCTTCCAGCGTCATTGGGTTGCTCTTCTTTAGTTTATCCTGATGTTCAGGAATGAAAGAATGCTCAGAATACAAGAAGAATCATATTTTTAGCATTGTTCATCTCAACAATCTAATATCAAACCAAGCGACAAAAAAAAAATCTAATATCAGGACTTCGAACAGGTGACAAATGCGCACGGGTTAAAAAGGTCACAGTACTATAACATTTCTGGCTGTATACATGTACACCAGTGTTCTAAAAAGCAAGGTTAAGCGGGGATTAAGCAGAGTTTTATAATTCAATTTTTCTTGCATTGATTTTATTTATTTCGTATTTTTAACTATATATATTTACTTTTTTATTATAAAAAAATTGTTGATTAATTCCCACTTAATCCTAGCCTATCTGATTTATCCCCAGGCGACAAGTGACTCATTGCTCTAGCCAAAGAGCCAACCCTATGTGGGTTGTTGTATAATATTTGTCTTTTCTCATTTTTTTCCTCTCTGTTTTTCCTTCAACAGGAAGTACCTTGTATATTACATACAATTTACTACAAGAAAGGATGCAGGATCACCTTTGAGTTGCGGTCTTTGCGAAGCTCCGGAGTACTCTTGAGAACACTCCAATTGCGTGTGATTTTCTCCTCAGATTCATCCCCCCCCTCATCCTCACTATCTTCACCTTCATCCTATATAGCAAACATGCACAAGAGATTTGCAGTTAAACTATAAAGAAAATCAAATAAATATCAACATGGATACTATCACATGGCAAGCATACTCCGGCACTTGTATGAGACCCATAAAGGTTATGCCACACTAAATGGCAATTTGAAACCAAAACCTATTTCTACAATGCAAGAAAAATTGCCCAATTCTACAATGCAGTAACACGTGAAGAGCTAAATTTGAACTTCCAAACAGAATCAAAATCAGGGAATGGATTATGCACACATACACCATTTTCCCCAATGTCAATAGCCCGTGCCATGGCCTCATCCATGTCAGCCACCTGAAATTGTGATCATTGTAAAAATATATAAAGTTAGAGATAAATTTAGCCAAAATATATTACAAAATGTACATAATTTGCCTTACTTTTCTTTAGAGTAACATAAAAGTTATGGCCCAACTACCAAAAATGATGTGCTTGGCTTCTCAACAAGTTTCATTGGATAGAAAAAGATGTGGAGAATCCTATAAATAGGATCAGTCTATTACCTCAAGCACCTCGGGCTTTTCTTTTGCTAAAATTCGCTCAAGATCTTCCCTTGAAATCATTTTCCCTTGCTGAAAATGAGCAATACAGATTAAGATAAATAGAATTTTTTTAAAAGTAAGTTGAAATTAAGGGAAATTCTTAGGAAAGCTCCATTTATTTATTTTTAAGAATAATTTAATCCACGTTAAATAAGTCAAACTCAAGAGCTAATTCGCCATATCCAAGATCTGAATTGGCCACCACAAGATCCTCACGTGCAACTCTCGGGACTCCAGACTTCATACTCTTTAATTAGAAATTGACTATAAAAATATTATATTCATTGTAAAAAAGTTCTAGTACAAACCTCCATAAGATAAGGAAGCATATTTGGTGTTGGCTCATGAAAATCTGGACCCCTGTAATCAATCACTTCATTTGGATCCTGAATATAATTCACGGTCGGATAGACCGGATCACCACCCCATACTGTAAAATAAAATATCCATGCATTAATTAAAAAAAAAGTCCACTGTAAATGAGATAAGATAAACAGGTATAGGAGTGAACAGGTATATGTTTGTTTGTCAACCAATTAGCAAATCAAGCAGCCCATTACCAGGAAGCACCAAAGTCATGGAAAAAGGGTTCTTTCAAACATGATAAGATGCATCAAGAGGATTCAGGCTTGAGATGTTATGGACACGGCTCAAAATTGGTTCCCAATAGGGGGAAAACGAACAGACTGTCACCATTCATTTAATGAAGTCCACTTGTCCATGCAGGTGCTTAACATGCAGATGAAACACAGGGCAATGAGTCCTGTTGATTTTGAAGCAATTGATGGAATATATACAATATATTTAATATTAAGAAAAAAAAAAAAGATGCAGGTGTAACAATAACACTGTAAATAATTGCTAAAATTTTCCAACCCCCTTTCATTAGAACAAAGTAGAAATAGTAGCTGTTAAATAGTAGTCAAACCTGGCATTCATGCTCAGATTATCCCGTCCAATCAGACAAATGTTTTGTATTATTTTTTACAATTGAAAACTAAGAGCATCTGAGAGCCATTGTTTCTCCCAAAAGCAAAAAATTGCCATCACCCAGAACAGTTCCACATATTGCAGAGTGCTGGGAGGGAAGAGGCCAGTACCGGTCCTAAACTTTGTCATTTTTTGCATAAGTGGCTGGTTTCAATATCCTAACCCAGGATTATTAGCCCAAGCTTTTCAAAATTGTTCCCAGCAATAACCACTTACACATGATAACAAGATGAAAAACTACACTAAATATGATTTGGCACTTACTCTCTTTTATTTGGTCTTCACGCATTCTCATTGCTAAAGGATCACGGGGTATACGAATATCGGTTCCCATCATAATGCGATATTCTCTATCAGTTTGATGCTGGAACATCGTAATAAGTTGGGCATTCTCATCCTCGCCGGTCTCTTCATAGTGCTTTTGTACAGCCTCACGTGAAGTATCCTTCTTCCATGCCTTGACCCATTCTGAATAATAGGCCATCGGGCCTACCTCTTCTAGTCTCTTCTGTTCGGCCTCCAGCCTAAAGTATAGGATCGGTTATGACAACATTACAGTTTGATTGAACTTTTCTAAACCTCTAAAATCAATATAATTGCCTTTACAAAGTAAAAAAAAAGAAAAGAGTTTAGACTAAATCAAAGAAATCATTTAGACAACATAAGCTATATTCATAAGGATCAGTCAACAGAGGATTGCAACCAAAGCTGCCATATAAAGATGAGAATAAAAAAATGATCCAACCCAACCAATTTCTATTCTAATCCAGTGTGATCAAATTTTCATTAACAAACAAAAACTATGTTGAGCTCAATTTACTTGTGCTTATTGTACTCATGTGACTGACTTGGGAGACCTTGTTACTGGTCTTCGATTCGATCAGGATCAATTATTTCCCTCCTTCAATTCCTCTCTTTTTTCTTGATGGATACCATTATTAGGTTTAAAACAATTATATGCTTAGGTGCTACAAATCTATGTGGCTACCAAAAGCTCAACATGAAATAATTCCAACTCAGGCAATGTTTCCTCTTGGTTTACGGAATGCATTAACATACATGTGATCAATGCCTACAGATCCAATTTGAGTTAGCTTTATCAAGCTTGGGGATAATCTAGGATGAGAGAATAAAATAACAGATAAAGCTCTTCCATGTGCATTAACCTAAGCGCATCCAGAATCATGATTCCAACAATTTAACAGCATTTCAACTATGCAATAAAGAGGCACTAACGGAACCTCCATTGGACATAAGTCAATGGAAATAAATATGATACATATCCCCACACTCTAACCTTTCTTCTTTAAATATAAGCCTTCTAGCTCTTGCAAGAGCAGTCTCAGTTAATGTGGGATGATCTCCGTGAAGCTTGATTTGCCCAGTCTCTGCCATAGCTTTGGCAAACACCTGCAAAGTTGTATCTATCAATCATGTGCTGGTCTAGATAACAATTCCTTCTTAAAAAGTTTTCATCTTGTATAATTTTGTTTTGAAATAAGCATCGGAGCTTTCTTATTAAAAGAAAAATGATCCCAAACAAAAGGAAACGAAGTATCTCTGAACTAAATTAAAAGGAAAATACAGAGGGAAAATAAAGAGGATAGACAATCTTTGAGAAAGGGAACCACTACAATGAAATAACCCAATTTTCACATCCCAAACCAAAAATTGCCCGTAGATGTATTATAACATCACCCGGAGCCTGGTTCACCTCAAATGCAATAACTGTAATGAATACTCACTGTATCAACATCCGGACGCCTTCTCTGCCATCTCGACCACTGCTCTTTCTCTGGCTTCCTCCAATTCCACCAAAGCTCTTCGCTTGACCGAGGCTGCTCTATCTCCTTTATCACACTTGGATCAACAAATGGGTGAGGCTGTCCAAGTTTCTTGTCCAATTCATAATGACTGATATCCTCCTCTTCCTCTTCATCTTCCCTTTGATAAACTACAAAATCTGTGGATGGGTCTTTGGGCTCATCAGAGATATCATCTGAAGCTTCAACCATGACAATCTGTCCTTCTGAATCAACAGTCTGTCCAACAGATTCCGAAGCGGAAACATGTCCCTTGTAACCTTTCCTTCTGCTTCCGGGGCATTTACCATAAGAAGGCTTGCCTTCGGACTTTCCAACAGGTGGAGGAGCCCGGGCTGCTCTGACCCGACTAGCTGTACCTTCGGGCCAGTACTCCTGTCCGGGTATACTTGCACGGGCACCAGAGGCTGGTTCAAGTTGTCCAGATGTGGAGTCCACATAACTATAATATGGAGGGCGCTCAACAGATGACGGGTCGAACTCTCCATCCTTCTTTGCACACTTTATAAGAGAAAGTGAGATGCTCCTTGTTCTTGATGAGGGATTGCTTGATCCAAAAACCATTTGGAGATTTCTAGTAGTTGATGGAGCCAAAAATGATGACTGGACAGAAGTAAGGAAAAAAATGTAATAATTAATTATCAATGAACATGTCAGGCTTAGAAAGCAGATAAGGAAGATATGTAAATGTCATTCTGCCAATCATGTCATAAATGAAATTGATGCATGAGAACTTAAAATAAGAGGAAACACTCTGTGGAAGCTCACTCGTACCACAATTCTACCACCTCATATGAATTTAAAAGAATGGAATATGTAAAGATATCATCACTACCGAGGGTGCCCTTTCATTACTGAGCGGTCCAGGGAGAATATTTAACCAGGGAAAAAAACACTTACATAACAAGAAGAAGAAAAGATATCATGGGAGAAATATAATCTGATCATTGCCTTCGAAGGGAACAAACCCCTCCATTCTAACATGGAATCTCATCAAGTGATCATTTTGGATGGAAGAACAATGAGTCCACAACAATGATGTTGGGCAAGAACTTCAACAACATGTCCATACTTGCCCAAATTTGTTTATCTATCAAACGTGCAAGCAATTATCTCATTGGAGTTAATTTAAAATTTTGATTTGACAAATTAATGTTTTTTAGCACCATTGGAATTAGTGAAACTTAAATCTAATTTTAAGGATCTTCACCTCACATTCAAATTCCATGTACATGTTGATATTTGCAATGACATCAGAAGAATTCAATAATTCAATTCTAACCATATGTACACCTCCACCAAAAAAATAACCACCATGTAGGGCAAGGTGAAGCATTTCCATAATATCCACCAAAATCCGGGTTTTCACTTACCACTCTCTCATGCATTTAGGGGAGCTTTTTTATGTGGAATTTTACAAGGAGTGATTATTTGCATGAGAAATGAATTTTTATGGCAACCCAGACTTTCATTATAAATCAACCCTTATTCATCTTTTAAAGAAAATTTAAACTTCTCAATAAAAACTAAAGTCCTGCGTGCATCTTAATACGCTTTATTCAGATTTTGCGGTAGACGACAGAGAATGGACTACAATAGTTAGTGGTGGTTGTGACTGGTGCTAGTGAATCATCTTCACAATCCAAAACATCACTTGCTCTAAAAAAGATGCTGTTTTGAAGCACATTTGATCATCCATAAACACTGACGATCAAACCCATCCTATCCAATGTAAAAAAAAAATCAAATCTTCGCATAAATTCAGCTTTTTAAAGCAGATATAAACACCCAAAACACTCAAAACCAAACGATTTGAACTCAAATTCTTCCAAAACGTAAATCATCCACTAAACAACAGATCCTTAAACAAATCTGAAATCCAAACTCACCTGATGCAACCAAAAACGCGGTTTCCCATCGCCGGCGATCGAAGCCTTCCGTTCCCCATCTGACCCACCAAAAACAATTCAAAAAAATTCAAAAAAATCTGAAAAATTCAAATTTAGCAATTATTACAAGATTTTCAACAACCAACATAAGAGGGTGTTTATATATATATATATATTACAATTGGGTTTCGTTTTGGAGGGAACAGAAGAGAAGGTGTTGATTGGGAGGGATGACGAGGGAGAGCGGATAAGGGCATTTATGTCCATTTTAATTTTTTCTTGCCTTGGAGACCTGGCCTTCGTTAAAAGGGAATGCTCATGGGCTGGGCCCTGGGTGGCGGGCCTTCAGCTTTGGACAAATTGGGCCGGGCCGTAGAAGAAACAAGACTTGTTCGTTGTATTCGGGTCGGATCTAGGTTATCATGGATGGGTGCCTCTATATGTAAATGAGGTGCACACCCAAATGTTTGAACCCTCTTTTTGAGGTGCACACCCAAATGTTTGAACACCTACCAAAAATCAATCACATTCTTTAAACACCTCTATATGTAAATGAGGCATTGGGTTTTCAGTGCACACCCAGCCTTTCACAATAAAACAGCAAAAACCCTATTCTCTCTACCACTCTTTCTTGTCGTCAACACCCAACTGTCCCGCTCTCTCGCTCGCCGTCGACAGCCGAGCCTCGCCATGCTCTCCCTCACCATGGATGATCTAGCCGTCCGTGCTCTCCCTCACCATCATCTCGTCATGATAACCATCTCTTTTGCTCATTTGTGATTATGCCCATTTTTATGGATTGAAAGTCATGTTCATTTCATGATAAACTTATATATTCTATTTGTATTTGAAGTTCTATGAATATTGTGAGTTGCATGTTTAGACTTTAGAGGGCTACAACTCGGGCGGGTTCGGTTCGGGTTCAACCCGAACCCAACCTGAATTTCAAACCACTCAACCCTAATCCGACCCAACCCGATTTTTAACCCGAATTGCACTAACCCGAACCCAACCCATAATTAAATAACTCAACCCGACCCAACCCGATTTTCTAATATGATGTGCAAATTACCTATAACATGTTCGATGATGTGGATGTTATTTATTTGGTTTTCAAAATGTGGTTCGCGTTCTTTTATTTTTATACCAAATATCAACACTGATAGTGTCGCAAATGATCCAAATGCTACGGGTTTAGTTTTCTGAACCCCGCGACACAAACATTGTCGATATAAATATTTAATATCGACAATGATTGTGTTGCGAAGGACCAAAGGTTCCAGATGCTACGGGGTTCAGTTTTCTGAACCCCACGACACAAACATTGTCGACATAAATACCTAATATCGACACTGATAGTGTCGTGAAGGTTTAAGATGATATGAGTTCAGTTTTCTAAACCCTGCGACACAAGCATTGTCGACATAAATACCAAATATCGACACTAATAGTGTCGCAAAAGATTCATATGCTACGGGTTCAGTTTTTTGAACCCCGCAACACAAGCATTGTCAACATAAAAATCAAATAATGAGGTGTGCACATGATCTGATTATAAATGGATATTTTGTACACTATACATTTATGAGGGGTGTGCACCCCAATTTGAGGGGTGCAATTAGAGGCACCCATCATGGATTATAGTTGGGTGTTCATGTATGGGATACACATCACACTGTTGTGGCCCCCACCACCTACCCTGTAAGTTTTTTTTTTCATTTTTTTGTAGTAGGTATTGATCATCTTAGATTTTTATCTGATTTGTTCTTAGATCTAGTTTTTTAGTCATCTTAGTACTCAAGACTCTAATTTGCTAGTATTTCTTTTATTCTTTGTAGTTTTATAGGGGTATGTATCCACATGACAAAAAAACTCTAAAATTCACCGTTATGCTCCTCTTATATATTGTTATGCTCCTCCTTTACACTGCTATATTTTATCTATTATGCTCTTATACTCCACTTATACAGATTGGTCAATATATGTTATATTTAAAATGCAAATTCCTAATATGATATAGAAACTTAGGCCTCTAGGATTGTTTATAGGCTGCTAGGCTTTTAGGATCCAGGTGTGTGTGTGTGTGTGTGTGTATGGGATTGTTTATTTTAACCTAGATGTTGAAGGAGTTATTTAAGCTTTTAGGCATAGGTTCACAGTTAGAGAAATAATCTCCTGGACTCTCAACTTGTAGGCACATATATGTTTCATCTATAAACCATTATCCTCCTGAAAATATGATTTACACTGTCATTAGTACACTGAAATATATATGTACACTGATAAATCATTCTTCTAATTTTGTAGTATATTGATATCCATTCAAGACTTTTCATTCGTTTGGGAGATTGTTCACTATTGATTCTAACATAGTTTTTTTCACATTGTCAGTTTGAAGACATAATGGCTCGTCTGCAAAATATGACACTACAACGAAGTCCTTGAAAACAAAAAATACCTACTAACGAGGATGATCATTTTACCTCTACCAGGAAGACCCGAGCACCATCATCTAGATATCCTCCAAATCCCTAATCTTCCACCAAAACTTTTCCCTCCACCAAAACCCTTTTGAAGTCATCCACCAAGATCCAGGAAAAATTCAAACCCAAGTAATCCACCAAAACCCAGGCCAAGTCCTAACCCGAGTCATCCACCACGAGGAACAAAACGGAACATGGTAAACCATTTGAGCACCATTAAATTGACTAAGTACACCCTTAACCTTTCTGTGTACACTGTTAAAATGCTTTGTACACTGCTGATCAATTTTTGTACACTCTTATAACAAGAATTGTGAGATCCTTCCTCACCAAATCAATGTTGGTGCAGCATAGATGCTTCCCAATCTATTATACAAGTGTGATGGATGGGATGGAAATTAGAGACTGCCACAAGAGATTGCTCAAGAAGACTTCATTCAATATCTTAATGAGCATTCCTAAGATGCAGTTCCAAGCAGAGTTGGTCGACGTCATCGTCAGCAACTACAATCTTGATGAAGATTATTTTGAGATTGGTAAGAAGCCGAAGACGTTGCCCAGATCATAGGGGGAAAGAGAGTGATGCTCGGATAACGGGTTTTCGAAAAGAGTGTAAAAGTTATAACCGCAATATGTTAATATTACTCTGTGGTAATTTTGTAACTTCGTGGTGGTGATTTAAACAACGGATGTAACTCTAAAATTCACTGTTATGCTCCTTTTATACATTGTTATATTCCTCTTGGATATTGTTATATTTTTTTATTATGCTCCTCTTATGATCCACTGATACATCAGGAAGGTGACGTCGACGCAAATGAAGGCTCAGGAAGGCATGGGGGATGGTGGGGCTTCGTCCGTGCTAGTTGGGACCTAAACAAAGAAGAGATATGACTTGGGTTAAAAAGGAAAGAAAAAATAGTAGGGTTAGTTGATGATGTATGGAAGGACCTAAATAAAATGGATGGATGGATGGAGGGACATAAAGAAAATTAAAAAAAAAATAAAGGGCTCTATTGTTATTAGTATTCCCAGAGACCCCTAATTAATTTCCCATTTTTCTTTAACATATTAGTAGATAAGAATAAATCCCATAATTTTTATGATTTAATTCATCTAAAAGAGTTTTATTTAATTTGTGTTTCATTTTCTGATCTTCTGTTTTAAATTTTTATTTTCTATTTTTTGTTTTTATTTTTTATAACATATTAGTAAATAATGACTGAGATTCGAGAGGACAACATGTCAACATGAAATTACAGTCTTATCATGTCTCACTTACTGACTCATACATATCTGACACAATTTGTACGTCGTATGTCATTTATTACAAAAAAAAACCCTTTATTCTGAATGAAAAACCTACTCATCATTATGTATACACTTCTCTTCACTGGAGTTCAACATGGACGACTCTTCCTCTCTCTCATCCTGTAGCGACTCAGAATTTTTGGTCGTAATTAACCCTCTTTTACGACATGTTTAGTATTTCAAATTTCTAATAATTTGACAAGGTTAGATTCCTCGTTACGTTGGCTTTCCAACGCTTCTTACGGATCGTAAATCAGAGGTGTATAGATCAAGTTATGGTACAAACCGTAACAGCAAGTCAGATTATGTCTGACGGATCTTATAGATGTTGTTGGGCACCTGGGTGATGGATCCTAGAGGAGCCATCGAGAACCTAGGGGACGGCTCTTGGTGGAGCCGTCGAGTAATTGTGCGACAGACTCAATAAGAGCTGTCGATATGGGCGGAATTCGAATTCGAAATTTCAGTCATATTTGGAAAGAACATGTACATAATTAATCGCGTTTAATGCGAATCATTGGCGTCGTAATTGTATCCCCACGGGTATGAGAGGCTTATAAACCTTTTGTCTCTCTCATTGCCTTAAAACCCTAGAAATTTCAAACCCTAAAAGAACTTCTTATTTTTGGCACCATTGTTGAGGGGCTCGGGAAAGATTCGATCTAAGGGTTCTTGTGAGTATTTATTTTGGTATATGAAGAGTTTTATTATTAATGAACTTGCTTTAAGAGTTTTCTCATTTCATAATTTTGTTTTTAAAATTTTCAAACAAAGAGAAGGGTTTTTCTTCGTAATCTTTGATGATCTCGTGTGATTTCGGTCCTTGCGTCATACTAGTGGTATGACAATGATTTTATGATATTTTACAGGTTTCGGTTATGGTGTTAGGTCTTACATGTATATACTCGAAGTTTTGATTTTTATTTTTGAGTTTTCCTATTAGATTTACATGATCTTTCAGATGATTTAATTGAGTTTTCGGATTTGATGTTATACCTAGGGTACTATGATATTTTAGATGTTTTATAAGCCTTTCATGTAAAAAGGAATATGCTTAAGTATATATATATCATGTTTAGGTCAAATTGTTTTAAGAAGAATCGTGTTTTTTTCCTTTAAGCCTTGTTTTAAACTTTATATGCTTAGATACGGTTTTGATTCGGTTTCAATCGGATTTCCATACAATGATTTGATTTAGATATCGATTCTTTCTATTTAACAAACGTTTTAAAAATGACTCGTGTTTTGTTTTCAATGGTAGAATGTTTAAAGTATTTTTACAAAATAAAAATTTGGTTTCATGTTTCTTCCTCAGGACGGCCCATGTAAGAGCCGTCGGGCATGTTCAGGATGGGTCCTAGAGGAGCCGTCAGTTTGTCAAGGGACAGCCCTAGTAGGAGCCGTTGTGTTTGTTTCAGACGGTCCCTATGGGAGCCATCGGGTTGGTCAGTGACGGTCCCTGTGGGAGCCGTCGTTTCTGTGTGTATAGGTACATCGAGTTCTGTACGGTTTGCGCATGTTGTAATCGATTCGTATCGCTTTCAGTCAGATTAGGTTGTTTTAGGCCTTCTGGAGTTGTTCGGATTTGTTGGACCTAAGGTGAGTGGGCCTAGTCTCTTATGTAGTTTTCAAACTACTTATATGGTATATCATTCTACATCATAGTTAATTTAAAATATACAACTGTTATTCTGAGTATGGAATACATGAGCATGACATCACATTTGAGACATTATTTTATGTATGAACTATATGTTGGATAATATGTTATTCTTGCATGCAAATTATGAGTTGTTGAATAAATCTTGCATGCATGTCATCCGTCTGCGTGACACCTGTCTACGTGACATCGTTTGCATGACGACCGGTCTATGTGACCAGGCTCTAGATGGAGCATCTTTCAGCTGCGTGCCATACGGGCATGCGTGTCTGTTGCATCATACGCATCATACGCATTATGTTTTATCATTACGCTTGTGAAAATTATATGTATATGTTGTATTCTGCTATATTTGGATTTTCTTGGGATTTCATAATATTATTATTGTTATTATTATTGGGACGCTATAGGTCCATTCACTGAGCGCATGGTAGCCCACCCCTCTTCTCCCAACCTTTCAGAGTAGCTGTTGGTGATCCTCGTACGTGATGAGGCGCTAGTGTCTTAGTTCGCATTTTATCTTCGTTGCATCGTAGGTGCCGAATAAGCCTTTTCTTGACATGTAGTGGATGTCCTTAGCCTTATCAGCAAAACCAGAATTATTATTATTATTTAAATAATGAACTCGTGTGTTATCATTCAAATTTAAGAATGAATTATTGAGATCCTGTGATTGATTATGTTTTTAAAACTTGAAAGTTTATGAGTTTATTTATATTACTCGATATATTGTGAATTGTTTTGCAGTAATGCACCGTATTGCATGCCTTAATTGAGGATAATGGGTACGGGAGTGTTACACGTCCTCCTCATCCGACCGTCCGTCCGCCTCGCACGGGCCAACAACCACCACCACCACCACCACAACTACCACTTACTATGTCTTTGCCGCATCCCCCTATAAAAAGAGGGGGCCCTCGTGGGCCACCCATTCAAGGGGAGTAGGTGGCACTCCTTCCTTCCAGCCCTGCTCCTCTCTGTCTGTTTTTTTTTTCATTTTTTTTACAATGGGCCCGTAGACCCACCCGCAAACCTAAAATTTGGGCCCCTATGCCCATAGGGCAGTTAAGGCCCGAGCCCGTGAGCAGGCCGCAGGCTTGATTTTTGTTTGATGGGCTAACCCGTCCCAGTTCCACTAGCCAGAAAAGTCCATGGGCTTAGGCTTGTTTTTCACCTACTTTGAAGTAGCAAAAAATAAATACTCAATCTAAATTTAGATTTTTAAAAGCTTAAACCCAAACCCACGGGCTGGGATTCTTGTTGGGTTTGGGTTGAATGCTTCGGGTTCAGGTTCCGTATTGCGGGTTTAGTTTGGTCAAACTCCTAACCTGACGTAACCCGTCTAGTTTCACATCTAGTTGTGCAACATCCTTCTTATAACCCCATTTACAGTCTCACATACTATAACGACTATTGTTTTTCCTAGTCATTTTTGGATTTTGTGCATTGTGTCATATTCCTATAAGGTTTTGGAGGACTTATCTATCTCCAAATTCTAAATTTAAGATATGGTTGGAATATTTATTTTGTCAAATTTTTAACACTTTTTACGGTTCGTAAGTCGGATGAGTATTGATCAAGTTATGGGTCAAACTGTGCCGAGACGTCGAGCAGAGGAAATAACGACGGCTCCAGGGAGAGCCGTCGGTATTGTGATGGATCCTATAGGAGCCGTCGGGTTTTGTGACGGATCCAATAGAAGCCGTCAATCTGGAAACAATTTCAAACTTGTATATTTCAGTTTTTGAAAGGTTTTAATGGGATTTATTTGATTGATTGGCGTCGTAATTATTTCCCCATGTGTATAAGGCTTATATATACCCTCTTTTCCTCTCTCATTGCATTGAAACCCTAAAACTCTAAAGTCGTCTTCTACTTTTTCTCTTATTTTCGGCATCTTTGTTGAGGAGCTCGAGAAGGGGTTCAAACAGAGGGTTCTTGTGAGTATTATCCTCTATTTTGAAGAGCTTTTGAATGATATAGATTCCCCTTTAGAAGTCCTTTGCATGTGTTCCTGTGTTTTTAAGTTTTTCAAACAAAAAGTGTAGGTTTCCTTCGTCGTTTTTAAAAGTCTTTATATGATTTCGGGTCTTATATTATACCAATGATATGTCGATGATTTCATGATGCTTTTATAAGTTTTTGATGATGTATCGGATCATGTATGTACTTCGGATTTCATTGATCTCTTAAGTCTTCTTCTTGAGTTTTTCATAGTTTCGATAGATTTCATATGATTTTCGGATCCTTATATGATAGCTATAAAATCATGGTGTTTTCAAAATGTTTTACAAATATTTCATGTCAAAAGAAAGGGGATATGTATATATCATGTCTAGGGTTGTATATTAAGGGTAGAAAGCATGTTTACAATCATTTAAAGTATTGTTTTGACCCTTATATGCATAGATCCGAACATATACATGTTTTTATGATTTATAAGAGTTTTTATCATAGATCCATGTTAGTCGTTTCTACATATAATAGATCTATGGTTTTCAAGTATTTTTGGAATATGTTTTAGTGGTTTCTTATATATGTTCTTATGAATCTTTTAGATCTAGAGTTTCGAATAGAAGAATATCAGGTTAAGTATAATAATACGTTATCTCTTGCTGTTTTTAAATGATTTTTCAAAATATAATCAGATCCTTGTGTGTACCAAGTGTTTTAGCATTTCATCGATATTTTACCGTTTTTCCATAAGCTAGGGTTTCGAATGAATTTTTCCTTATATACAATTTTTTATCTATCTCGTAAATGTTTTGCATCGTTTACATATTATATATGGATTTTTGATAATATGAATAGATCTAAGTTTGTGAGAAGTTTTGAATAAGATATAATTGGTTCTATATACTTGTTTTGCGAATCCTTATAGACTGGGTTTTTAATTGGATTTCTTACATACGAATGATCTTTGATATTCCTTACTGATTTACATTGCTTTACATGACTCGTGTATGGTTCTCCAATGATGGAACGTGTTAGGATGTTTTAATAAATTAGGGTTTCGTGCTTCTGCCGTGGGACTGCCCTGGGACGGCCCCTGCTTTTGCAAGTTTTAAAACATAACCAACCACAGGATCTCAATAATTCATTATTAAGTTTGAATGATTACACACGAGTTCTTTATTTAATATAAATAATAATTCCTCTAGTTTTGCTGATAAGGCTAAGGACTTCCACTACATGCCAAGAAGAAGGCTTATTCAACACCTACGATGCAACGAAAAACAAGCGCAAACTAAAACGACGGCGCCTCACCACGAGTGACGACCACCAACAGCTATTCTGAAAGGTTGGAAAAAAGAGGGGTGAGCAACCACGCGCTCCGTGAATGGACCTATGGCGTCCCAATAATAATAACAATAAAATATTATAAAAATCCCAAGGAAATCTGATACAGCGGAATATAACATATACATATAACTTTTCACAAGTATAACGGTAAAACATAATGCATCTATTTAGAGGAACAACCACAAACATATTATCTACATGATGCGTATGATGTAACGGACACGCATGCCCGTATGGCACGCAGCCGAAAGATGCTCCATCTAGAGCCTGGTCACGCAGACCGGTCGTCATGCAGACAAGGTCCCACTAGACCGTGTCACGCAGACCGGTCGTCATGCAAACATGTGACACGCAGACATATGATATAAATGCAAGATCTATTTCAACAACTCATAGTTTGCATGCAAGATTAACATTTTATCCAACATATAGTTCATACGTAAAATAATGTTTCAAACGTAATCTCATGCTCATGTATTTCATACTCAAAATAGCAATTGTATTCAAAACATATGCATGATGCGAATATGATATAATTATAAGTAGTTTCAAAATCTACGTAGAGACTAATCCAACTCACCTTCGGTCCAACGATTCGCAACCCAAATCCAAGTCTTACAGTAAATCTAATCTGACAAGATATGATACGAATCGATTACAATATGTGCAAACCATACGGAACTCGATGTATCTGTACACACAGAAACCGAGGCTTCCACAGGGACCGCCACTGACCAACCCGATGGATCCCATAGGGACCGTTCGAAGCTAACACGACGGCTCCTACTGGGGCCGTCCCTTAGCAAACCGACGGCCCCTCTGGGAGCCATCCCGAACATGCCCGACGGCTCCTATTGGGGCCGTCCCGAGGCAGAAGCACAAAAACCTAATTTATTTTTTTGTAAAAATCTTTAAACCTTCTATCATTGAAAACAAATCAAGAATCGTTTTAAAACGTGTCAACGGAAAGAATCGATGTCTAAATCAAATCATATGTACGGAAATCCGATTGAAACCGAATCAAAACCCATTGAAACATCTTCAAAACCCTAGATCTATCATAGAACAAATACAATATAGATCTCTGTTCAAATCCTTTAAAAAAATCATGAAAACACATTATCGGCTTGGATCCAAGCATATGAAGTTTAAAACAAAGCTTAAGGATAAAAAAAACACAATTCTTCTTAAAACAAATAGATCTCACCAACATATATATATACTTAAACATATTCCTTTTTACATGAAGGCTTATAAAACATTTAAAATCATTGTCATACCACTGATATAACACAAGGACCGAAATCACACGAGATCATCGAAGAAAACCCTTTCTCTTTGTTTGAAAATCTTGAAAACAATATTATAAAATGAGAAAATTCTTAAAGCAAGTTTATAAATAATAAAAACTCTTCATAACAACAAGAAATACTCACAAGAATCCTTAGATCGAACCCTTCCCAAGCTCCTCAACAATGTGGCCGAAATCAAGAAGAAGAAGTTGTTTTAGGGTTTAAAAATTCTAGGGTTTCAAGACAAGAGAGAGAAAAATAGGTTTATAAGCCTCTCATGCACGTGAGGACACAATTACGACACCAACAATTCGCATTAATCCTGATTAATGCACTTGTTCTTTCAAAAAATGGACTAAATTTGAAATCAAATTTCACCCAAATCGACGGCTCTTATTGAGCCCATCACATGACTACCCGATGGATCTATCAAGAGCCGTCTCCCACGTGCCCGACGGCACCTAAAAGATCCGTCGTACAGGTGCCCGACGGCACCTCACCTGTAGGATCCGTCAAACACTGTCTGACACCTGTTATGGTTTAGACCATAACTTGACCTATACGCATTCGATTTACGATCCGTAAGAAGCGTTGGAAAGCCAACGAAACGAGGAATTTAACCATACCAAATTATTAGAAATTTAGAATACTAACATACCATAAAAGCAAGTTACTTATATCCTAAAAGTCACAGTCGTTACAAGAGGAGCCGTCGATTTGTTAAGGGACGACCCAGTAGGAGCCGTCAGGATTGTTAGTGACAGCCCCTATGGAAGCCGTCGGGTTTTTTCAGTGACGGTCCCTGTGGGAGCCGTCAGTTTCTGTATGTACGGGTACCACCAGGTTCCATACTGTATATATGTATTTTGATCGGTTTCATATCGTTTTACTTCTGACTTGATTGCTTAAATTTTCTGGAGTCGTTTCGTGTCATTGGACCGACGGTGAGTGAGTCTTGTCTCCTACGTAGTTTTTGAAGGATTTTTATCAATGACTTTTAAATGCTATTTTGTATAACTTCGAGCATGTCATTTTATATAGGCTGATGCCTTATTAAGTATTGTATTGAAATGTTGTTATTTTGAAACTGTCGCATGCATATTATTGAAATAAAAATATGTGTTGATTATGCATGCATCGCATTCGTCTAGGTGACGTAGCCTAGGTGGCTTAGTGTAGGTGACTACGGTTCAAAATGGACCCACATCTATGTGACTTATGTCTTGGTGACATGTGTCTAGGTGACACGATTTCCAGAGCGAAATCCTTGCGGCTAGGTGCCGTAGATGGCTAGGTGTCATAGATGGCTAGGTGCCATGGAATATGGGCATGCAAGTCCATTGCATTCATAAGCATCGTATGTTTGACAAGATTTGGAGACTATGCATTGGAAATGAGATTTCTATTAAGTTTGGATTATCGGAAATTATTGTATTTGCAAATATCATATTATTATATGTTGCAATTTGTTTTCTTACGATATCTTATTAAAGAATATTATTTTGTGTTATCAATTATTATTGGGACCTAAAGGTCCATTCACTGAACTTGTGGTTGCTCACCCCTCATTTTCTCAACCTTTCAGATTTAAAAATTTAGAGTGGTGGATCTCGTGTATCTGCGAACGAGATCGTGGGTGCAAGAACGTTGGACTTGCTTAGTCGAAGAACTTAATCAATTTTATTTGGCATATAGATGGCCTATCCTCCTAGTAACCATAATTGTATCAAGTTGTATATTTTTGTATAAGTTATATCCATAGTAATTTAGAGTATTATGGAATCTTAGATGTTTTAGTATCTTTGAATAATTAAGTTTATTTTAGTATTATTTTATTATAACTCTGGATAAAAGGAAAATAGAACTCTGAGATTTGAGGAATTAGGTTAACGCAATCGAATTTTCACACTTCAAAATGGAGTCATGAGTTCAGGAACATTACACATACAGTTCTGTTTACACAAGTTTAGATTTTTATTAAAAGATGGTATAACTCATTCAATAAGATCTACACTTCTATTTAAAAATAAAGTTAAACATATTTCAATAAATTGTATGTGTTTATTGATAGTGGTAAAGATATATGAGATGTTTAATTGTTCCGCATGAGAAAAAGGCCTGGCCCAATGTCTAATAGTTGGACTTTTTTTAATTTATTTATTCACATAACCTAGTCAATTGTGTCTAACAAAAAAGTTAGTCTTGATTCTCTCTCTCCACTGACATCATCCAACCTAACACAAGCACACACTTTTCCCAAGAGATCCATTAAAGATCCTTTTCGTAATTAATTTTCTGAGGCCCAAGATATGGATCTGATTATGTAAGCAAGATATCAATTTCGAACAAAAATAAATAAATTGAAGGATTGGGTATTTGTGTTATGGTACTCTACTTTAAAAGGGTGATAATAAAAAAAGAGATCAATTCAAATGGGGTCCCCCCTCCCAACCCTATGTGAATATGTCCATTTTATATTACATGTTCTCCTAGGGGAAGCCTGTTTTGTCCTTGTGTGGCCTACAATGTTTCCTGTAGAAAGCTCTTGTTAGGTCATGGAAGGTTGCATGGTGTCCAAGTTCACCAAACCAGGACAACACAACATGGGAACATTTGCTTTCTTGCTTGTTTGATTGACCAAAGCAAATATGATTTAAAATAATAATGTAGGGATATGTAGCAAACATTGTCATGGAAGCCTTCTATTGAACATCTTGCTCACAAAGGGAAACAAATTAAAGGGGTATATATAATTCCACACATATTGGGTGAAATTGTTTTTTTTTTTACATCAATCTGATGTTATCATTAAACATGGAAAATAATGAACTTTAGTGACAGGAAATTTTGCGCATCAAATTCTGTTCAATTATTTTTCTCCTTAGACCATATTAAAAGTTTATCTCAATATTGAATTGTTATTCAGGTCCTAACAGGAGGAAAGATTTTTTTAGATTGAATAGTTTGCCTTATAGTTAAAACTTTATACCATAACTCCCGTTTGGGGCACAAAATAACCCAAGAACAAGGGGGGAATAACGGGGAGAGGCAAAAAAATTGTTTGTTTTGCAAAAAAATTCTGATTATTATGTTCAGTGACAGAGCCAGGTTCATGTGTTCATTCCTAGATATCTCAATTAAAATTTTGATTCCACGTATCTACCTGAATTGGATTATTAAGAAAGAGAAATTTTCATTCTCAGCCAGAGTTATCAAACTGATTCTTAATAGTATACATAAGATGCATAATAATTGTTGATATAATAAAATATAGGGAATTAATAATAGTGTACGAGTGAACAACATACACAGAGTGTATAATCGTGTTTAAAAAATATTTTATGGGGTAAACAATAAAAAAAAGATGAAAGAACTTAGAAAAAATATAATCACTTTATTTTGATAAACTAAAAAATTTGAGAGACCTAAACAAAATAAAAATTTTTTTAAAAATGTTGAATTTATTTTTCCAAGAATTTTTGTTATAATTCAATTAATATATCCTATTAAACTCAGATTCTGAATTGTTTTTGTATACCATAAAAAAAATCTAAGGAAGGGCTTCAGCCCCTCTTTGTCCCTACATGGCTCCGCCCTTACTATGTTTGAATAAGTTAATATAAACCCTAATAACTATTTTAAGGAGATAAAAATTGTTTATCATGAGTTATCTATGCCGATTAATAAATACACTATTCATTTTTAAAATATTATATCTTCACTCAACACATATTTTAAGAATATGTCAAATCTGTTTATCACACGCACATCTCTTTCACATATTTTCAAACATAAACAATTAATACTGAGTTGAGCTATCCTTTAAAAGGTCAAACTCTTATCTATCAATTAATAATTAATTGTCTTCACTTTATCCAAAGTTTAATAAATAACAAAAATGTTATTTTTATATTTTTAAATGAGTAAAAAAATAATCAAACAGAAAATATATTATATACTAAATAAATAGTTATCTATCATAGTATAATTATTGTGGGCGAATGACTATAAGAAAAAGTAGTATGAAGTTATGTCTACAAGACAGTGAATAACAACCAAGCGTATTGATTTGGCGAGTATGTTCTGTTCAATGATGAAGATTGATGCTAGAGTTGGACTCTATGCCCTTAAGACAATATTCGCTCCACACTGGTGCTCATGGTTCTGGCGAAAGTGTCCCAGGATATAACGATTGAACTCCTTCGTGTAGTAGCATTTCACACCAAAAGGACAGCGAACTGATTGTGTTTTTCCAATTCTCCTTCATTGGAATGCTATGATATGCATGTTAGCACTATCCCGCAGGGAAAGGTCCACCATAGGGTGTCTACCAAAAACAATTCACTAGAGTAAAAAAAAAAACCCATCTTATAAAGCCACAAAGTTTTTTCTCAACTTCCGATATGAGACTAAATTTTTTTTTCTTCCCCAACTACCAACCAATTTCACCATGGTATTGGAAAAAAAATTTGATCCAATTTTCTTATTCACCCAGTGGTTTTGAAAATGTAAATATACTATGTTTTTTATATTTTTTTCTAGAAAAAAAATAAACTAATAATGTAAATATAAGACGATGAACAGGGCATTGCTCGCAAAGTGGGTGCGGTGGTTTTCTAGGAGTAGCTTGAGATGGTCTCAGATTTTGCAAGATAGATACAGGGGTTCGAATCCAGGTGAGAACTGATGACAGGGAAGGCAAGGCCGGTGGACACAACTCTGTAAAGGATTATTCACCGATAGCAGAGAGGTGGAGACGGGGATCGCATGGAAGATCAGAAACGGTGAGACGGCCCAGTTCTGGACGGACCGATGGAGAGGGGACAAGAGCCTTCGAGATGTCGCACTTGATATTCACAAATTGGCAATCAAGAGGCAGGGGACCGTGTCAGAATTCTTCCATGCGGGCAGCGAGACGTGGCATATTATCCTTTCACGCACGCGACTAAGCGTGGCAGAGTCCACGCACTACACAGCCCTCTTGGAGAAAATAGGGGACCAAGCCATTCAAGCGAAGAGGATGGCACATTCAGGCGGAGGCCGGGGGCAGCAGGCGAATTTTCAGTGAAGAGCACTTATGTGTGGTGGAGATCAGCACTTGTAGGAGGCTCCGTGGCATGCACAAGATTCAAACAAATATGGAGGTCCAATACACCATTGAAAATTAAGGTATTCATGTGACTACTACATTTAGAACGCTTACTCATAAAGGTATACAGGTCCAGGTGGGCACCGTCCAAACCGACATATTACCCATTGTGTGAGGCGGCTCAGAGAACGTCCAACATCTCTTCTGCGATAGGGGATGCTTCGGGGATTAAGAGTGACTTTCAAAACACATAAGAGCTCTGGGTAGTAGGCAAAGAACTGAAGACCAGGACTGCATGCAGACTCACCGCGGTGATCTCGCAGTCCATCGTCCCGGCGGGAGCGTGGACGATATGGGAAACACAGAATGCAGTTGTGTTTAGAGGGGAGCGAGCTTACCAAGAAAATATGTGGGATACGTTCCAAGGATGCACGAGGGATTGGGGACGTTACATTGCGAAGGCGGAGACCGTTGGCTTCCGCGACGGTCGCTTGTGCATCACGGGGTGAGCGTCGGCTCGCGGACCTCACAACCTCAGTTTAGACATCTCTTCTAACGGGGCACTAGAGGCAGCGAATTTGTATTTTGGTAACAGTAGCTTTCCTTTATTTTTTGTTATTCGCTTTTACTATCTGTTCTCCTCTCATTCAGTATTTGTAATTCGAATTCATTTATGAAATCGGGTAGCAAGTATCTACCTTTTCTTCAAAAAAAACAAAAACAAAAACAGTTTCGCCTAGTTATAAAAGTCTAACTTTCATTTTTTTTTTAAAGCCAAAGCAACGCAACATTAATTAGTTTTTTTGCAGCCCTCTTATATTTTATTTTTTCTTAATTACATGCTTGGCTAATGAAGTTTATTCTTATACCAAAAATGATGTATATACTCATACAAATAGAATATATGTATTATTTTTATAACATAATATATACTTAGATAACAGAATATATGGGAAACAAAACGATTATTAACATCCTAAAAGCAATAGTAGATCTATATCCAAGCTCATGCAAATAAGAAAAATATGTGTAGTCATGTTAGCAACTCTCGTTTGCCGTCCCCAATTATTTTTATTTTTTAAATATATATATTTATGTAAAGATATTTTTTGAGTTCAATAATATTGCACCACGCGTCTGTGATCTATTACTCAATCAACGAGGGCTCACGATCTAAATAACCCACTATCTATGAGTCCAACCAGTCGGCCCATGGGGCAATCGATGCAGATCCCCCAAATCTCACTCAGATCTTGAAATCCCCCAGATCAAGGGATCTCTCCCCATCCGATTGAGAGATTGCCATCGATCCTAGAGCACGACCAACCTGCTCTATAAATAGGGCACCCGCTCTTCGGACATCAGAGGACCTTTTGCATGTCACCATCTCCCCATGTTTTCAACATTCGATATCTTAGATCATCAGGATCTCTCAACTCGGATCCGGTTCATTGATTTTATCCCCTCCAATTTATATAATGAAATACAAGTTATTATGAAAGTAAAATATACACTTGGATAATTTACATATTTTTATTTTTTTATAAAAATAAACTTTTTTATTCTAAATTTATAATATATTCCATACTCACTACAGACGGAGCTGCAAATAAGCATGTTAACGGGTCGGGTCCTGGTGACCTGGATCTGACCTATTTTGATTGTCGGGTCTTTTGGGTATGAAACTTTACACCTTTAATCGGGTTCAGGTCGACCCATTGATAGGCCTAGATCGGATCAAGAGAGGTTGAACTTGAAAAAGTCAAGGAATGTAATCTAGACCCATTGACAGGACTATTAAAACAAATAAATACAAACACATAAAAACCAAATCTACTTTTTAAAGTTTTACAAGTTACAATAACACCCAAAAAATCATGTAACAAATCAACCAAATTGTACAAATTTAAAAGTTAATTGTTCAAAACATTAAAATAAGTTAATCAAAGTTACACAAACATATTACATTACTAGGTTTATTACATATTAAACAACCAAGTTTTTGCAAGTATGAGCTAGCTTATATATAAAAACAATAGGGTCTCGGTTCCATAGGATCGGGTCAGGGTGGACCTGGACCTGATTGATTTTACGTTCGAGTTCACTGGGTTAGGTAAATTACACATGTAATCGGATCCAAGTTTGTACTCAATCCATTGACGAGCCTAGCTACAAACTGTGCACCTAAGCCTGTCAATTATCCGAAAAAATATCCGTATCCGATCCGAATCCGTATCCAAAAATGTAGAAAATATCTGATATCCAAAAATCCATATCCGTATCCGAACAAAATTATCTGTATCCGAAAATTTTCAAATCAGATCGGATATAACATATATCCGATCCGAACAATATCCGTATCCAAACTGTTATTTTATTTATACATGTTAGAATTAGTTTCAATCCTAATGGCTCATGATCTAGGGCAAAACACAAACCTATTTAACCATGTTGAATGCTTGTTTAATTATAATAGGATTTATGTTTTTATGTCTTGGTGGATACTTATTTAACCATGTTAGGACTTAAGATTTTATAAATTCTTTATATTTTAATCTGGTTCGGATATTTTAGATATTATCCGAATTCATATCCGAATTTTTGGATTGGATACGGATATGTGTTTTGGCATATCCGTCGGATATCAAATATGGATATTTTTTTAGATACGTAATTCAGATATGGATACGGATATAGGCCTATTCGATCTATATTTGTCCGATTGATAGACCTATGTGCAACCATGCTTTAAGATATTTTAAACAATTTTTATATGGGTACGTTTTTTCGCGAATGTGAGACTTGAGAGGACAACATGAAACTACAGTCAATATAATGTTTTCACGCACGGACTTATACGTATCCGACCCAATTTATACGTTGTATGTCATTTATTACAACAAAAAAAACACGTGGAAAATGAATGTCAACCTCAACTTTTTTTACGTACAGTCGGTGACGCGGACCAACCTCCACGTGCTCACGTGTCGGCCTGCTCAGACGATAACACGCGGGGCGTGACGTTATCAAACATTCCTTGTTTCAAGAATAAAGTTCATATAACCCCCCGTGAACGGCCCAAAATCCATATTACCCCCCTTACTTTTCCTAAAATCTATATAATAATAATATTATGCAAATTTTTTTGTTAAATTAACATTTACTAAAAATATAATATATAAAAAAAGAACACGTCTACTCCCACCAATCATTTTCCTAATAACACCAATCAGAAAAATAAAAAACATTTATAAATTTAATTTTAACATCACAAATCTCACCAACCATTTGACGGTCGATCTGTCAACCTTTCTTTAGAACCGACGGTTAGTCTGTCAACCTTTATTTAACAAATTCGACAGTCTTCCTCTCAACCTTCCTTTACAATCTTCAACAGTTTCTCTGTCAACCTTCCTTTATAAACTTTGACAGCAGCTCTGTCAACATTCCTTTATAACATTCGACAGAATCTCTGTCAATTTTCCTTTACAACATTTGACCATAACAATGTCGAACCAAATATTTTTTCAAAAGAAAACTTAAAACACATTTGACCACATTCAACATTAAATGTAAAGTAAAATCATCAATTGTTTATGGCTTTATAAGGATTGGGTTAATAGGTATGGTTAGAGGTGTAAAACGGGCAGTGCCGACAAGGCACGGCACGGCACGACATGAAGCACAACACGTTAAAAAACAAGCACGACATGGAAAGTTAAAATTTATGGGCCGCTTTCGGCATGACACGTTAATGAGCACGGCACGACACGATAATTCACAATAGACAGAGCATATAATATGTTGAATAAGTGTCTCATCTCATTGTTTTATCAAGTATATATAATGTTTTTGTGTGTATATATATATGTAATACATTTATATAATTTGTGTGTGTATAATATTAAGAAAAGTAAAGTTTAGAATTAAAAAAATTTAAAAATCTATTTTTTAATGAATAATGGGCTAGCTCGCTAGGCCCATGGATGGCCCGGCGGGTCAGGCACGACACAGCCGGTCAAAGTTAATGGGTCGGCACGGCATGGCACGACCCATTTTACATCTCTAGGTATGATTATTTAGTTGTAAGATTTTAGAAAAACTCATGGTGTGAGGATTTTGAGGTAGATGGAGTTTTTAAAAAAATGTCTATTTAATGTGAGATTTTGATTTTAGATTAGAGTATACAGATTAGATTAATTGGTTTTGATTTTCTGCAATAGCTTTGTATGCAAATGCAAGGAGGTTGAAAAAATTAGTTGTTGCTTCTGGTTCAAGTGTTTTTATTAGTAGTCATGTGATAATTATAATGTGAGTGTTAAATGTAATGTGTATATAATGATATTTTGATGTTCATTGAATGTTGAATGTGGTCGAATATGTCTCAAGTTTTTTTTTAAAAATATGCGGTTTGACATTGTGAATGTCGAACAATTCCTCCCAGCTAGACATACCAACTGTCAAAAGTTGTAAAAAAGGTTGACAAAATTGCTGTCGAAGTTTGTAAAGAAATGTTGATAGGGAAACTGCCGAAAGTTGTAAAGAAAAGTTAACAAAGTGATTGTCAAATTTATTAGATAAAGGTTGACAGATCAACTGTCAATTGTTATACAGGAAGGTTGACAGGTCGACCGTCGAATGGTTTGTAGGATTAGTGATGTTTAAATTACATTTATATATGTGTTTTTTGTTCTTTTGATTGGTGTTATTAGGCAAATGGTGTGTGGGGATTGACGTGCCCATCAAAAAAGTCCTTGCAATGTATTAAAAATGTTAAAGTCCCCTATAATTCATAATTTTGCCCCTCTTTTTATAATTTAATTAAAAGGATAAAATTGTCTTTACAGAGGGTTTTCCGTATTTGTAACAAATTGTAGAGAATTTTTGGTATATCGTGTATTCAGCAGGGTTAACCAAACAAAAAATTCACACATAATATTCCTCATATTTGAATAGAAGTTTAACTAAATGAGTTATTTGGATGGGATTTTTGCATATATACCCCTGTTAAATATCATTATTGTGAAAATACCCCTGTTAAATCCTATAGTGCAAAAATACCCCTCTAAAACCTTTAAGTTGTGCATCCGTGCCCCTGAGTTAAAATTCCGTCAACTCCTACCTGATTTTCACCGTTTGTCAACGTTATTACATGGCGAATTACTTTTTTACCCTTTTATAGTCGATTTGAACCTCTAACACCCCCTTCTTCTTCTTCTTCTTCTTCTTCTTCTTCTCCTCCTCTACCATTTCATCTCTATCCAAAACCTCTCATCCTCTTCTTTTCAAAAGGATCAAAATGAGTATCTCTTCACAAACCTCTTCAATGGTTGAAGGCCAACCGAATCCCACTTGTCATTGTGGATTCCCTTGCAAGATGTGGACTTCTACCAAGGAATTGACTAAGGGGAAAAAGTTCTACAAATGTATTCGTTGGGGGGTAAGAATGTTTGAGGGTTGTTTGATCAAATGCACAAACCAATGCCTTTCTTATATATGTATATGAGGTTTTTGATCATGTGCACAAGCCAATTCTTTTATTATGCATATGCATATGATGTGTTTGAACTAATGCATAAATCAATTTTTTGTTTCAGAAAAGTGGTGACTGTGATTTTTTTGCATGGGTCGAGGATATGCATCATGATGCAAATGAGGTTGGAAATAAAATGCTCGAGGAGTTGGTCGGGGTGAAGTTGAATGCAATGGAGAACACCATGATGGTAATGGAGAGCACAATGATGGTAATGGAGAGGAAGGTAATGGAAGTGGAAAGGAAGATGATGGAAATGGACAGCAAGATGATGGCATTGAAATTGTCGATGATGATGGAAACTGTACAAAAAATCAACTCTATGGGGAAAATGGTGGAAGAGATGGAAGAAAAGCTCAAAAATGTCTCCGTCAGTGGTGGTTTTTCATGTACCTCCGCATTGTGATATGCATTGTAGTTGTTAGGTATTTTATGTAGGATTGTTGTTTAGTATGAATGCTATGTCCAGGTGATGTATGATGTAAGTTATCAATCTAATGTGTGTGTGTGTGTAGTTGCTATGGTTAATGCACAACTGTGTCATCTCATTGTGGTTGTTATGGTTAATGTACTATTGTGTGATCTCATTATTCATTTGGATGTATGGGAACATAATTTAAAAAGAAATCTGCTCTTATTGGTATGGTAAATGCACTGAAAACCTGGTGATACATTGCATTGACTTATTATTTTACATAACCACAGTTTGCAAACTGAAAATACAAACAGTAGCTCATTGATTACTTTAGTACAACTAATAATACAACATGCAATGCCAAAAACACTACAATAACTTACTAACTAGAAATTGTTTGTTCAGTTGAAATAGTAAAACATAACAACTAAAAACACACAACAAACTGAAAATTGTTTGTTCAACTGAAATAGTAAAATATAACAACTGAAAACACACAACAAACTGGAAATTGTTTGTTCAACTGAAATAGTAAAACATAACAACTGAAAACACACAACAAACTGAAATTGTTTTAAAAGTGGGTTCAGTACAACACAACACAAACTGAAAACAGAAATGACACAAACTAAGAGTATCTTCAGCTGCTTCTGGGTGGCCTCATCCCTCTAAGTCCCGTGTAACCTCTAGCATGATCACTTGTTCTATATGAGAACATTCCTGATCCATATCCTCTTCCAGGTGCTCTGTTGATAGGATCACCATCAAAATATCCCCTTGCAGTCCCTCCTGTTGATGCCCCCCTCTCCGCAGTTGGCATTCCTCTTACTGATCTCCCTGCTCCTCCATTGTTCTCCTTTCTAGGTCTACCAGGAGCTCTTCTTTGAGAACTGCAATAAATTGGATATTGAATTGAGAGGTGTATAATATATGCCATTTGAGAATGTTCATTAAACAAAATCATGATAGAGTGTGCTTCAGTATACCTAGATGCCTCAGATGATGGCCCATCAGAACTATGTCCAGAACTACTATGCATTGGTGGATTCTTACAGGTCTTTTGATGATGTCCAAGCCCTCCACATCTTTTGCACCTATGAATCCTTCTAATCCTAGTAGATCTTGATTCTTCATCATGTGGCCTAATTCTTTTTTTTCTTGGCCTTCCTGGTGGCCTTATACATTTGGGGGGCTTCACAATGAAATGGAGGTCTTGAGATTCCCACATGGATTTGTCTGGTAGTGGAAAAATGGGCAATGCATATGCTGCCTTATACCTGTGGATAAAAATAAGATAGGAAGATTATCAAAAAAATAGGTAATGTCATATAAATAGGTAAACCTTAACTGAATTAGTATCAGAATAATATAATGAACTAACCTTGCAACAGTGAAGCATTCATCAACATAATCTTCCCACCTTGCATTTCTCATGTGGGCAATAACTGCAGCAGCATGGTTACAAGGCATCCCTGTTAACTGCCATTTTCTGCAACTACAGAATCTTTCAGACAAAACTACTTCCCATCTGCCTTCAGGCCCATCCACTTCAGCCCTATCAACTGATGACCTCTGCACATCATACATGCCCTTATTTTTACTGAGTTCCATCAACTGTTTCTGTGCCTCAGGAACTAGAAACCCCTTCCATCTCTCTGCAGCCACTCTTCTTTTATTCATCATTGACATAATCTTCACCCTGATTGTATCAACACAAATATAATTGGTTTAGCCCTAGCATCTCCAAGAAATGCATTGAATGACTCTGCAAGGTTATTTGTCAAGTAACTTCACTTGACAGTTGTGCTAAACATTGACCTGCTCCAGCAGTGATCCTTCTCTGACAGCAGGTAACTATGTGCTTCCTTGGACACTTGCTCTATTTGGCTCATGTATTCAGTATAATTCTGTACAGTATAAGATCTTGCAGCTGACCAAACCAACCTTTCTAAGAACTCCCCCGGGTACCTCCTCTTGAAATTGTTGTATAAATGCCTAACACATGCCCTATGTTCAGCACGTGAAAATGTCTGCTTCACAGCATCATCAAGTCCCTTCCCTCTATCAGACATGAAAACCAATCCATCTACATCCCCAATGGCCTCATGCAAACAATCTAAAAACCAAAACCAACTGTTTCCATTCTCCCCCTCAACAATTGCAAATGCAACAACAAACAAACCACTATTACCATCAATTTTTGTGGCTGACAACAGTGAACCCAAAAATTTACTCTTCAGGTGACATCCATCTAGCCCAATAAATGGCCTACAACCTGTCAGGAACCCTTTGATACATGCTCCAAAGGAAACAAACAGTCTCTCAAATGAATGATCTACATCAGTACAGTAATGGATGATACTATCAGGGTTTCTTTTCAACAATTCATACCTCATACCAGGTACAAGGGCATACAGGTCATCATATGATCCCCACATCATATCAGTCCCCTACATTTAGCTCTCAACACCCTATGGTATGGTATATTATCTAAACCATATTTTCTCTGCAGTCTTTTTTTATATGTGAAACAGGTATGTCACCCTCATGCCTCAACCAATCCACAACTTTGTTTGCAATCCAACTAGATGTGGTCATATTGTTGCCTCTTTTGTTTACAGAGGAACATGTGTGAACTGCATGTATGGTCTTTATCTGAAAGGATATTTTATCAATCATTGTTGATGCATGTAATCTCCATGGGCATGTGGGCTCTTCACACCTAACAGTAACTCTACTGGGTTCACTTCTAATGTATTTCATAGAAAATTCCTTTCTTATTGCATGTTGTCTCAATGTCAACCTGAGAGCTTCAATGTTCTCAAACTTAACACCAACTCTAATATCTGGGTCTTCCTCATCTTGAATATCAAATGCTTCATCATATTCTGTGACATGGTTATCAGAATCTGAACTATAGATCTCATGATAACTTGACTCACTACAAACCTTATCTGCTTCTATATCATCTGGTTCTTGCATGTCATCTTGCTACTGACTGTGGGGACTTTGACTAGTTGGGGGCTGGTTGAGTGGGACCTGTCTGTGGGGACCTTGACTGGGAGGTGTCTGATTGGGGGGTGCTAGACTGGAGTTTACATGATCCTGGGGTGCTTGACTGGTGTTAACTTGGCTGGGCTGCTGTTCATACTCTCTTTGACTGGGATGCACTGGTTCTATCTGCTCTTCAACATCAATCTCCTCAATTGTAACATTTTCTGCTCTCCCCTTCCTAATGTTTGGCTCATCATCTTCTTCATCCTCAAACACTACTGAAAATTTATGCATTTGTTCACCCATTTCATCATCAGCATCAGAGCAAAAGATTGAGAATGACTGTGGTACACCTTCACCAAAATACTCATCATCATAGCCTTCATCTGATGAATCATACCTAGACATAATGTGGGCTTCCCTATCCTCAGGGGTAGGAAGAACAGAAAAGCTAACATTATGCTCAACAGTGATAAAAATTTCAATCATGGGGCTCCTATAATGTAGATTAAACATCCTCAACATTTCTGTTTCATTAGATAAAGTCCCATACTCATTTCCGCCTGGCAAAATGTATTGCATATTCAAGGCATCATTTTCTCCCCATTTGACTAATTTTCCAACCTCCTCAAATATCTCATCCATGTTGCAATAATCTTTGTCCAAAACAACTTTTTTTTGTCTTCCTAACCTATATGTTCTATCAGTCCCTTTCACCAATTTCCAAAACCCACCATAGCGAAACATAATGCATACAGAGGTATCACCATCATCCTATATCAGTAACAATGATTTCAGCATATCAATGCATTTCATATAAAAATGCAAACATATCACATAAAAATGCAAAAGTGGCATACAAACCAATATAAGTGTCATACAAACCGACAAAAGTGGCATAAAAACCAACAAATGTAGTGTAAAACCAACTAAAATAGCATAAACAATCACAAAGATGACACCAAACCAGCATATTAGAATAAAAACAAAAAATTAGCATAAAATGCACAGCATAGCATAGAAAAAATCATGTAATGTCCGAGAACTGTAATAAATTTCACATTCAAACCATATTTTATCACAAGAATAACCTTCAATATCATAAAACACCAAACATATTTCAAAAAAGAGATTTTACCAAAGATTGATGACTGGATTGACTGCCATAACTGGGTTGGTTGGCAGGATTGAAATCCAACAATCGATTGGAGGTTGCGGCAGTTCTGGTAACCAAGCGTCCATCGATGGATCTAACGTGGCTTCTTCAAGTACCCCTCATTAGGTTAGCTTGGCCTTCAATGGGGATGAGTAAGGCTCGATCGAAGGGGCTAGTGTTTTAAGGGAAGAAAAGAAAGGATTAGGGTTTTTGGGAAGAGATTCTTCAATGGGGGCGGGCATGGTTTGAAGGAAATAGAGCTAGGTTTTCGAATGGGGGAGAGGGTATTTAGGTCATTTGTTATGTTTGGTTAAGGTTTCTAACCCTAGGTAAACTAGGATTCTTAACGGCGTCGGTGATAGGGGCATGGATGCACAACTTAAAGGTTTTAGAGGGGTATTTTTGCACTATGGGATTTAATGATATTTAACAAGGGTATATATACAAAAATCTCTATTTGGATTTATATAGTTGTTCTCATAGGCGGTTTCAGGAAGAGTGAGGATTATATGGCTTGCGGGTAGTATACAGGGGGGTTATTTGAAATTTTCATTTCTTGTTTTTTGAAGGGTTGAAAACATTTGCATTCTGCAAATATGAGTAAACTCATATAAGTCCTGTGAAAGTTAGGGCAGACATATAAGTCTCTAGAAACTCATAAAAACCTAATTATCATCCCTGGGTTAAAATTTCATTCGAATTTGACAGAATATTTTATCATTATGTAATTGTGTAGACATTATAACCTCCATAAATAATCATAAAAATAAATTAGTCAATGCAAAGATCAAATTATCATTGTAAAACTTTTTATGTTTCTTCATTTTCATTGAGGTATCAATTGAAAATAGTTAAAAATTTGATGATAATTTAATCATTTCATGGTTATAAGTTAGGATTAAATATGATAGGTTATGTTATTATTAATTTTTGTTGAAACCAATGATGTATATGAGTTTTTAAGGACTTGTATGTATGCCCCATTTTGATAAAGACTTATATAAGTTTATCTATGTTTGTGAGGACTTAAATGCCTTTAACTTTTTTTTTTTTTTTTAATACGGACACTCGTGTTTTCCACGATGGTTTACATAAGCAGCCGCCCAGTGGCACTATCGTGAATATAACGAAACAATAGGGGCAAAAGAGGGAATCTAACATTGTCTCCACTGATATATGGCGGCGAAGGGGGTAAAGAAAAAAAAAGCGGAAAAAGTGGAAAGAAATCGCGATTTCAAAAAATCCGTGTTTTTTTCGCGAAAATCTCTCTTTTTGGTCTCCTTCCTTCTCGTTGGATCGCTGCGATAAAATGGCGGCGACGGTCGGTGTTTGAAGGTCCGAAGTCTCTGCTTTGTGTGAGCCGCCGCCGTTCGAATCCTGGCCGTCCGTTTCGACTGCTGTTGGTGGAGATCCGGTTGAGAGAGAGATCTGTGGTTCTGCGTTTGTCGGAGACCCTAAAAGGCGAGATTTTTGGGGGAGGGGACGGATTAGGGTTTTCTGAAACGGGATTTGGAGTTAGGGTTTCTGAAAAAGCTGCATTTTTTGAACTGATGAGACTGAAAAGGAACGGCCTTTGCAGCTGAACCGGCTTCGGCTGTGAAGGTTTTAATTGGGCGGAAAGTTGGGTTTGAAAGAGTTGGGGTTGGTAATGCTTAGGAGGTCGTCTTCGATGGCGGGGAAGGCGAGAAAGGCAGGACTTTTTCGGGTGGAGTCTTTGACCTGAGAAGATCCCGTGAAAGGTTTTCCCCCCGTTTTTTTTTTTTGGTGGGTTGGTGTGTGTAGCGATTGTCTTTGTAAGAGGTGCGAGTGAATCGCCCTGTCCGTTCTTCGCCGATGAGGCTCTCCTCGTCCGTTGGTCTCCCTCATCAGCCACATGAAGGTGAAGCTCTTGAGATTTTTTATGTTGATGAAATTGTTGGAAAATTTGAAGTCAGGCTAACTGGGTTTGGCATTTGACATAGTTAAGTGGAAACCCATCACCGAAATTCCTTCATTCCCATTGTTCAATCGTTTTTATATTGATATTATCGACAGTTGATGTGTTCTGATGAGTCCATATAAGAGTTTTGTAGAGGTCAATTATGTTGGTGTGTGCATTGATACTGTGTCATTTGTTGTAGTATTTTAATGTGGGGTGTGCTTGCCATCTGTTCACATCATGGAATGCGTTCAACATCTTCCTTTTGTGGGTCGTGTTCTTCTTTGTCTCCTTGAAATGGTGGAGCAATCATAATGTTTGTTTTTTGCTTCAATGATTGTGCATTACTTCCCACCTTTTTCTTTCTTTCTTGGAAGCATTTTCACACACGTCTTATGCAACTGCCTGGTATATTGTTTATTTCTGTTTTTTTAGGCGATTAATGCATTGTTAATGGATTATGGGTGCTCTTAGATATGCTTTTAATGTGTGCTTCCATTGATTGTATTCAAGGTGAGAAGAGAGTTCTGAACTCAGAACTATGGCATGCATGTGCTGGTCCTCTTGTGTCCTTACCTGCTGTTGGGAGCCGGGTAGTCTACTTCCCACAGGGTCATAGTGAGCAGGTTGGTTTTCTTGTATACCAAAGGGCAAATATATCTTATAACCCAGCGCGGTGAAATAATTCATTTTGTGGGTGTCTTACCTGAAACACTGCATGTTCTCAATGCAGGTAGCTGCATCAACTAACAAGGAAGTCGATGCACATATACCCAATTATCCTAGTTTACCACCTCAGATGATATGCCAACTTCACAATGTGACCATGCATGTAAGTTTGTCTGATATGTTTGTCGCCATTATTATTGCTTTGCATGAGCTAATATTTGGTGATAACGAAAATCCAACTTTCAGGCAGATGTGGAGACTGATGAAGTATATGCTCAAATGACATTACAACCGTTAAACCCGGTATTGAATACTGCTGCATCACTCACATTTTTCAGTCTGATTCATCTTTGATGCTATTTTTTTCTCACTTCTGTTGCTGTGTTTTCATGTAGCAAGAGCAAAAGGACGCTTATCTACCAGCTGAGTTGGGGGCTCCCAGCAAACAGCCAACCAATTATTTCTGTAAAACACTGACTGCAAGTGATACTAGCACCCATGGAGGATTTTCTGTTCCTCGCCGAGCAGCTGAAAAGGTTTTCCCTCCCTTGGTAAGTGATTGTTGCATTATATTTCCTGTAGATTACAGTTGAACTTGAGAATGCATTAGTTCTATAGAACTCTAAGATGATCTTTCTCTGATCAGTTAACGCTTTTCTTGTGAGGCGTCATTTCAGGACTTCTCTCAGACTCCTCCTGCCCAAGAGTTGATTGCAAGGGATCTTCATGATAATGAGTGGAAATTTCGCCACATATTTCGTGGTAAGTTGTTAAGAAATTAATAATAAACACAAGTTGATCAACTTTTCAGGTCCTGATCTCATTCATTGCTCCCTAGTAGTTAGCCTGTGGCAATGCCATTGTCTCATTTGAACCGACAATAGCATTCATGAATGTTATAACGAGATGAAATTGGTGCATTTAAAAATTTAATCTCCTTGCAATGACTGTGGTAAAAAGGTTGTCTAAACTTATTGAGTCAAATCAAGCAGCTGAGAAAGTTGCTGTTAGTTTATCATTTGTTGGGATGAAAACTTCATGGGAACAGTTTATTTTCTGATCCTGCCTCTCATGTGGTGAGTAACCTCATTATGCAATTTGGCATTTCGTATGCAGGTCAGCCTAAAAGACACCTTCTCACAACAGGGTGGAGCGTGTTTGTTAGTGCCAAGAGGCTTGTTGCTGGTGACTCTGTCCTTTTTATATGGTATTGTTCTTCCTTACAGTTCTTTTTCTGCATATAATGTTTATAATTGAGATTAGAATTATCTAATTAACATTTGAAGTTTGTTTCTCTGTCAGGAATGAGAACAATCAGTTGCTTTTGGGCATCCGCCGTGCTAACCGGCCACAAACAGTAATGCCTTCATCAGTCATTTCAAGTGATAGCATGCATATTGGACTTCTTGCTGCAGCGGCTCATGCTGCTGCTACCAATAGCCGTTTTACTATATTCTATAACCCAAGGTAAGGGCCATTGATCATGATGTACAAGAAGATTTGAAGTTTCCTATTTATTCAATGGCATTATAGCTTTACAGGCTTTCTAGAGCTCAGCAATTGATTTGTTTCAACTCTTTCAGAGCAAGCCCATCTGAGTTTGTCATACCACTAGCCAAATATGCTAAAGCGGTGTACCACACCCGTGTGTCCGTGGGTATGCGTTTTCGGATGTTGTTTGAGACAGAAGAGTCAAGTGTGCGGAGGTATATAACAGAACCTCCTGTTTAATGAGATTTATATGCTGATCATGTGAAGTTGCTTCTATATGTTGGTTTCTGTACCTTTCATTTTATTTTATTTTATTTTATTTTTTGGGGGGGGGGGGGTGGTTTCTTTGCTACCTGATTTGAGTGTATTTGTTTTGGTGCTTGGTTTTTTCCTGATGATTTTATAGTTCATTTCCATTGATTTTTACATTACTTTTGAATGGGTGCTGTGGGTATATCGTTTTGCTATCTTATGAGTTGTTTGAATCCAGGTACATGGGCACTATCACGGGGATAAACGACCTAGATTCTGTTCGTTGGCCAAACTCGCATTGGCGTTCAGTGAAGGTGATTTTGCTGCAAAAGTGTTAATATCTCTATCCACTTTATTTTTTTTTCACGTATTCTCTGAATGCATTCTGCAATAATTATACTTATTTTGTTTGATTTCAGGTTGGTTGGGATGAGTCAACTGCTGGTGAAAGGCAACCAAGAGTTTCCCTTTGGGAGATTGAGCCCCTAACAACATTTCCCATGTATTCCTCACCATTTCCACTGAGGCTCAAGCGGCCATGGCCAGCAGGACTACCTTCTCTCCATGGCATGTCCTATGAACTTTTTTTGTTTTCTTTCTTTGTATACTGATGTATAGAAGTCAGGACATTGTCATCTCTAATGCCATTGTCAATTTGAAGATTATTGAATTATTCTATATTTAATCATTGTGTCTCATGTCTGATTCCTGCAGGTGGGAAGGAGGATGAGATTGGCCTGAATTCTCCTCTCATGTGGTTTCGGCGAGACGGAGAACGAGCGATTCAGTCTCTCAATTTTCAGGGTATTGGAGTCACACCTTGGATGCAGCCTAGACTTGATGCTTCTTTGCTTGGAATGCAACCTGACATGTACCAGGCAATGGCTGCTGCCGCACTTCACGAAATGAGGAGCATTGATCCTTCAAAACAGGGATCTCCAGCTATCCTTCAATTTCAGCAGCCTCAAAATTTACCCAACCCATCCACTCCTCTATTATCAAGGCAGATTCTGCAGCCAGCGCAATCTCAATTGCAACAGACGTTCCTTCAGTCCATTCAGGATAATCAGATGCAGAGTCAGATCCAGTCTCACCTTCTTCAACAGCAGCTGCACCATCTGCGCTCATTAAATGATCAGCAGCAGCAACAACAACCACCACCACCGGTGCAGCAACTGTTGGACCAACAACAGATTCCAAATTCTGTTTCGGCCCTGCCGCAGTTTGCCTCAGCATCTCAATCCCAGTCACAGTCTCTAAACATTTCTTCCATGTTGCAGCAGCAAAACTTTTCAAACTCTAACGGGGATTCTGCAATAAATCCCAATGTTTCTTCGCTACAAAGCATTCTGAGCTCTCTCTCTCCAGAGGAAGCATCCCAACTTCTTAACTTGCCAAGATCCAACCCACCAGTCCCTTCAACTGCCTGGTTGTCTCCCAAGCGAATTGCAGTAGAATCTCTCCTCCCTTCTCACTCGATCTCTCAAAACCTTATGTCGGTGCCTCCATTTCCAGTGAGAGAATGCTCAGTTGATCAAGAAGGAAGCACTGATCCACACGGCCATCAACTATTTGGAGTGAACCTGGACAATTCATCGCCACTGGCCCAAAATGGAATGCCGAACCTTCAGGGTGTTTGCAATGAAAATGATTCAACATCCATGCCATTTGCTTCTTCTAATTTTCTCAGCACAACAGGAAATGACTTCACCCTGAATCCAACAATGAGAACTACCGGTTCCTTAGATGAGTCAGGTTTTCTGAACTGTGCGGAAGTTGTGGGTCAGTTCAACCCACCAAGCAGAACCTTTGTGAAGGTGTGCAATTCAATCTCTCTTTCATCCACTGCTAGACTGAATGAATCTGTCTGTTCATGGATATCAGTCGTTGCCTGCATTCAATTCTGAGTTCATTAAATTCATCAAATCTCCGTAGTGTAAATGGAACCACTTCACTGAAGACTCTGTTCCATGATTCCATCTTTGACTTCATCTCCCACAAGGAGGTGCTCAATTCCTTTTCCGAAGTTGTGGATGTGATTGGATGTTTTTTGCATTCTCTTCTACAGCATTTTGACTGTTCAATAAATTTAATACATCATCTGGTAGACGTTTCCTCAATCTTTCTTGATTTCTTACATTATTGTTTTTCTCTTAATTTTTTGGCATTACTGGTATTGGCAGGTTTACAAATCAGGGTCCCTCGGCAGGTCACTGGACATCACCAGGTTCAGCAGCTATAATGAGCTACGCAGCGAGCTTGCTCAGATGTTTGGCCTTGAAGGCAAGTTGGAGGACCCCATGAGATCAGGCTGGCAGCTTGTATTCGTCGACCGGGAGAATGACGTTCTTCTCCTGGGCGATGACCCCTGGCAGTAAGTCCTCTGTTTTTTTTAAAAAAAAATTGTTATGGTTTTCGTGTTTTTCTTTTCTTGATGTTCTTGGAAGTAATCAAATGGAGGTCCTCTTGGCTTGTGTCATCTAGTAGTTTTTTTTTAAAAAAAAAGATTATCTGTTAGATATAGACAAGAAAACTTCAAACTTCATATGTTTGTTTCAGATTGTTTACTTTGTCTGCTTAAACTGGGAACTGCCCCATCGTGTCAACTTTTGATTGATGCGGTTCAACATTCTGTTGTACATGAAAAAATGGGGAGTCTATTTTTAAACCAATGCCTAGTTTTGGGAAACCATGCATATGTTGTCTATGTGATTATTTTTAGGGAGGTTGTGAACATGTTGGAGGCCCGATAAAAAAAAGAGCTCTAAAATTAGTACTTCAACTATTTGATTATAGGGAGTTCGTGAATAACGTCGGTTGCATCAAGATACTCTCGTCACGAGAAGTGCAGCAGATGGGTAAAGAAAGTGTGAAGCTTCTCAATGCAGTTCCGATTAAGAGGCTTTCAAATAACATCTGCGATGACTATGTGACCCGTCAGGACTCCAGAAACCTGAACGCTGGGATCACTTCAGTGGGATCTCTAGATTACTAAGAAAAGGAAAAAGTATGGATCTGTAGCTCACGAGATTAACAGTTTCTGCAATTCCCACTTCTGATTACTAGGTTTTTCTCTGTTATTAGAGCTGAAACACCGGGTAAGTTGCTTAAGCTACGACCAAGTTATGTAATATATGCAACACTTAAAAATGTAATTCTATATGCATACAACATATATTTTTGGAGTACTACTTGTAGCTTTGTGATAATAGCAATTAGTAATCTTCAGTATACCTGCTATGATCTGTTTCTTTGATATGAATGATAATGTTTGCTTATGGAAACACTATAATCTGTGATGGCTTTTACCAGTATTGTTTAGTGACAGTCAAGTCTGTCTACCTTTTCTTGTCCACATGAAACTGTAGCTTGTCGGATTTTAGCAGACGTAGTGAATCCTCATATCTGCATGTACTCATACGGTTTCCCTCTGACAATACAACCAAAATTTTAAATCTGACTTTTGTTATACCATGTTCTCTGCCACTAGTTAGGTCTCAGGTTCCCCACCCCATGTGATCTTCTCATTTTCATTGCCGGACTTTCCATTTCCTTCATCCAGACGTGAAAACAGTCTCTTAAGGTTTCTGATTGAGACTTTGATTTGAATCGCATCTCACTTGTCACCATCCATTCCACCCGATTAGTTGGCTGATGTTTGGGTGGTCTGAACCACAATGCCAACCATCTCTCACCCCCACCACATCCCCACCCAGCTTGAATTTGGAAGAAAAAGGCAACAACTCCTTCCCAATAATGTCCCAACTTTTTCTTCTTTTCTTTTGCTTTGCATCTGGAGTCATCCACCATTATATCCGTATCTCACCTCGGCCCCAGAGGCTCCTGATTCCGTGTCGGCACACCTTTCCAGATCTTTCTTTCTCTCTCTGGGTGGCTTGTTATCATCCACCAGCTCTGTTAAATGTTCAGATCTCGTCCTTCGGGGCCCCCATCTCAACCATTTTCATCTGATCTGTGTACCACATCTATCGAGTGCTGATACACTTGGACACTTCTACAAACACTTACTGGCATCTACATTTAATCTCTAATTGAGTATATACTCCACTATGTCATAATACACTGTAGAATGCACTTTTTTTTGTGGAATTAGACAAGTATATACTATGGAAAAATTCAAACGTGTTAGGATTGTAAAAGTGACAAAAAGTGTGACATTTTCCTCTCTCTCTAGGTGGGAAGCGTATATTCCTTATTAGAGTTGTAGAAGCAGCTGTAAAGGCAAGTGAGGGGGGAGGGATGCTATGTGATTGTGGGGTCAATTTTTTTCTTTGAAATGGAGAGATGGTGACAGCTCTTGGAAGAAACACTTATCAAACATGGATATAGAGATA
Organism: Acorus calamus; assembly: GCA_030737845.1. Lineage (NCBI taxonomy): Eukaryota > Viridiplantae > Streptophyta > Magnoliopsida > Acorales > Acoraceae > Acorus > Acorus calamus. The sequence continues at coordinate 8,168,891 of CM060866.1, read as the reverse complement.
GAGATATAAATTTCTTTGAAATTTCTTTCCATGTAGTGGCCCTTCTTATCTTTATTTTCAAATATATATATATTGATGTGATATATCTTTATTGTTTGCTTGTGTCCATTGTCTTTGGTATTGGGTGGTCCACATGGGGTTGAGAGGCCAAGCTTCAGCCTTAAAAGTCCTCACATGGAGTGTTTTTAATAACCCTGTGTACTGTCATAGAAAATTTTCCCTATGCCTTTCTTGAACTGTTTGGATCTGTGAGTTGTGTTATTCCACTTGCAACCCTGGTTTTAATGAAGGGTGTTGTTATGCTCGTACACTTCTACAGTCATTTTTGCAAATGTAACAACTAACTGGGTAGATGAAATCAACTAATGCTTAATAAGTTTTATTATATCAATATAAACTCTATAATGAAAATAATGATAAAATATATACATTCAATTTATTCAAGTATGTGTTTCATTAAACTAGACTAGCATTTACTTTAAATTCAATCTGTGTGGGTATATAAAAGTGATAATAGGAATGATTTTAAGTATAACAATTTATGTCACAATATTTTGCCTTTTGTTGAAAGAACTCTTGTATTGTGATGAACAATATAAAAAACATGTTACACATTTATTTCTAGTCTTAACGTGTGAATATTTTAACAAACTGCCCTTGAATCTAAAAAAAGGAACATGATTTGATAATAAAAAGCTTGACCAATTTTGTGATCTAAACTGATGTAGACCAATTGATATATGCCTCTTTTGATGATATATGCCCCGTGGCCGTGGGGGATACACCTCTTATGATCGGCGTAGATTTTGAAATTTATTTATTTATTTATTTGTCACAAAAATGACTAAAAAAATTATTTTAAATTCCTATTTTGTTATGATTTATTTTATTCATTTTAAATTTTTTTTCTTTTTTATAAACATATCCACTTCTTTGTTATTAGGATTTGTTTTAGTCAGGTTATTTAAATAGATTTTAATAGTTAATTTTAAAATTTGTTTAAAAACCTTATGCAATTGTAATCACACAAAAAAATTGGCATGTTGTTTGGAAATACGTTTGAAAAATAAGATTTTCAATAAAGTGGCTTAAATAGACTTGATTCTTGAAAAAAACATTTTTTATACTTTTTAAAAAGCAACATTTTGGCACTTAACACTAAAAATAAAATTTTAATTAAGTTAATTTTTTAGAATTTGTTTGACAATACTTTTTAATTTTTTACTTAATAAAAAACGGAATCACTTCCAAAGGAGAGGCCTCATTTTAAATTCACAGAGGGCCTAATCCGATTACTTTTCAAGCTCGACTTTGCAATAGAGGCAAGCCCACTCTGATTCACAAATCAAATATAAACATAAAAGCACGCTTATACACTCAGTACTATGATAGTATAACATATATTGCTCCATCATATTGGATGGACTATTTTTTTTTTCAAAGTGAAAAAATATAATACTATTGTATTTCAGTATATATTTTATTTCAAATAACAGCACGCACTTCGTGTTTTTTTAAAAAATGATATGGGTGTAATCGGGGCTACAATGGGAGCTAGATGTATATTTTCCTGAACATAAACATAACCTTATGGAGGATTAGTGGTCTGCGTGCAAGGAGCTGAATAAGGTCGGGGGATCAATACTTGGTCATGATGGGTGCATGGATCATTTGGAGGACACAGAATGAGGCAATTTTTTTAGGGGACCGGGTGTACGTGGAGAATATATGGGGAAACTATTGTGTTTCTCATTTGGGGTGGGGGTGTTGCATCACTAGAGCTCGGGGAGTCTTGCTGTGTAGGGCCATATCAGCCACGGTTTGAAGACCGGAGGGGGGGGGGGGGGTTAGGCATGTGCGGGCAGTAGATATCCCATCTACGGCCTATTTTATATTCGTCCCCATCAACAAAAGGTCACTTGTGTTTTGTCTCTCTTTTTTTCTTTTATTCTCTATTCTCTTTTATCCTCAATCCAAACTTGTAATCATAATTCTCTAATAAAAGTATTGGTGGCACGATTCTACATTTTTTCAAAAACAATAAAATAAAATTATGTGTAGTTTCATTTTTTTTAAATATACAATTATAAAAAATAAAGTATACACATATGTGTCTATACACTATTACATTTTTTAAAATAATATTTTTTATAAACTACGATAGAACTCCATATATAATGATAGTATAGTATATGTTATGTTATTGTAGCGAACAAAATGTTCCTTATAAATTTTAAATGATTATTCTGAGAGCAATCAATACATTTGAAAAAGTTGGTACAACTTGATCTGTTTAATCCTTTTATTCTCGATCTCTTTTTAAGGCTTAGTTTAATAAATGAATAAATATTTAAGATAAGTTAGTCTAATTTATGAGGATAAAAAAACCATTATTTTTATCCGTATTTATATTTGGTAATGCATTTTGGCATTCCCATTTTTTTGTGTTCTTATCCTTAACTTTACATTTGGTTTACATGATGTAAAATATAGGATAACTTAAAAAAAAAAATTTAAATACCAGGTCTACCATTTTTATTAAAGGGGTAATGATATTGTTGGTTTTGGTTTTACGAAGTTTTTGGTTTTTTTTTTTTTTTTTTGGGGGGGGGGGGGGGGGAAGGCGGTCATAAATGCTGTCCATGTTTTACAAAATAAGGTTAAAAAATGGGGATAAAGTCCGTTCCACCTTTTACCTTAAATAAAATATCCTCACTTTTTCTCTCAAAATATGGACAATTCTCCATGCTTTATCCCTTTTTTTTGTTATGCCATATGGGATAATATGTGATTTAACCCAATTATTTTTTTATCATAACCTCTTATCCTAATGCCAAACCAGACCTAAGAATTTATCGAGAATTACAATTTTAGGGATTTTACAAGTTTGGTGGAAATCTAAAAGGAATGAGTGGCTTGTGGTGCGTGATTCTTTAGTTTTTTTTGCCTTATTGTTTAGGACAAACGGTGTTTTGCTCTTCAATCTTCTCAAATTTCTTCACTTGAGATTTGATTTGAAGTCAATTTTCTTGATCTTCCATTCTCTAGACTTTTTTCTTCGTGAACAGAGTGAAAATGTTCTTCAAGAAGAATATGGAATCTTTGAAGAGTTTGTATTTCTCCCATTTGGATTTTCTCTACTTCTTTCTTCTTTTTTTTCTTTTTTTTTCTTATAAGAATGTGGGTGGCTATAAGGGAGTGATAGTTATAAGGGAGTGGGTGGTTAATTTGAAAATAAATTCCTTCTCCAACGTTATTTTGAGTTGATCTTTAGTTAGCTTGATTTAATTTAATTTATCTTAATTTAATTTAATTTTATAGGGCCATTCTGGTTTATAGGGTCAGTCTGACTTAGCAGGGCTCTTGTAGCTCAACAGAGCCATTATGGTTTACAGAGCCATTCTGGCTCAATAGGACCATTGTGGCCCAGCAACATTTTTGACTTTGACTCTTTTCTATCACAGTGGATAAGACTGTAAAATAGATTAATGTACTATGGCTCCAAATATAAACACATCTCTATGTGCACTCCATCGATTGATATTTTTAAAAAAATTATACATCCATAAAAAGTATAATATACATAAAAAGTATTAAAAAAAATAATTTTCATACATTGTAGCTATCATTTTCGCAGTTCAAAACTCTCACTCTCTCCATCTCACTTACCTCCTCCTCCTCCTCACCATTCCTCAACATCATGAACCTCGCATTCCCCACTTCATCTCCACTCACATAGACCACTCGAAACACGTCGTACTCGACGTCCTCGGACACCTCGCTCAGGTACGGCAACGTCTTCGTCTGCGGGTCCGACGTCAGGAGCCACGAATAACAGTCGAACAGCGACCTCCACACGTGGAGACACGACACCATGGGTTTGTCTTTTCTATTGAAGCAGAGCCCGGAAGCCACGCCTTCCATTGTAGGCAAGAAGGATCTGAGGATCGCCATGCACGCGTAGGAGAGGAGCTCGTTGTTGTCGTTCTTTGGGAAGATGTTGTAGACGGAGACGGCGTCGCCGAGGGAGAATTTGGCGGCGGAGGAGGAACGGCCGTCTTTGTTCTGGCCGGCGTAGGCGCCCAGGAAACCGTGGTCCAGAAGGATCGCCAGGTTCGATATGCTCGAGAGCGTCGATACCTGAAAATACACTCAGTCATTTTGACAATTTAAAATACGGATCGGGTTAGGTTTAACTAATTACTTGAGTTGGATTTGGGACCAATAGATCTTAATTTTCTAAAACAGGTTTGAATTAGATTAAATGCTAGTTTTAATTTTAAAATCATTATTAACATAATATCTCAATTACCATGGTTTTTAATATGCCAACCTTGAGGTGATAAGATCTGAAGATCAAATATATGCATTGTTAGATAATGTATATGTCCCATTAAATTTTTTTTATACTTATTAAAAATGGGTTCATTCAAATCGAAATAGAATGATATACATTTTTTATCAAATTATATACCTCATGAGATGATGTTTACTTTTTTTTTAAAATGAAAACATGTGTGGTTTACCTTTTGAATTGTAAAAGTGATTGAGTCTAACATTTTTTGAAGATATTATATAGAGATATTTAATTTATTAAGTCGTCAGTTTAATTTGTTAGCCCCGTTTGGGAAATAGAATAAGCGAGTATAACGGTAGTATAAAGGTGATATAAGAATGGATAGGAAAAATGGTTGTTTGCTTGCATGATATAACTTAGTATTACTAAGCCAGTTTTAATGAGTATAAGAGAGTATAACAATTCTTAGTAACCCATAGGATAAGCTGTACTCACTTTATCTATTCTCATGGATTCACATGTCAAATTAACTTTTTACATCTTATCACATTAAATCACCTATCAATACCTCGTATACATCAAAGGGCCTACATGCCAAATCAATTTTTTTACACTTTATTTATATTTTATTTTTTATCAACCAAACAACTCAACTTTTATTCTTACGTTTTTCATTGAGAATAAAAAAAACACAACCAAACAGAAAATCTCTTATTCATGTAGATTTGTTATCTATACTGGCATAGTTATCTATCCAGAATAATTCAATTCCGCTATCCAAACGGGGACTTAGAGAATTATAATTCTTACATAAAGAGTTATTTGTTCCCCATTTGCAGAAGGAGAAATAATACAAAATAAAATAAATCAAAAAAAGAAATGGATATGAAAGAACACAAATATATTTTTATAATTCAGAATTTTTTTTAAGAAGTCCTTGTAGTTATGTCAGGTTATAAAACAATCCATGCAAAATAAATAATTTTTTATTGAAAAATGTTACATTGAGTCCATTTTACGTATAATCTAAAACGTACAAGTCTGCTTATGTTTTTATTTTATTTTTTACAAATCATATACCTCATCTAAAAATGTATGTACTTTTATAAAAGATGAATAATATATTCCAATGAAATGAATATAATGGTATTGTGAAAGAAATTCAACTGGGTATATATACTTCGTTACAGTGAGTAAAGAAAAACTAAATGTAACATGTTTTTGTGACTTTTTCGTTATTCTCATTATTAAGAAACGTAATAGTGATTTTCGTTGTTTGATTCACTTTAAATATGTAAAGTGAGAATAAATGATAGATAACAAATAATAAAAGTTTATGATTTTTTAAATGATTATACAATATATAAATTGTTTGTGTTTGTGAGTAAGTGTGAGAAATGCGTATCTGACAATACTAGATATGACATGTTTTTGAGATGTGTGAGTGTTAGGTTATAATTTTTTTTTAAAATGAAACATTAAAAATATTTTGATTGGTTAATTGTACTGGAATTCAAATGTCAAACTCACCAAAGTGGAACTTAGTAGTCTTTTCTTCTCCTGAGATCTTTTAAGCCATGCTCCTACCCATACAATCTGCAAATTTTAACAATGAATTAAACAATGAAATATAAGACATTAAAATCCCTCAAAGTTACTTTAAATTAAATCCAAAATAGAAGTATGGAAAACCATTTAAATTATCTGCTTGTCATCCGTATATGCAACCATGTGTGCAATCTTATTTCGCTATTGAAGGTATATATTTTGTAACATGACATATCTTATTTATCATTTTTCTAAAATATACATCTTAAAAAAAACATTAAAGCATGTGAACATTGTAAAAAAAGAGATTTGTCTCTCATATTGTTACCTTAAAAAATTCAATAAAAAGAAGCAAAAGATTAACTGGAGAGACATCAACTGGTTCATCCAACAATATGCATGGATTCTAAGATGGGAATTAAAAAATTAACATGAAAAAAAACTTTCCTGTAAATCATAAGCACTCTTTTGATCAGAATCCGTTTAATGGGAGTAAAGCAATCTATTCAACCATGCAAGCAAGCTAGATTGATTTGTGAAATTCCCACTTCCAGACCACAATATATGGTTTCTCCTAAGAAATCAGAACAATAAACCCCTAGCCAAATATTTATATATTTTTTCTTGAAAATTTATACCTAACAAATACGCTGTAAAACCTAAACTGATTTGGATTGATCTCCAAAAGTGATAACACGTGATGACATATCAATCAACCTCATGATTGATCCCAAATTAACTTGTGCCATTAGATTAGTCAAAATTTGAATCTTTACAACATCAGAATTGAACATAAGATTATAAGCCAAATTAAAAATCAGAATCTCTACCCACACATTGTATATTAGAGATGAGATCCAACCAACGATCGATGTCATCCTCGTTCACATCAATCATCAACATGTAACTAATTTGTGACTAAAATTATTATAAGAATCTCGCATGTTAAACATATTTATCCCTCATTGGAGACAGACAAAAACTATCATCCCAATAGATTAGAACATAAGAAAAGAATTTTAAGGCCTGTGTTGTTTGGATCTACGGTGGGGCGGATTTAACATCGAAAATCTGAAAAATCCCCACTGCAGGTGTTTGACAGTCAATGTTTTTTCAAACGCCAGATTGTAACGCATGGATTTTTAAAAAAGCCGGCGTTTGAAACTAAGATCTCAAAGGGACTTGAAAGAAGAAATAAATATGTGAATTGAGGAAGCTCTCACCATGGATCCATGGATGCTCTTCATGACACAACTGAAAGCGCAGCCAAGTTGGCTTTCGTTGTAGAAAGAGAACCACTTGAGAGCCTCCACCACCTCTTCCGCGAACAGCCCCACCGGACGGAAGGCAAAGAAGCTCAGCTCCACTTCTTCGTCGTTGAACGGCACCAAGCACGGCATGTTTTCAATTCCCTCAGCTTCCTTTTGAGAGCTTTCTATATGAATCAATCCTAATTAACAAATATATTATGAAAGATTTGTATATATATGTTGATACAGATGAGTTTATATGTATGTATGGGTTGGTCTAAGTCTGAGTCTTATTTCAGGTAGGTGGTTTTGAAGATTACATTGGAATGTTGGGGTTGACTTTAGCTTCTATTGTGTGGCTCATATGGTTTTTAAAAGGTCGTCTTTTTTGGGCTTTCAAAGACTAGTTAATTGTGGTCGTATGTTTTGAAGAATTCAGATGTTGTAGGAGGCATGTTGGAATGGTATACCATTTTATCTTAATTTTGGGTTGGTCAAAGGTCAAAGTCAAAGTCAAAATGTCACTAGACATTTTAGAATATGTCACAGCAAATGTCACACAAACTCTCATATCCTTTTAGATCCGTGTTGAGGAGGTTTTTCAAACCCGCATGGATTATGGTTGAAAATCGATTGTCACTTATAACTTTTTTTATTTTTGAGTTTTTTTTTATTATGATTTTTTTCAGTGGAATTTGAGCTGAATTAGAGTTTCTAGGTTTGTTTATCTAGGGTTTTCGTTTTAGGGTTTTGCATTTCTACGTAAGATTCAAGAATCTTGACAAATAAACTGATGTGAAGAGAAATGAAGGCCTCTCACAGCCTGTAACAACTGTGATTTTTCAATCGGGTCATGTAGTGCCTGACGGGTCTTATAGGTGCCGTCGGGCACCTGGGCGACGAGTCCTTTAGAAGCCGTCGGGTTAAAGGACAACAGATCCACTAGGAGCCGTCAGGATTTTGGGCGACGGCTCTTAGAGAAGCCGTCGGGTAATTGAGCAACGGACTCAATTAGAGTCGTCGATCTGGAAAATTTTCGAGTTTGAAATTGGTCCATTTTTTTAAAGAACAAATGTGTTAATTACGAATCGTATTTGCGTTAATTGGTTTAATTGGAGTCATATTTTGTCCCCCCACGTGTTTTCTAATATTTAAAATATTTTTGGACATAGAAACCCTAGAATTTTAAACCCTAAAAATAATTTTTCTTCTTATTTTCGGCTATGTTCTTGAGGAGCTCGGGAAGGGTTCGGTCTGGGGGTTTTTATGAGTTTTTCAAAGAGTTTTTGAAGAGTATTTAAATTATAATGGTTCATTTTGGATGTTCTTTTGATATAATCTCATTTTAAAGGTTTTTTCAAACAAAATGATAGTTTTCTTCTTGTTTCTTAAGTGTTTCCGCATGATTTCGGGTTCTTGTGTTTTAACCATAATATGATTATGATTTCATGATATTTTTGCAAGTTTTGGTTGTAATATTGGTCTTACATGTATATACTTAAGGTTTAAATTATTTTCTTAGTTTTTCCTATTTGATTTATATGTTTTTAAGATGTTTTAAATTAGTTTTCGGATCTAATGACATTATTAGGGTACTATGAGGTTTATAGACGTTTTTATGAACCTTTCACGTTTTATAATAAATATGTTTAGGTATATATATAAATATATCATGTTTAGATCTAATTAATTTAAGAAAAAAATCATGTTTTTAATCTTTAAACTTTGTTTTAAAACTTATGTGCATAGATCCATATGAGAGACCATATGTTCATGATTTTTCGAATGTTTCAACATATATTCATATTAGTATTTGCAGATATGATAAACCTAGGATTTTTGAAATAATTTTTATTTAAGCTTTGGTTTATTAAATCGGATTTCGATATGTATGATTTGATTTCAAACTAAGTTTTTCCACTTGTTCTATATCGTTTTGAAACTAGGATGTTTTGTTTTTCAACGATAAAAGGTTTTAAAATATTTTTATAAAAAAAATAGTTAGGGTTTTGTGTTCTGTCTCGGGACGGCTCCCATAGGAGCCGTCGGGCAGATATGGGACTCAGAGGATCCGTCAGGTTGACAAGCGACGGTTCCAGTAGGAACCGTCAGATGTGCTTTGGACGGCCCCTGTGGGAGTCATCGGGTTCTGGATGTATGGATACATCGAGTTCCGTGTACGGGTTGTACGTATTTTGATCGATTTATATCATTTCTTGTCAGATTAGAGTTTCTGTAAGGCCTGGATTTGAGTTGTAACTCGTTGGACCGAAGGTGAGTGAGTCTCGTCTCCTATGTAGTTTTCAATGGTTTTAAAAAATGATTTTAAATGCTATTTTATGTACAACTCGAGCATGTCGCATTCTATAGGTTGATGCCTTAATATGTATCGTATTGAAAATGTTATTATATTTGAAACTGTTGCATGCATTTTATTAAAAAGAAAATATGTTTTGATCATGCATGCATCTCATTCGTCTAGGTGACGCGGCCTAGGTGGTTAGGTCTAGGTGACCCTGGTTCAGAATGGACCCAAGTCTAAGTGACTTATGTCTAGGTAGCATGTGTTTAGGTGACATGATTTTCTGTGCGAAATCCTTACGGCTAGGTGCTGTAGATGGCTAGGTGCTATCATACAGGCATGCGTGTCCGTTGCATTCATACGCATCATGTATTTGATAAGATTTGGAGAATATGCGTTGGAATGAGATTTCCATAAGTTTGGATTATTGAAAAATTATTGTATTTGCAAATATCTTATTATTATTATATGTTGCAAATTGCTTTCTTATGATATTTTATTAAAAATTATAATTTGATATCAATTATTATTGGGACCTCAAAGGTTCATTTCACTGAGTGTATGGTTGCTCACCCCTCTTTCCCAAAACTTTCAGGATAGTCGTTGGTGATCGTTGATCTCGGTGGTGGAAATCGTAGCTGCGTTTTATTTTCGTTGCATTTAGGTGGATTGAATAAGCCTTTTCTTTGACATGTAGTTTCCTTAGTCTCTTTCAGCAAAAACAGTTGGATGTTTGAATTTAGTTTATTTCGTATGTAATCATCCGTGTTTAGGATAAATTATGTTTAGATCTGGTTATGTTTTTAATTTGCATGATTTAAATAAATCCCTCATGTTTTAAATGTCTTGTATTTACGAAAAGTTAGGGGTAATGACCAGTACCAAAACTTCAAAATGGAGTCTTGGGTAGGTGGCGTTACACAGTCTCACTGAGGCTTTAAAATGAACCATCACAAGATGATCTTGACATAAGATAATTTTATTACACATTTAAATAATTTTTAGATGGCTATTATTGATATGACACATTGACACTACATTTTACTTTTATTCTAACTTTCAAATATATGCGGATTTTTTAAATTGTAACATATTAATTTTATTTAAACTTCATAATAAACTCTAGAACCCATATTAAATGCACAAAAAAGATTTAGTTGGGATATTTTTATTTAAACTCCACATTTAAATACACAAATCACATTAATTTATTTAATCATTATTAAATATTCTATTGTTATCATTTATTATCTTTGTGTATATAAAAACTCTAAAACTCACTTTTTTTTAAAATCATATACCTCTTTATACTTTTATAATAAAAAAATTCAAATAACCCCCTCTAAATTGTCTGGAGTCCATATAACCCCCTAACTTTTTTTAAAGTTCATATAACCAAATGAAAATACTTATGTAAATCCAAATAACCCCCTTAGTTAAATTTTTGTTTGATTAACTTCATTGAAAATACAGCACACCAAAATTCCCTTACAATGTGTTAAAAACGCGAAAAATTAAATCATCAGTTAATGACAATTTTACATCTCTGAATGAATTGTAAAACCTTATCCGAAAGAATACAATCATCATTTATAAGGGATTTTCTATATTTTGAATATATTGTACGGGTTTTTTGGTATATTAGGATTACATCCATGGATGCTCTTCATGACACAACTGAAAGCGCAGCCAAGTTGGCTATCGTTGTAGAAAGAGAACCACTTGAGAGCCTCCACCATCTCTTCCGCAAACAGCCCCACCGGACGGAAGGCAAAGAAGCTCAGCTCCAATTCTTCGTCATTGGACGGCACCAAGCACGGCATGTTTTCATTTCCCTCAGCTTCCTTCTGAGAGCTTTCTATGTGAATCAATCCTAATTAACAAATATATTATGAAAGATTTGTATATATATGTTGATACAGATGAGTTTATATGTATGTATGGCAGTATGGGTTGGTCTAAGTCTGAGTCTTATTTCAGGTAGGAGGTGGTTTTGAAGATTACATTGGAATGTTGGGGTTGACTTTAGCTTCATTGTGTGGCTCATATGGTTTTTAAAAGGTCGTCTTTTTTGGGCTTTCAAAGACTTGTTAATTGTGGTCGTATGGTTTGAAGGATTCAGATAATGTAGGAGACATGTTGGAATGGTATATCGTTTTATCTTAATTTTGGGTTGGTCAAAGGTCAAAATCAAAATGTCACTAGAGATTTTAGAAAATGTCACAGCAAATGTCACACACACTCATGATCCGATCCGTGTTTAGGAGGATTTTTAAACAGATTCTCAAACGCACGTGGTTGTGATTGAAAATCGATTGTCAATTATTACTTTTTTAAAATTTTGAGTTCTTATTTTTATTATGATTTTTTTTCGATTGAATTTGAGCTGAAAAATCCATACAACTCCTGAAATCTATATAATTTCTTAATTTTTCTTAAAATTCATATTATCCTCTGAAAACACCTAATAAATCTAAATAACTTCCTGAATAAAAATTTTGTTAATAGATGATGAATATTTCATTTAATTAATCCTGACTGAAAACACGATATACTAAAAAAACCACTACAATAGGTTAAAAATGCGAAAAAAAAACATATTAAAATGACGATTTCACCCTCTCTAGCTATATTATAAAACTCTGTCAGGAAGAGTAAAATCGTCATTTATAAAAGATTTTTTATATTTTTAACATATTGTAGTTTTTTTGCTATACAATGTTTTCTACTAGGGTTAATCAAACATAATATTTACAAAATATTAATCATCTGTAAAAGTAAATTTTTTTAGAGGGTTTTTGGATTTACTACGTGTTTTCAGGGGTTATATAGATTTCAGTAAGTTTATAGGGGTTATATGGATTTTTCCCATGAATTTAATGCTATTATTTATTAGAAAATGTGAAAAAAATTAACGAGGTAGTACCTCATTACACTGAGTATACAAGGCTAATGAGGTACATAGGATTATCTCCATGGCTATGAACATTATTCCAAAACTGATTTTATGCAAAGGGCGCGGTTATCCTCACCAAACATTTCACTTAACTCACCATAAAAAAAACCGGTGTTTGACTGTTCCCACCAATCCAGGTCGATCGAACTTGATCGTCATTTCAGGTCTTAGACGACCGAACTTAGTCATCATTTCAGGTTTTGGGCGACCGAAATTGGTCGTCATTTTAAGTTTTGGGCGAACGAAAGTAGTCGAACAAGGTCCAGAATTATATTTACTTATTCTTTGTAAACAAATAAATTTTTGGGTTTATCCATCATATTCCACATTTATTCTTTTATCCAAATAACAGCTAAGGGACTGGGAAAAATGTAAATATATATACTTTCAATTAATTCAAATTTTTATTGAAAAATATATTATTAGATAAATATATATCATTTTTAAGCTTCATTTGAATTCGTAGTTAAACAGATTCTTTGTTTGAAAACAAAAAAACTACCAGTTGATCCAAACACATTTTATATTTGGCTTTTAAAAATTTGTATGTCACTTATGTAAAAAATTTATTCTTATGTTCTATATTTAAGAATAATAATTGATTCTCCTTACATTACAACTCAGACTTGGAGTGGTATGATTGATCCAAGGAGGATACACGTTATGAGATTAAGTTTTCAAGAAAAAAAATTAAAATTTTTATTACAAATTCTGTTCGACCAAGTTTGGTCGCCTGAAACCTGAAATAACAACCAAGTTAAGTCGCCCAAAATATTAAATGACGACCAAGTTCGATCGCTGAAAACTTAAAGTGACGATCAAGTTTGATCGGCCTGGTCGGATCGATGGGAAAAGAAAAAACATCGTTTTTTTTATTGGTGGGGTAAGAAAAAGACTGGGTGAGGATAGACGCGCCCTTATGCAAAAGCTGAATTTAAAATTGATTTTACAGAAAACAGTCTCTCCACCTGAAAAACTCAGGTTTTGAACATTTTTTCTTATAAAGATGTTTGTGTTGTGGAACAAAGTAAAATGCACAAAGTAAATAAGCAAAAACTAAGAGAGACAAGAAACAATTTGTAGACTTGTATTATTCCAAACTTGTTGATGATAAAATACATTGAAGAGCCCTCTATTTATAGGCTCAATTACATATCATGGGGTGACAAAGTGGGAGTGTAGGAGAGTGGGAAGTTAGGGAAGTTAGAGAGTGGGATGTGGCTATAGTTGGTAGTTATGAGGGGAGTGGGTTGTGTGAGTGTTGGGAGTGGAGTGTGTGGAGAGGTGGTGGTTATCCACCATGTCACAACACTCCCCCTTGGATGACCACCACATTAAGATCATTGCCTCATTAAAACCTTGCTTGAAAAACTCAGTGGGAAAAAACCAAAGCGAAGGATAAAGAGTACAATGTAACTTAATTATATAATGGTGTATGCGATTAACACTGCCTCGTTAAAACCTTGCCAGGAAAACCCAATGGGATAAAACCTAAGCGAAGGAAAAAGAGTACAGTTCGCAGAATGTCATAAAAAAAATTGCTCCCCCTCATGAGTACAAGATTTCAAGAATTTTGGTCACAAACTCGTCGCATTCCGATGCCGTACACCAACTTCTTGAATGTCGATGTAGGCAAAGCTTTAGTGAATAAATCTGCAAGATTGTCCTTTGACTGAATTTGTTGAACATCAATTTCATGTCTCTGCTGGAGCTCATGAGTGTAAAAGAATTTTGGAGAAATATGCTTCGTTTATCACCCTTGATATACCCCCCTTTGATTTGAGCAACGCATGCTGCATTGTCTTCGTATATAATTGTTGGAAAATCTGTAATGAGAGATAGTCCGCATGCATTACGAATATGATGAGCCAAAGACCTTATCCACACGCATTCCCGGCTTGCTTCATGGAGTGCAAGAATTTCAGAGTGGTTAGAAGACGTGGCTACCAAAGTCTGTTTCGTAGAACGCCAAGAGATCGATGTGCCACCGCAAGTGAATACATAACCTGTTTGTGAGCGAGCCTTGTGAGGATCTGAAAGATATCCTGAATCTGCATAGCCCTTTAGTTGTGCACCGTTATTGGAATCATTTGCGTAGAACAGGCTCATGTCTGACGTTCCACGAAGATAACGAAAAATGTGCTTCACACCATTCCAGTGTCTTCGAGTTGGTGCAGAGCTAAATCTGGCTAATAAATTAAATGAAAATGCAATGTCAGGTCTAGTGCATTGTGCCAAATATAATAAGGCATCAATTGCACTAAGATAAGGTACTTCTGGACCAAGAAGATTTTCAGTATCTTCTTTCGGACGAAAAGGGTCCCTTTTTGGGTCAAGTGACTTGACCACCATAGGAGTACTTAATGGATGACATTTGTCCATATTAAAACGCTTCAGGATTTTTTCAATATATGTAGTTTGATGGACAAGTATCCCGTTTGAACTTTGCTCAATCTGTAGGCCGAGACAATATCTTGTTTTTCCAAGATCTTTCATTTCAAACTCCTTTTTCAGATATTCAGAAGCCTTTTTGAGCTCTTCAGGAGTCCCAATCAGATTAATATCATCAACATATACTGCAATAATGGCAAATCCGAGTTCTGTTTTCTTAATAAATACACATGGGCATATTGGATCATTGACATATCCTTCTTTCATTAAGTACTCACTAAGACGGTTATACCACATTCGTCCAGATTGTTTTAATCCATACAAAGATCGTCTTAGCTTGATTGAATACATATTTCGCGGTTTTGCTTCAGGTAATTTTAGTCCTTCAGGAACTTTCATATAAATGTTAGTATCTAATTTTCCATATAAATATGCAGTAACCACATCCATTAGATGCATGTCAAGTCCTTCTGAGACTACAAGACTAATTAAATACCGAAATGTAATTGTGTCCATCACAGGGGAATATGTCTCTTCAAAATCGATCCCAGGTCTCTGCAAGAAACCTTGTGCCACAAGACGAGCTTTGTATCTAACAATCTCGTTTCTTTCATTCTGTTTTCTCGCAAACACCCATTTACATCCTACTGGTTTAACACCTTCAGGGGTTAGGACTACTGGTCCAAATACTTGGTGTTTTGCAAGTGAATCCAATTTGTTTGAATAGCAGTTTTCCATTGTGGCCAACAATTTTTTCGTCTGCATTCATCCACTGAACGTGGTTCTGAATCATCATCCAAAATGATTTCTGTAGCTACTGCAAATGAGAATATATCATCAATAAGCACTTGCTTCCGATCCCACAATATTTGTGAATTTGCATAATTTATGGAAATTTCTTCATTTTTATGTACTTGTTCTTCATGCACGGGCATCACTTCAGGGACGTCAGTCTCTTCGGGGACTTGTGTCATTTCAGGGGTTTCTTCTTCTGTAGGAGTTATTATTGTAGGTCTTTCAAGTGTTTCATGTTCTTCTAGATAATTATTCTTCATTGTTTTTCTCTTTCGAGGAGCTGAATCTTTTGAGCCTATAGGTCTTCCACGCTTCAGGCGTGTGTTGATTCATTAGCCGGCATATTGACAGTTTTTCCTATTGGAATTTCAATCCGAGCTGGAGTATTAGCAGCTGGAATATGTGATTTCATCACTTTTGCGGCATCATTAAATGCATCTGGCAATTGATGCGCAATTCTTTGAAGATGAGTGATTCTTTGCACTTCAGTTTCACATTGATTAGTGCGAGGATCAAGATGAGACAAAGATGGAGTTTGCCAAGTAAGTTCACGTCGTTCTTCAAGCGACGGAATTTCTCCCCCTAACGACGGGAAAATTGTCTCATCAAAATGACAATCCGCAAATCGAGCGGTAAAAACATCCCCTGTCAATGGTTCAAGATATCTTATAATAGAAGGAGAATCAAATCCTACATAAATTCCTAATCGACGTTGAGGGCCCATTTTAGTTCATTGTGTAGGGGCAATAGGAACTTGTACAGCACAACCAAAAATTCGAAGATGTGAAATATTTGGTTGATGACCCAATACGAGTTGTAAAGGGGAATATTGATGATAAGCAGTTGGCCGAAGGCGAACTAATGTTGTTGCATGCAATATAGCGTGACCCCAAGCTAAAACGGATAATTTTGTCCTTAAAAGCATAGGACGTGCAATTAGCTGAAGATGCTTAATAAATGATTCTGCTAATCCATTTTGGGTGTGCACATGAGCAACAGGGTGTTCAACATCGATGTCATGCGACATACAATAGTCATTAAAAGTTTTCGATGTGAATTCACCAGCTCCATCAAGACGAATTGATTTTATAGGATAATCCGAAAAATGATACTGTAATCGGATTATTTGAGCAAGTAATCTTGCAAATGCAGCATTCCTAGTGGATAATAGACAAACATGCGACCATCTAACAGATGCGTCTATCAATACCATAAAATATTTAAATGGTCCACATGAGGGGTGGATTGGGCCACATATATCCCCTTGGATTCTTTGCAAAAATGTTGGTGACTCAACATTGACTTTTGTAGGGGATGGTCTGACTATCAATTTTCCTTGTGAGCATGAAGTGCATTGATAATGATTAGGTAAAAGAATCTTCTGGTTCTTTAATTGATGCCCAAATGAATTATCAATTATTCGACTCATCATTGTAGACCCTGGATGCCCGAGACGATCATGTCAAAGCGTAAAAATATCTGAATCATAAAACTTCTTGTTCGTAACTGCATATGATTCGATTGTGTTTATGGTTGTATAATACAACCCGGATGACAAAGCATGAAGTTTCTCTAATATATTCTTTTGGCCTGAAACAATTGAAGTAATGCATAAATACTCCATATTGTTTTCATTTATAGTCTCAATATGATATCCATTAAGACGAATATCTTTAAAACTTAGCAGATTTCTTCTGGATCTTGCTGAATATAATGCATTATTAATATAAAATTTTGTACCTCCTGGTAATATTATATTTGCTCTTCTGGAGCCTTCAATTAATTTTGTAGTACCAGAGATGGTATTAACATTTGCATTTATTAATGTCAACGTCGAGAAATATTTTTTATTTCGTAAGATCGTATGTGTTGTAGCGCTGTCTGCCAGACAGATGTCACCAATCATAGCCATTCTTGTCAAAAGAAAAAAAATGAAATAAATAAGATAAATATAGGAAACATAAAATTGCATTTCATTGAAATAAAGCAAAAGTACATAAAAAATAGGAAGAAAATTACATGAAATAAATGCTAAAAAGGGAAATTTCAGTTGATGTGGACATTTCCATCATCAATCATATGACCGATATTGTCATCAGAATTAATAAAGAAATCAGATACATCCAGATGAGTAATATCTGATGGGACAACATGGTTTACACGGTCAACAAAATTTACTTCGACATTCTTTCCCTTGTCTGTGATTGATGCCTGATAGAGGTCAACTAAATGTCTTGGCGTACGACAGGTACGTGACCAGTGTCCTTTACCACCGCATCGATAGCATGCACTCTCATTATTTTTTGATGGTTTGTTCATCAAACCTTTTCCTTTGTTGTGATGTCCTTCATTCCACTTCTGGTGGTTGGAGTTGCTATCTTTATGAACCTTGTAGTTCCGATTGTCGTTTCGACCACGACCTCGTCCTCTTCCTCGGCCACGTCCATGTCCACGTCCACGTCCACGGGTAGACATCGTGGATGCGTTTGCTTCAGGCATTGATGCATTTGCTTCAGGCAGTGATGCAGAACCAGTTGGACGGGATACATGATTTTTCAATAATAATTCGTTGTTTTGCTCAGCAACGAGGAGGCATGAAATTAATGCCGAATATTTTTCAAATCTTCGCTCTCGATACTGCTGCTGCAGGAGCACATTCGAGGCATGAAAAGTAGAATATGTTTTTCTAACATATCCTCTTCTGTCACCTTTTCACCACACAACTTCAGTTGTGAACTAATTTTAAAAAGGGCAGAATTATAATCAGCAACAGATTTGAAATCTTGCAATCGTAAGTGCATCCAATCATACCGAGCTTTGAGGAGGATGACGGTCTTTTGATGATCGTATCGATCTTTCAAGCTCTCCCAAAGGGTAAGAGGATCTTTCACCGTAAGGTACTCGCTTTTGAGATCTTCGTGAACGTGGTGGCGAAGGAAAATCATTGCTTTTGCGCGGTCCTGCAGGGACTCTTGATTTCCTTTCTTTATCGTGTTGCCAAGGTTCATGGCATCAAGGTGGATTTCAGCATCGAGTATCCACGAGAGATAGTTGTTGCCCGAAATGTCTAGTGCGGTGAATTCGAGTTGTGCAAGATTCGACATGGTTGATAACTATATAGAAAAAAAAGGAAAAATTAACATATGCGGTGATAACAAAAGTAAGTTCTATATGTAAATTGATATGAGAATGTAAAATTAGAAAACAAAATTTGAATTAGACTTGTTAGATATTGCATGTCTCGAAAACAGTAAGATTAAAGTCATAGACCCCATATTTATGTATTAAAATCATGCACACTGTCTTTTAAGAAATCTTTTTTTTTTTATCTGTTTGGCAAATTTCTCAATGAAATAAAATAAGCAAATCAAAATCAGGCATAGGTGAATATTTCAAAATACAATAGGATAAACTACATAACCTGACAAATTGTTTTATGCAAAATAGTGAAAAGAACATTATGAAGTCTTTTTTTTTATGTAGCAAACAGAAAGATAAGAGGGCATTTTGTCATTACAAATTTCATGTGATAGAGAACATGAACATATTTATACGATGTAAATACAGAATCAAGTGCTACATAAAATAAAATGTATGCAGTCATGATTCGGCAATTCAAACATAAAAGAGAAGATATTATATTTTCTTAGAACATCAATATAGCTTCTAAAAAAATGTACTAAGAAGGAACTCATATATCAATATAGCTACTGCACTATTCGTAAAAAAAAAAAAAATTGTCATGTAACATAAAACATTTTCTAAGTACTGCTAGAAGGATAGTATAACATGTCATGCATATAATTATATCTAGTAAATTCAATACCGATACAAGGGATGAGAGATTTTTTTTTTTATGTAGATCATCAAGAACCCACCGATACAAACCTTTCTCTTTAACAAAGAGCTTCTCGTGCTGATAACGTGTTGTGGAACAAAGTAAAATGCACAAAGTAAATAAGCAAAAACTAAGAGAGACAAGAGACAATTTGTAGACTTGTATTATTCCAAACTTATTGATGATAAAATACATTGAAGAGCCCTCTATTTATAGGCTCGATTACATATCATGGGGTGACAAAGTGGGAGTGTAGGAGAGTGGAAAGTTAGGGAAGTTAGAGAGTGGGATGTGGCTATAGTTGGTAGTTATGAGGGGAGTGGGTTGTGTGAGTGTTGGGAGTGGAGTGTGTGGAGAGGTGGTGGTTATCCACCATGTCACAACAGTGTGTAGATTTTGCCTCAGTTTTTGTGTCTGAAAATGATTGAGCCAAAAGTGGAATAACCTTGTTAAAATCCGTTTTTATGGAACTACCCCTACTGCATTCCCAATTGCAAAAATACCCCGCTGCGTCCAGAACAAAAACATTCGCTCCAAAAAAAAAATGGGGAAGGAAAAGATGAAGGCAGAGGACCTCCTCGGCGAGGAGAACGGGTTCGACGTCGGCGCAAAAAACCGGCGCCGATCATCTCCTCCTCCTCCGTCGAAGACGCCGCCGCCGCCGCCGCCGCCGTCGTCGTCTTCGTCGCTGGTTTTCCTTGGGACGGGGTGCTCGAGCGCCGTCCCGAACGCGATGTGCCTGATCCAGCCATCCGATCCGGCGAACCCGTGTCGCGTGTGCACCCAATCCCTCTCTTTACCCCCTCAACACAACCCCAATTACAGGTTCTCATTCTGTTCTTGATTCACTGTTGTTGCTTTTTTTTATAAGTAGATCTGTTTTTGTTTCTGAAATCAGGCGTGGATTCGGGAATATCAATTCAGCTAAAACTGGATAAATGTTGTTTATTTTTTTTACACTCACTTCAATGCTGCTGTTCTTATTTAACCCTGATAAGTAAAATGAATGGTTTTGAATAAGCTCGAATAGCAATTCTGTTCCACCTTTGTTCGAGTCCATTGTGCATGGAATACTATTTTAATTTCGGTATATAGTGTTATTAGTTGCATTGGGAAAATGTGATCTGTGTTGATAGATTTGAAATGTCTGTGATGCCGGTGAGTGTTGTGGAATCGATTTGTCCAATGAACACAAAAAATTAAGGCAAGATGAGGTCAGAAAGTCGGTGGATTTGAGGAATCTTAAGCTTTTATGTGCAATGTGTAATGGATGTTTGATATTATGGGTCCTCTTTGGCGGTGGTATATTAACTTTTACAATCATGGTATGAAGCTGAAATGATCTTTTATTCACTTTTGTTAACAAAGATGTCAGGGACATCTATGTTATTGGAATACCATTTTTGATCCTCAAAACAATGATTTAACTACTAACTAGTCCACCTGAGAGATGGATTAGTTTATACCAATTCTTCGTCACTGGTAATAATAAAGTAAATATCATTTTATATTATTTATAACAAAATGTAGGTGTATCAATCATCTATCTCCACTCTCTTTTATATTATCATGCATTTCACTTAGGGATAAATTGGTCTTAAAAATGTACAAATTATACAGAAGGTCAATCAAATATCGAAGTTGTATATAACAAGGCTAACTTGTTAAATTGTCAAAGAGAAAGCTGGGTTAAGTTTATAGGTATTATAATACCCTACATTATGGTATACTTAGCTAGAAAACCTTAAACTGCTACCAAAGGGGGGTCCAGTAAAATATCTATTCCTTTTCTATGTTATTCTTATTCTCAAATCAAACAGGGGCTTAGTGAATGATATCTTTGTGGCATTAGACAAGGAAAGTGGGTTACTACAGCTTATTGCTTTGTAAGCTTTTCTGGATTGGGATTAGACCATGTGTATAGAGAATTAGTTGGTGGGGCTCTCTCTGTTAGATTCTGTTTGTTGGGCAAGAATACTTTCTGTTTCTCTCTCTCCTTACTGGTTTTCGTTTGCTGGGCATGAAATATTTATGAATTTTTGTTTTTGCAGGTGTAATACATCTCTCTTAATTGATTATTGTGGCAGCAATGGTGAGCACAGCTATATTTTGATTGATTTCAGGGAGCAAGTTCTTCGGTGGTTCACCCACCATAAGGTCCCCCGGGTGGACTCTGTGAGTTGATATCTCCTATTAATCATGAAGCATTAGAAGCATACATGAATTGTTTTGAGAAAGAATACTGGCATAATTTTATGCAGTTCTGTGGAAATCTATATAACGTTCTCTCTTAATTTTTTGAATAAATTTTATTACTGAACAAGGGTAATAGCATAATACATGCTCACTTCACCATTATTAAACTTCTAGAAGAGGAGTGAATTATTGGAGATTTTTTATTGTTTTATGTTGCATTTTTTTATTGGATGCATCTTTATTTTTACATTGTGATGCGTACATAATAGATATCGCTCAAATCTTTCAATCATTGCAGATTATTTTGACACATGAACATGCGGATGCGGTTCTTGGACTGGATGATATTCGGGCAATACAACCATTCAGTCCTACCAACGACATTGATCCCACTTCCATTTACCTCACTCAGTTTGCAATGGACAGGTGGGTATTATAATACCTTTCAGGGACTTCATTTTGTGCTTTTTGAAACATTAGTCTTGGTTCACCTGTAAAACAGAAAAGTTTATGTTCTCTTCAAGCCTCCTTTTATATCCAGTAGTTTCCGGCTCAATGAAATCTGTGGCACAAGCTTAAGAAAAAAGTATAATATATTTCAGAAAATCATTTGTTTTGTTTCATATCTGATGATGGAGATTTTAGTGAGCATCAGACAATGTGATAGTTTGTAGGGACTTTGTATGTGTAATTCCACTGGCATCCTTGACAAAGTTGTGGGTGTGGAAAGCGTGGTAGATCATTAGAGAGTGGAAATTCCATGTGAAATTCACTTTATTTCACATCTTCTAATCCATTGCTGCACATAATTTCTGCTTATACTTGGTTCCTGAATGGAAAAAAATGGAGCAAGGAGGATGGAATATGTTGAAGAAGAGGCTAGTTGTTAGAAGTTTAAAACTCAGATGGATGCCGGATAGCAATATAAAACACCCATAGCCATACATATGTTCCAAAATGTTGATACTTGTAACATTGCAGCCAAGTTGTTTGGTCTTTGATATTTGTACCTGACATCTCTCTTTCAAGTTTGGAACAGTATCGCCATAAAATTTCCCTATCTTGTTCAAAAAAAGTTGAAAGAAGGCCAAGAAGTGAGACGTGTTGCTCAGCTGGACTGGAAAATTATTGAGAGTAGCTGTGAGAAGCCATTTACAGCATCAGGCTTACAGTTTGTTCCTTTACCAGTTAATTTCTCCAATCTCCATATCATGTGAAATTTGTTTATTATTTGTCTCCTCGTTTGTAATTTCCTTATCGTGGAATGTAGGTGATGCATGGAGAGGATTATATTTCTTTGGGCTTTCTTTTTGGAGAAAAATCAAGAGTTGCATACATATCTGATGTTTCTCGTTTCCCTGAAAAAACTGAATATGGTATGTGTTGCTTTGATTAATTTAATTCTCTCAACTGTACTTTTCTATGATTAGAGTAAATCAGCAATTCATGGCTGATTTTGTTTGTCGATTTTGTCAACCAAATTTTGGTATCCTGGTTCATTTTTGGATTATAATTTCTTCCTTTGTGTTCTTGTTCCATATGGCTGTCCTCTGTGTGTAGTTATATCAAGGACAGGAGCAGGGCAATTGGATCTTCTTATCTTAGACACTCTTTACAAGGTTGGTTAATTACTAAACTGCTATTATGGCTATTTATTAATATATGTTTTCTTTATTAATGTATGTTTCACTTTGGTCTTTATTAATGTATGTTTCACTTTTGAATATTATGGCTCTGACCGTTGTTATATATTTTTTCGTGCAATTCTCTTGTTCAAAAAAGAGGCAGACAGAGCTCTTGTATCTTTGGAGCTCCTGAACTTTGTGCCTGGTTATTACAAATTACAGAGGCATAGAATGTCTGATTTTTTTTTAAATGTGTTTTGCACAATTTTCCCGCTTTTTCTTGAGTCTGGACCGTCTGAGAACTGTTTCATGGTTTCTGCTGCTAACCACTTTTTGCCAACTTGAACTTACTCAAGCCCATTGAGTATTCATTAGCATCAATCGGCTCTATTTGATCTGTCAACTATAGTTATTTACTGGGTCCATTGTTAACTTGGTGTCCTAGATGACATTTTGAATAGGATGCATAGTTTTTCTGCATTAACTAAAAATTGAAGCTTAAAACTGGAAGAAATCAATAAAGTTATTATTCCAAGTGATCAACTATTTTTCCCTTTGCATGCAGGAAAGCTCGCACAATACTCACTTTTGCCTGCCTCAGGTTGGTCTAGAATTTCATAGATCATGGGCATGAAAACACTTTGATACAAATTTTTTGTTGGCTGATTGAAGAAATATATTGTCTAGACTCTTGATGCAGTGAAGAGGATATGCCCTAAGCAGGCTCTATTAATCGGCATGACCCATGAATTTGATCACCACAAGGATAACGAGCTGCTGGCAGAATGGTCCAAAAGGTGAGAAACTGGAGTCCTTTCCTTGACTTATGTGATTCTCAACCAGTTGTCATTCTTGATTCAACATCTTGGCACATATAATAGAATGCAAGGCCTGTGACTTTAGATTTCATGAATAATTGTTATCACCATCACCTTACACAATATCAAGTTTGCAACATTTTCCTCTGGTGTGCTTCCCAGCATGCACGCGCACACACGCACACACGAGAAAAATGGATAGAACTAACGGGTTTCTATTCATCCACTTATGTTTTTTCTATTTGGGCTTTCTCCTTTATTAATATAATGAGGGTGTCGGCCTACCGTTTACCTTTAAAAAAAAAAGAATGCGATGAGAGAGAAGGTTCTGTTCTTTGTGGAACATGAGGACCTCCTATGTGAACATGATGTGTATGAAATACTGAAATTATAATGTGCGATCAAGCTGGTTCATCTGTTTTGTTTTGGAAATTTTGTTCATCTGATACATGAATTTGAATCCAGCTTCCTAGTTTAGTTTCGACTACGTGATTCCTTAAACAAAGCTCAAATTTAATTTATTTCCATTTTTAAACTTAACCACTGAACACTGGCATTGTTGTGAGAAACCTGACAACTAATACGAATTTTTTAAACTCTCCAGGGAAGGGATACCTGTGCAACTTGCTCATGATGGTCTGAGAGTAATCATCGACCTTTAGCAATGTAAGTATGCTATTATCTGATTTCTTAGTACCATTTTACTACCATAAGAGAAGTCTTAGCACTCTTCAAAAATAATTATGAAGATACAAAAATAAGATGAGGTTCACTTTGATTTTTCCATTTTAGGGGGAAAAAAAAACAGTTGATCCATGTTCTACCTAACAAACTACACCCGTTGGAAATGAATTTGGAAAAAAGAAAAAAAAACTTTTCACTTAAACCAACTTTTGAAATTAGCTTTGCAGTAAACATACATTCGGTACATTCCTGAAAAGATATATTTAACAACTAAAAGTTTCTTTTTATTTTCTAGAAAAAAATAGTTTGGATTATGATTCTTGTAAAAGCAGAGTGTCTAAAAGCTGTCCAAACACATTTTCAAGCACTACCTTAGTTGTGCAATACCAGATGTGACTTTTGGAAGTCCATTAAGCCAATCTGAGAAATTATATAGTGTACTATCCCAGCTTTATTTTGCACCAAGGTCCTCATCTGTATATTTGGTAATCTAAATGAATTTGGTAACTAATTGATATGCCAAGACGCATGATTTGCTCTGTATTTTGCATGTTCCAGGGTCGAAGCTCGAGAATACTATTTTTTAAAATATTATTGAAAAAGCAACCCCTTTATAGATGGGATTCGAAGTTGGAAAAACCGGCGAGCACAGATCGACAGGTTTGCATTGAAGAACACATACGACACAATTCATTCATCTTTTATTATTTCAAAACATACATTGTTTTTCTGCCCAAATTCATATTTGTGGGACGTAATGCCAAACCATAATTCAAAGTTTCGAGAAACGATTATACTGTATGATCTATTATTCAAAAGGTTGCTGCTATTGTGATGCATACATATGCAAATTATAAACCTGTAACTTGCATGGTTTCAGATTTCTTGTAATTTTACAGGACCAAATGTTTTGATTGGCTGTGAAATGGGAAGGGAAGACCAGTCCCTCTGTTTTTCATGAGCTTTACCCCATCTTTACACACAATCATTCTCACAATTCCATTTGTAGTCTCATATATCTCTTTAGGTATAAATGCACTTACTTGAATGTTATTTGTTTTTTACATTTTCTATAAATGAGCACATTCTTCTCTTTTTTGTGATATTCAAGGGACCTCCCGTAACTGACAGCTAGGTTGGATACCTCCATATTCATTTTGAGTATATAATTCATCTTTTAAAATTCACATCATTACATGAGGTGCATAGTTTTTTTAAAAAAATCAAAACTAGTGCGAACTATATTTGGAGCTGAAAACAAGGGTCATATTGGGCTACCTTAACATTTGGAGGTGTTTTTTTTTTTTTCTTTTTAAAGATACCTTAAAAAAAAACTTTCTTCTTTTTAAAGATGCCTTTTGTCTTTACAAGGGTCATTTTGGGCTACCTTTACATATAGTGGAACATATAGAATGATATCTCTTATGTTCTCCACAGAGAAACTCTGTACTAATCAATCACGTAGATAGTTTTTTTTTAAATTAAAGTACATGTGTATTGATTTTCTTGTAAATAATATTATAAATTATAGCATTTTAATGAAGTTTTTTTTCATATTTACATGACATTTTCATTAGACAACGCAGAGATTTCTTGGTACTAAAGACTTTCTAGGATCATCACGTGTGAAACTGGGAAGCATAAACCAAGAAATTCAGACGGAATATACACTTTATCTTTAAAATTTTAATAAAATAGTATTATTAGATAAATCAGTTTCACACTTAAATGATACTTGGTATAATCTATCTTTATAAATACCAGTTTTATAAGAACAGGTTAATCGGAAAAACTCAAACAATCAATTGCATCTGGTCATTGGATTTCACATACCTGGGAGATCCATTTAAAAAGTGAGTGAATTTGAAAGGAAGTGAATTTGAATATCTCATGACTTGATCGTCAAAGTGCACGTGACAAACACTACACCGAAATTAGATCGAATGGGCAATTTGCGACGATGATGGATCTTCATCGCTTTCTTCTGGATCTTCATCGCTTTCTTCTGGATCACCTCTGCAGCGGATCAATTCGATCCGAATATTAATGCAGAAGAATTTCAGTCTCTTCAAAAAGAGATGAAAGAGGTGATTGATGCCCTTGTTTTTATTAATAATTAAATATTTATGCATAAAAAGAAAGGCCTTAAAAGACAATGAACTTATAATTTACTGCTCTCCTAACCAAGAATCTTACAAGTTTCAATAACTCCAAATAAAAACAAAACCTGTAACCACAGCTACATTTCTTGGGCCACTTTTCCAATATGACAACTCTGGGGGGGATAAAAAAAGAACCAAATGAGAGGCCAGGCCATGGCAGCCAATTCAGCTGGGTTACAACTTACTAGTGAACTTTACATTGCAAAGATTTTTTTTCTTTTTTGTGCCAGGAATTCATCATAAATTATTTCACACAAAAAGGGGTGACGAGATATTACGATGTTTGAAAGAATATTTGGTAAAAAAAATTCATCTCGAAGGCCACGCCAACCATTTATTTTGTCCTCGTGAGAACGCGATGCGTTAGGTCTAATAAAGCCCTCCTCGAGATTCGTACATCCTCATCATTGCTTTCGGGAAGGGCTTCGATCGCCTCAACTGCACGATGGGCATGTTCTGCTGCCAATTCCCTTGTCCTCTCAATGCCTCGGCTCTTTCCAAGGTACTCAAGAGCCTGTGGTCATTTGCTGAATGTCAATACAAACACAAAAGTCCACAAATGCAATAGAAGTAAAAGAGAGCTTACACCACAGGAAAAACAAAACAAAAAAAAAAGGAAAAAAGAATCATCCATTTCAAGGCATGTTAAATTTTCGATCCTATGGTGAGAATTTGAAAATATATATTATAATGGTCAATACATGTTAATATTATGATCATGCCCAACAATCATCCTATTGGGGGGAGAGAGAGAGTTTACTGCATAGACAAATCATGAATGCACACATAAATAAAACATTAGATAGTTAATATACACTTACAACATCAACATTCTCAGGGTCGTCGAAGCCCTTGTCAACAATTTGTCGCAGTTGAGGGAATTCTTCGATGGCAAATAATATCGGAGCTGTTACAATTCCCTATAAAAGCAAATTCATTGAGCTCAGCTTTAAACAATAAAAGGAATCTGTTGTGGCAATGAAGAGGATTCTACCAAGCAAAAAAATAAATAAATGAAGAGGATTCAAATTCAAATCACAATATGAAGCATAAAGTCTCTATGCAAGTTCAACACATAAGACACTAAAATAGTGAGAAAAAAATGAAAATTTCTAAATCAAGAATTAAGCACAATAGAGTTGTACCACGCTCTTTGACTTTATATCTGTATTTTGTTTTTGGTACATTAAATGTATTATGAAAGCGAAACAATGTAAGTACACATCATGACCTGTCATATTCCAGACCACTACAATGTTTAAAGTGGATGAACATAAAATTGTGCCATATGTTTTTTGAAATTCCATTTATTTAAATCGTAGATCAATTTGAACACTAAATCAGTGTCAAGGTCTTGGAAAAGTTCACATACAGTTTGATTTGCCTATTACTTTGCCTATTACATCCGCAACAAGTCTTGAATTGGAAAATAAAATTCATTGAATAGTAAAAAAACTCAAAATTTGTCAACGCACCAGTTTCAAGCAAGCAGTGAAGGTAAGTAACACAAATACTGCAAATTATTTTCTTAATGAAGGCAAAGATCAAACCACTCATGTTTTTCCACATAGCAGAAGAACAATTGTTTTGCACTGTGGTGCTTCAACTCCAAATAGGGATTTCTCTTGAATTGATGTTTTGAGAAAAAAGAGCAATTTGTCCAGTGATGATATTACTGATGATATTACTAAAGAAGAATACATTATTTCTCTCTAATTCTATTTTCTCCTTTATATCTTTCCACCACAACTTTACGGAACATGTTTAGCTAGAGGAACTCAAATCCAAAGATCCATGATCCATTAATGTAGTTCAAATTATTTTAATCATAACTAAAGGTTTCAAAATATCAGTATGAGCATGTTGACACATCAAGCTTTTGTAAAATCTTCCCTCAAATATTCTTCAATTTTGAAATGCCCATGTCATGCCTGCATGAGTTGATGCATACACATTATAAAATAAAATACCACATAACCATAATTTTCTATTTATAAATAATGATAATTCTTAGGTCGGTGCAGAAAAAGAATAGAGAGAAAAAAAATACATGGCGAATGTCAGACAAGGAACCCTTCCCAAGGGTCGCAGATGTGCCAGTGAAATCAAGAACATCATCTATCAACTGATATGCCAACCCCTGAAACAGCGCAGGATGAACTTAGTCACATAAACAACGAAGAACGGTTACATGCTGTTTGCATGGATGCATACTACAATAATAATTGCAACAGTATTCTGCATATTACAGTGGTAATTCCAACAGCATTCTTTTTCTGGGTTCTATATAGATTTATAAATGTAAACTTTCATTCTTAGTTTTCCCCCTCTTGAAGCGTATGCTAACCGAAGGTATCAATCAGAAAATAGAATAGTTCATGGACAAACCAGATTCCGTCCATAGTCATACGCAAGCACTGAAACTTCTGCAGTTTGCCCAGCAAGAAGAGCAATTGCCTTGCAGCTATTTGAAATTAATGATGCCGTCTTGTAGTATGTTTTTTGCAAATAATATTCCATGCTGCATATTTACATATTGTGTTGAAATGTGAGATAAGGCAAAATATATATGAATTTGTAACATCAATATCAAAATATGCCAGAAAATGGAGAAATTTTCCACTGCAATGCTAGTCATCAACAAGAAGGTACTCAATATTTAAGCAACATGTAATGAACATCTACAAACAACCGTCTACAAATGACATAACTAAAATCAATGGAGGATAAGTCAGAGCTTTTGTTGATGTATGTGTATTCTACATAACATACTCTTTGCCTTGGTCAACAAAATTTCAATGATCCAAGAGTAGTGTCAACTAATATTGAATGATTTATCCATAAATTTCTTCATATATTAGTCAGCATTCCCCAACCAAGATCCAAGAGCATGTCTGATCTCAGCATCTCCACTAATCTAACATATATAGCATAACATGAGCTACAAGCAGATTTATGTGTGGTGGATTATCTTATGCCCAAAGTTGAAAGCATACAATCCCAAGACATCAGGTAAAGGGAACTGCTTTTACAGGTGTATAATTAATAAGAAAAAAAATCTATGCTATTTTTAAATTATTAGAGAAAAGGGACTGAGATTCATCGGGAACAATTGTAGGACAAATATAAAAAAGAAATACAAAATAGTTATGAGGTAAAATTAACCAGGGGTAGGTTTATAGAATTTTCAAAAGGGGATATAAAAGGAAAATATGCAAAATGATCCACTAAAGAGGCCTTAGCAGGGCCATTTCTAGGAGTAAACAGAAGCTCTGAAAATCTAAGCCACATTGCGAGGCAAATATGTCAAGATATAGATGTTGGTAAATAATAGAAAAAGAAAAGTTTCTACACAAAGAAACATAAATTTACCTACAACGTTGCTCCACTGAAGTTGTCATTTGCATTGTTTCACCTGTGACAAGATGCTCCACAACAGTAGCAAGCAATGTAACAACCTGCGGAGAGAATGAAGCATATGAGGGGAATCAATAAATTTCAGATATGAAAAATCTTGGAAATTATATATTGTATAAACTATAGAGTGAACAAAAACGGACCATTCCCAATATTAAGAGAATGTCTCTCGGTTATCTGGATACACAAACAAACAACTAATTAACATGGGTGTCAACCCAGGAGTCCCTCTCAAACACCCAACACAATGGCATGACAATGAAGTTTTAATTCTGCATAGTACTGATTCATAGTATAGATTTAATTACTTCTGTGAGAAACAAAAAGACATCCACAGATTCTCCTGGGCATCTTTGGAATAAAAATAAAAAATTAATAAAAAAAAAACTCATCACGGTTCAAAGCATAAACACGTCTTAGCATATTATAGGATAGGAATTCTGATTTTAAGTTTAAAGGTATCTTAAACCTATTGTATTTTAAGTACATTTTTATGTACAATTAGAAACTAATAGTTCAGATAGACAGACCATAGGACATTGTATCTTATCAGTCCATCAAGTGATAAAAGGTCAACAATAAACCCTAAGATAATTAATCAACACAAACAATTGCAGGAGAGTATTATTTAAAGCTTACCAAGAGAAAGTCAACCTAAATTTTTTTTTTTTAATATCATATTAAAGCAATGTTTCAAAGTAATATGCAGTCCGCCTGTGCGGTCAGGGTCCAAACTACACACTACACGTGTAGTCGCATATGCTATATATGCGGTCACACAATGACCGTTCGAACGGTTGGTTTTTTTTGGGTAATGTTGTTCAAATGCCGTTGGAACAGAGTTCATTACCAGAGCATTCATATTTTTTTTACTTTTAAACCACCGTTCGAATCACGGAATCTGGACCGTTCGAACGGTTTCACTATAAAAACCGCACATGCCAAATCATATGTCGTGGGGTTCTAAAACAACATGTGCGGCCATACTTAAATTTACGTATTAAAGTGAAAAGGAAATACCTTTTTACAAGAAAAACTTAGAACTGATTAAAAAAAATTTATTAGCCCTGTAAATTATCGCAAGGAATAAGAAAAAGAGAAAAATGGACTGAAACTAAACTTTAAATTAACTCAATATTAGCAGGTTAAAAAAATGAAAAATAAGCTTTCAGACCTCAGTGTTCTTCAGAGATGCAAGAGCTACACAAGCTCTGGAAAGAAGAAAATCTCCTGCCAGCACAGAAAGCTGCAAATCATGTGTAAACAGAAATCATAAGTGGCTGCAGATGGCGCATTATGTTATAATGGTTTTTTGACGGTGTAACACAAGCCCTAGGAAGTATGTTCCGTTAAGTTGTTAGGTTGCATCATGCATTCAGATGCTCGATAAATAATTCGATAACATGTTGCATGCAAGGTAATATGTCAACCATGCAATAAAAGCAGAAACATAGAGAAATATAGTTAAATTTCTATGAAGATGATGCAGACTCGTTTAACATCCTTTTTTGTTTGAAAAAGAAAGGACTTACTATGAACCTCATACATTTTAGAACACTTTTCATCCAAACAAACAGCCAATTATAACCAGAAACTAATTGTAATTCAGCGAACAGAATTTTAATATTATATAAAATTTCCATGGCAGAAGACATTAACTGTCCTCTCCGGGCAAGCACTTCAGCAGCCGGCCTGAAAGGTATCTAAATGAAGTTTTTGACATTGAATGTGGCACATACTTCTTCCTTTTTCACATCAATAGGTCCCAAGTCCTCATTCAATATTTATGCTTGCATCAAACAAGTCCTTCCATTAGACTATTC
The DNA here is from genome assembly GCA_030737845.1 of Acorus calamus. NCBI lineage: Eukaryota > Viridiplantae > Streptophyta > Magnoliopsida > Acorales > Acoraceae > Acorus > Acorus calamus. The sequence goes on along the minus strand of CM060866.1, from coordinate 8,136,789 downwards.
AGTAAAATTAAACAGATTTTGATAAGAACACTACAAAACCTTACAGTTCAAGTACATTCCAGCATTGCATGAAACATTCTCCCGATAACATTTTAGATTCTCATCTGAACATGTTCACCAACAACAGACCCAAAAAAAAAAACAAGTTCACCAACACGAACTCTCCGAAAGCCCTCATAAATCCCCAAATGTCCCTCTAACAGAAAGAAGTACAACCTCAAACATCCCTACTCAACCAGCCAAAACAGAATGAAGACCTGTTTATTCTCTTGTTCACCTGCTCACTGTGTCCAAGAAATAAATATATCAAAAGCGGTGTCAAGAATGTACCTTGTTCCCCATGACAAAGTTCAATGAACCAATGCCACGCCTAGTCTCTGCATCATCCAAGACATCATCATGTAGAAGACTTGCAACCTGATAAAAACAACTAACAATCTCAGGGGATGGAATGTGTAAGCAAGGATGATTTATGTATCTTGGTATTGGGTTAGTGATCTACAATACAAAGTATGGAAAAAGATAAGGCACATCTCAGACCACCCACATGAATCATTTCTGTGATCTCCGCGATGCATTGCTGCCTCGCTCGCAAATCTTTTGATAAGCTATTAATGACATCATCAGCAATAGATTCAGACATGCGCATGTTCAACGCTGTTGCCATCAACAGCAAAACCTGAAAAAGTCAATAATCTCTTTCTATCAAGGATGAAAGATGAAAAAATGGATAAAATGAGGGAAATTAAAATAAATAAATAAAACTAGTAATTTACATGATATATGTGAAAAAGGGTCACTGCTTTAAGCAAAGAAAAGTGCTCGAGTGAGGACAAAGTCGAGCTTGGAACATAGCTCAATGGTTAACAACAGAATTTGCAATCATAAGGTCATGTATTCAAATCCCACCACTTACCTAACCAAAAAAAGGAGAAAGTCTCGGGTTTGAGTCTCAAGAATGGCCACTTTGTATTAAAAAAGAACTGCTAAAGATTAGGACCATATCAAGTCCCTCCCCTCCCAAAACCCTATGGCCTACCCTATCACCTTGCTATATGCAGGACCACTCTGGGTGAGCCCTTAGATGATATACGTGAACAAAAGTTAAAGGCAATTGCTTTCATTCTGATGAAAATCAAAGGAACAAACATGCTGCCCAAATGAAGGCAAGATTGTTGCACAAACTGATTTCCATGCATGAGCATCCTTACCGTAGGACGAAATCTTTTTCCTTCCACCCCAATTTTGAAAAAATATTCAGCAGCTGATGCCAACTTAGGGACCTGAAGAACATAAGCTTAAGCCAAATTATTTCATCCAGATAAAATATAAAACAAAAAAAATCCAAGCTTCGCACATCTTTGAATAGTGAGCATATCCTTTGCATTACTAATCAAATTAAGAAAAGAGACATAAAAGCAATTATAAGATAAATGGGAAAAAGTGTGTCGCACCTCAGCAACCACCATTGATCGCAGTTTATTAGCAACGAGTGATAGTTCATCAGCAACAAGGGAAAATGGATCCATTGGCTCCTTGAAAAAAACATTCGGTGATTTCAAAGAAAGTAAATAATGAAGTTAAAATGTAACAATGACTATGGCAAAACCATCTATATGTTTTAGTTTAACTTATTCTAACGAATTTGGACTTAATGGAACCAGACGTGTAACTTATCAAGTTTCTTATATCTTACCATATTTATTAGTTTATCTTTTTTCTTCTACTACCAGAACAAACTATTTTGAAACATCACAATTTAGGAAGAGATTGTCCAGATTCAAGAACCAACTCCTTTATTGCTTCAGAAAAGGGCTGAATCAGTAACTTCTGTCATGGGCATTAGTATTGGCAACCACATGTAGACTTGATGGTTCTAATGTTGAGGTATGAAATATATTTAGAGCATGAGATTTTTTCTACTTTTTAGTAACTTTGAACAGACCATGGTGCATCTTTGTCATGACACCCCTCAAATCCCCAATATGCTTGTGCAGCGACTATCATATGCTTTGGGAGACCCTGCTTTTGTATGATGAGAAAAACAACATTTTTGTAAGAACACCCTTTTTTTCAAAAATATAACAATATCAGATGAAACAAAGCTGCTACGCACACTATGCATATTCTAACATGCTTAGGCAGTCTATATTGCTTGTTTCCCCATTTTTATGTTACTATAAAGAGCATACCTATAGACTATATGAGCATATTGCTTCATTTGGAATTGGAAATATAGTTCCCTATCTGAATTTAATAAACGTTAATTATTAAGAAACAAAATAATCCATCCAACAGACTTGTAAAACAACTGTAAAGACACTAGACCAGTGTGTTCCAACATTGTATTCAGGATTCAAAAAACACTGGATTAGTTCATAATAAAACCAGTTTGAAGGGGGATAACTACCTCGACTGCGGAGCTCTTCTCATGATGGACTTGGTACATGGCATCATGGAAGGCACGTGAACCCCAGATGTAACTTTGTCTGCAACCCAAAACCTACTAATCCACAGCAATTAAAACATTGCAAAATCCCATCAGCTAAAATATCGACTGCTAAAAAACAAGAAAACATATAATTGGGCTGTATGTTGAAACCTGAACAAATTGCAAGATTTTACCCTGATGAAAATTCGTATAAATATAAACTCTAGATGTTAAGTTTTGGTTTGCTCACATAAATGAACTCTAGAGTAATAATGTGCCATCTTTGAAGGCTATAATTGATCTTCTTCAAGATCACAATTTACCACATGCAACCTAAAAAGAATCCAGAAAATAGACGAGAAAAAAAGAACATCTCATTATAATTAGTGAGTGGTATTGAGTCCTACTTGCTAGCATGGATGACGCTTTCTTCATTGGTCTGTATGGCTCACTAGGAATGAATGCATATTTCAACATAGGAGGTTCTACATGGAAAACACGTGGGCGGCAATTTCTTCGAACCTTTGAGATTGGGTTTCTATTATATTAGGAGTGGATACTCCATCGACCATTATTAGAAATCATTGGTTAGGGAGATAACGGTCGAGTTTGATTTGCGGATGGGCCTCTTCCTATGTGTCATTATCTTCCTTTCTTTCTTTCCCTTAATTTTACGTACTTGTTTGTTTGGGTGTGCATCTTTCATTAATAAAAGTGCTCTACATTTTCCTCAAAAAAGAAGAGAATGGATTACTCCTTTTAATTGCTCCATTTCAATCATTCAAGCCATTCGGTTAATTGAAATAATCCCTTCGTGTATAAGAAATTATAAATGATTAACCAATATCACATTAAAATTCACAATATATCATATTAGCTATATGATGCAGGTCTACCGACACATGAGAGAAGAACTACAAAAGAACTGGAGAAGTTTCATTAACCAAACATAAACTCAACATATAACTCATGGGAGCCAAAAGGCTTCACCCAAACAACTCATAAAACATAATACAAATTCACTGCATTCCTTCTCCTTCCAGGTGTCTTTGAATAGGCCTCAATATAGAATATTACCCAACAATCTAGCGATTCTAATAACCATCATCCAAATGTTATCTTAACACCATAACCTAGTACCCAATCTAAACAACCACAACCATATCTAATCTTTGATTAACAACTTAACCAAAACAGCGTATTCAAACAATCTTCAAGTGCAATCTTGTTTGTAAATAAAGTTCAAAATTTGACTTAAATGGGCTTATTTAGAGGGAAAAAAATGAAAATCAAACTAAAAAAGGGTCTCGATCTGCATCATTTTCTCTAAACTGAAATGATCAACGTTTTTTAGTGGCGCACCTTGAAGTTGGCTGACTTTATGAAGGTTACCAATCCCACTCATATTATGGAGTGAAACAGAATAGATGACTTTAACATTTGTGTTTCACGCTCCATGATGATTTTGCCCATTTAATGAGGAAAGATTGTCAAGGTGGTGGGGGTGGGGGTGGTGTGGTCCATGTAAAAGTACAACTTCACATAAATTGTCCAAATCAAAGTTGATGGAAGTACAATCCCTTCACATAATCCGAGTTTATAGCCTTAGAAAGAAATCCTTCATGAAAAATAGTTGAATTGCTGCCGCCACGCCAATTTTCAAAGATCTTGAATGTGATGTCAAGTTTGGCATGTGTCAACTCTTCGGTCAGAGTAGAGTCTTTGAGATCATTATCAAATCAAAATAGGTGAGTGTAGTGTGCATCAATTCCCTCTTCCCCTTGGCTCCCATTGATTAGATCCCCATCATGATGCATGCCATTTTCAAATACGTCAAATGGGTCATTGCCATTGTGAATATCATCCTGTGTGAGCCAACTTCCTCTTTGCCATGACTCTCCTTGAATAAGCCATTGTTTGTAGGATCATTGTTCTATCCATCCTCAAGAAACTCCTTGACATGAATAGAGTCATTGTCAATATCATGTTGCTCTGCTACATGGTACCCTAACTCATAGAAGTCATCGACAATCTTGATCCGAGTTGAGCCGAAGATCTCCACCTCTCTTCAGATTGTATGTTTGGTGCTAGATGTTACTTTAAGCCCAACTTAAAGAGATCTTTGACATGCTTGAGCTAAGTCAAACTGAAGATCTCCGTCTCTCTTCGGATGGTACGATAGGCTTGCACATCGCCTCTTCCTACAAGATAGATATTGCATGAAGTGTGGTTCAGGGAAAGTCCAATGTCAGGATGCCTTGAAATAAGGTCATCTACTCGCACATGATCAATTAACACGATCATTATTGAATCGCACTGAGGAATTTCATAGTCAGACCATATATCCGCGTTAAATGATCCACATTCTGTGGTGGATGTCACACCCTCCATCCTTAGTGTGTATCATGAAAAGAAATAGCGAAAAGAGACCCTGGTTGGGTCATCTAAATTCGTTTGAAGCTTGAGGCTCAGATCGTCTTTCAACATGCCCAAGCCGTCTGGTTCATGTTGCCTACCATGACAACTAGGGTCCTCACTTTTCTTACCAAATTAATTATTCAACCAACCTTAGGTCTCTTACTTCTCAATTTGCGTTAGCAGCTTGAGTTGCAGCACCGTAGCCTCTGCTCGCTGTCTCTCGTGAAAAGAATCACTCATTGATTTCACCCAACATGATCATAAACTCGAACTCTAAAACCGATGATGAGAGCGAAACTCCAAATGAACATTGGAGAAATGAACTAGAAAAGCCTCATTAACAAATATAAACTCAAAGTGTACATTATGGAAGCCAAAAGGCTCCACCCAAACAACTCAAAATATAATACAACTTCATCAACTTTTCTTCTATAACATAATAAATTTTACTCCCTTTACTTCTATTTCTGGTTGTCTTTTAATAGATTTCAAAAAAAAAATCCCAACAACCTAACTACCCTAACAACCTTTATCCAAAGTTTATCCCAACACCCTAACCTAATAACAACTTAGTCGAAACAACTTATTCAAACATTCTCCCAAATCAACCACTTAGTTTTAACTAAAAGTCAAAAAGTCAATTTGGGAGGGCTCATTTGAAAAATAAAAAATTCAATTAAAAGTAAGGTTGTTGATCTGCAACACTATATCAAAGAAACAAGCATGCAGAACAATCAGTTCGGTTTGATTCCCTTGTTGCATTATTATGGTTTAAAACGAACAGCTCGGACTTCAGTATTAAGTGGGGCATTATTTTATATCAAATATACTTTTAGCATGCATAACAGAATGGATTATAGTGTTATACAATTTAAACATACCAAAGTCAAGCAAAACAATCCCCAAAACAACCCACCAATAAAAAACAAGCAAAAGCTAGATCTTTTGCACATGATATCCAGTTTCATGAAATAATACAACTGGGTTTTAATCAAACACTCAAAAACATCCCGTAAAACCAATAAAAACGTCACCTTTGAAGCTTCCCTCGCATAAGAACTACCCCTCCGAGGACCCAAAGAGAAGAACCTCACAGACCCATCACGGAATCCTCCATGGGTCCTCGCTTTCGAGCTCAGACTCCTCACAACCCGCGAGAAGGACATCTCCGGAGGCCGAAAGGAGACCGACCCAGATCGGGAAACCGATCGAACGACGTGGGAGAATGAAGGCGAAACTAAATGGACGGCTGTGATTGCATGCGTCGTCTCTCTCTCTCTCTCTCTCTCTGCGGTTCTACTTGGAGAGGAAGTCAAAATCTGACATTGGGTTCTACAGAGAGAAGGCTGCGATGGGCGGCACGTGTGAGTCTGCCACAGTTTTTGTGGTTTGAGATGTCCATCACAACCGTCGATTTCGTGGGGTTTTATTTTTATTTCTGATGACATTTATATGGTTGGGCTTAAGCCTGTCAATTATCCGAACAAATATTTGTATCCAATTCAAATTTGTATTAAAAAATCCACCGGACATTCAAAAAATCTGTATCCATATCCGTATTCGAAAAAATTATCTGTATTCGAAAATTTCAGATCAGATACGGATATGCGTATCTGAAAATATTATATATTATTATTTATACTTTCAATATCCGAAAATAATATCCATATGATATTATATTATCATATTTAACAAGAGGGGCTTCTTCTCAGATTATTATATCGGCGAAGGAGTTGTTCACCAATGAGAAGGAGTTGTGTCTTCCTTTAGGTTGGGTCCTATTCTCTGGTGTTGGGGGTCATCTGCAGACTGGAGTTAGGGTGGGAATCATTATGAAAGGATTGCCCCTTTTATGGCGAACGGTGGAGGTTCTCAGGCTGATTGTCCGGCCCTGGGGGCATCTTCTGGAGGTTTCAGAGGTGGATATTTCAGGGGAGGGGTTTCCCGCCCTTCAGATGGCGATCTGGTCGAATTCGGAGACCGATTTCCCTCCTTCCATGAGTGTATGCTTGGATGGCTGGAGGATCAGGGTATGCTTGGAGGTGGTGGGTTCTCGTGGAGGGACTCGGTCCTACGCGGAGGTGGCAGGGGATCAGGCGGGTATGGAGGTCTTCCCAATGGCGAGGGGTAGACAGGGGCCTTCGGTGTGGGAGGACCAGACGGCGCTAGTCAGGCCGGGAGGTGGTCAGGGGAGACGGAAGCCCAAGAAGGATGTACGAGTGAGCCAAGCCGAGCAGGAGCCGAATGGTGACGTGTTGCAGGAAAAAGGTTGCCTGGTTCAAGGAGAAGTGACAGAGGGGTCGTTTCATGCAAAGGGTATCAGAGGGTCTATCAGGGAGGGGCGGCCGGAAGTCAACATACCAGAATCATCCGTGGAGTGCACGCCACCTGGTGCGCCCCACGTTGGGGTGCGGGTCGCCCCTTCTCGGATCAACATTGGGTGCTTTCATCCATGGCTTACGGAGGCTGCCATCCCTCAGGTCTCGGTCAGAGAGGCTTCGGAGGCTCCTAGGGCTAAAGTTAAAGGGATTTCTATTCTTAAAAGGGCAGAGGCGGTTTGCAACGTGGAAAGGTCAATGTCCTTGGCCCTTTTGTTGCCTGTGATGGTGGACCCAAGAGTGGACCCGGCCCATCTAGTGAGGGAACCAGAATTCAATTGCGGGAATGGGCCTCATTCTAGTGGCTTTCGGCCCAGCCCGAGCGAAATATCTTATACGGGACCAGAACCCAATCAGGTTATTGGGGGGTCTTGGTCCTGCCACATGAAGGAGGACGGTAAGATGGTTTGGAAATGGTTCCCTTACCCTCTAAGGGGTGGTTTATTCACGGACTGGGGGCCTAGCGACTCACCCCTGGGTGAATTCGTGTCGAACACAGTGGAAGGGGAGGTGGAAGCGACTTCTTCAATGGGTGGCGGGAAGGGAAGCCAGAGCAATACAGTAGAGAGCGGGATGGGGAATGACCCAGGTCGGCTGTTGGTGACCATGGAGGCACAACCAGGGTCATCGCAGTCAGCTCAGGAGAGTTGGGAGCGTGGGAGGGGGGCAGTGGATGACCTAGAGGTGGGGGAATTCATGGCCTCTCCAGGTGGAGCCAAGGTGTCGGAGCTAGGCTTCTTAGTCGACTCCCCGAAGTCAAAGGAAAGAATCAAGATTATCATCTCCGAGTCGATGCTTGAGAAAGAGAGATTGGTTGATTCAGAGGTTATCAGGGACTGAGTTGAATTGGTGGTTATCTTCGGGGATGGGTATTGTTGGTTTTATGTTTAATATCCTTTGCTGGAATATTTGAGATCTAAATGACCTTCGTAAAAAGGCGGCAATCTGGGATCATATTGCAGGGTAGAAGGCCTCCATCTGTTGTATTCAGGAAACGAAAATGTCTAGTAATTCACAAGCGGAGGTAAGGGCTATCAGCGGGGGTTTGATGAATGGCTTTGTTTTCAAACCAGCTAAAGGTGCTTCCGGGGGCATCCTTATTTGCTGGGATGACAGGGACAGAACGATGTTAAACTGTCGGGTGGGTGAGTTTTCTATTTCAGTTCTGTTTAAAGACAAATTGAAGTCGTGGAGATGGATCCTCTCCTCGGTGTATGGTTCGTGGGTGGATGAACATAGGAGTTCTCTGTGGGAGGAGTTGAGCACTGTCAAGAGGGATTGGGATCTTCCGTAGTGTGTCTGTGGTGATTTCAACGTCACCAGGTTCGTGGAGGACAGAGATCGTCCTGGACCAGTCACACCAGAGATGGAGGATTTCTCTGCTTGGATTGACCAGGAGGAATTGTTGGAGCTACCGCTGTCCAACCAGGCATATTCTTGGAGTAATCTCGGGAAGTGCCTTACCTCGCCAAATTAGATCAGGTTCTCATCGATCAGAGCTGGGAAGATGCATTCCCATTTTGTTCAGTCAAAGGGCTGCCCCGTATTATTTCAGATCACTCGCCGCTTGTACTGTCATGCGAGATCGGACTTAGGCGATCCCCAGTGTTCCAATTCAAGAACTGGTGGCTTCTGACCCCTGGTTTCAGGGAAATAGTTCAAGATTCATGGAGGATGCAGGCAGGTGTGTTGAGTGGTGCTCGGAAGATTGGATTCAAGCTTAAAAGACTTAAGCTGATTCTAAAGAGCTGGAGTAAAGAGGAGATCAAGAAGGGGTCTGCATGCAAGGCTAGCCTTATTGATAAACTATATATTTATGAGCGATGGGAAGAGGCATGCCTCATATCAAAAGTGGACAGGGCAGAATGGAGTAGCCTGAAGGTGAAGTGGTCCTTGGTTACAAGGATGGAGGAGGAGGCTTGGCGGCAATGGTCAAGAGAGGTGTGGCTCAAAGAAGGAGATGATAATTCCAAATTTTTTCGTAAGGTCGCTAGCGGGAGCGAAGAGTGAATCATATTGACATGCTACATGTCGATGGGAGCAGATTGAAGAATAAGTTGGACATCGAAGCTGCATTGGTGGATCACTTCACGAAGGCGTTCAAGCATAACAGGGGCTGGCGTCCAACATGGATTGCTGAAGATCTTCCAACAATTCCGGACCACCTCTTAAACACATTGGAAGCTGAATTCAGAATGGAAGAGATCCAAGCGGCAATTTTCAGGGCAGAGGCAAATAAAGCTCCAGGCCCAGACGGGTTCGGGCTTCGATTCTTCCAAGAATTCTGGGGGTTAGTAAATGAGGACTTGTCAAAGATGTTTCAAGAATTTTCCAGGTCGTCTCGAGGGGTGGGCAGGCTCAACTCCACCTTCATTATCCTTTTTTCGAAGGGAAGGGGCGATGGAGATTGGTGACTTCAGGCCTATAAGTTTAGTGAACGGGTGCTACAAGATGATCGCGAAAGTGTTGGCCAACAGATTGAAGGCAGTGATCAATCATCTAGTGGACGAGAACCAAGTGGCATTTATCCCAGGCCGACTGCTCCAAGATGGTTTCATGGCTGCGCAAGAGTGTATCTCTTACACGCATAGAACTAAGAAGGAAGGGGTCGTGCTCAAGCTCGACTTTGCGAAGGCATATGACAATGTGAATTGAAACTTTTTATTCCATCTTCTAAGGTGTCATGGGTTCGAACCAAACTGGATTAGAATGGTGAGGGCGTGTGTTTGCTCAGCAAAGGCTTCGGTGTTAGTTAACAGTGAACCCCGAGGGTTCTTTCACATCAACAAGGACCTAAGGCAAGGGGACCCGCTTTCCCCGCTCCTATTTGTGATCGTGGCGAATGCGTTTAGCCGTATGATGAGGAAGGCTGTGGCTGGGGGTTGGGTAAGAGGACTGTCTTGTGGCCAGAGGGGGATGGTATTTTCGCATGTCCAATATGCGGACGACACATTGATTCTTTGCGAGGCTAGCCCAAGGGTGATTAGGGGAGTAAAGCTGGTCTGCTGGTGCTTCGGGCTAGTTTCGGGTCTTATGGTTAATTTCAGGAAAAGCTCTATTTCAGGTATTAATATGGAGGGTGGTGACTTGGCGAGGCTGTCCCAAATCCTTTCTTGCGACTTGCGAGGTTCGAGAATTTCCATTGCAGCATCTGGGGCTTCCAATTAATATTGCAAAACTAAAGAAGCAAGAATGGGCGCCGCTAGTTGACCGGTTCGAACGGAGGCTGGAGGGCTGGAAAAGCAAGTTCCTTAGCATGGGGGGGAGGCTGACATTGATTCAGGCAGTGCTTTCGAATCTCCCTTTCTTCTTCCGTTCTATCTTTAAAATTCCTACAGGTGTGCTGGATAAGATTGAACGCATCCGTCGAAGATTCTTATGGAGCGGTTCGAGGGATATGAAAAAAAGAATTCATCTTGTTAGTTGGGATAACGTTTGTGCTAGCAAGAAGCTTGGTGGAGTGGGTTTGTTGAAATTGGCAGATATGAATCGGGCTCTTCTTCTTAAATGGTTGTGGCGTTGGGATGCGGACCCAAACCTTCTTTGGTGTCGTGTGGTGAGGGACTGCTACAATGGCGGGGCAGTCATCCGAAGTCGATATCCTCCTCAAGCCGAAGCACTTCGTGGGTCTGGTGAGGTATCGTAGCTGAACTGGACTGCTACTCCTTGGCGGTTGGTTGGCAGATTGGAGATGGTCTGACCATTAGATTTTGGCAAGACATTGGGCAGGGGATGTGCCTCTTAAAACTGCCTTTCCCATGATTTACGAGATTGCCCGATACAAACAGGGGGCTGCAGTCCTGTTCTGGAGATCTAGAGGCTCGTCAGGCTACTGGGAGGTCAAGCTCCGCAGAGCGGTACGGTTAGACGAGACGGTGCAATACCAGGACCTACTGGAGCTACTTGGGCAGCGGGAGATCAACCAAAATAGCCCGGACTTGGTGATCTGGCGTCCGGCAGTGAGCAGGGGCTTCTCGATCAAGTCAGGGTATTCCTGGCTGCGGAGGGAAAAGGCTCCTTTGATGACGACGGCAGCCAAACACCAAGAAATATGGGGGAGTAAAACTCCCTTGAAAGTCAAATGGTTCATTCTTATACCAACGAAGAATTCTGACACGAACAAGGCTCGCTGCCTGGTCGACAGGGATGGTTGTGGAGTGCGGATTATGTGACGAGGAGGAGGAGTCACCGAACCACCTGTTCACGTCCTGCTCGATGGTGCGATGGGTATGGGAGAAACTGAAGGTGGCAATGGGGATGGGTATACAATTTAATGACCTGGAGGGTATGTGGATAGCAGGGAAGCGACTTAAAGCCCGTGGAGATAGATCCATCCAGGCTAAAATGTCTCAATTAGCAGTTCCCGCTTTGGTTTGGGCAACTTGGCTTACGAGGAATCAGGTGGTGTTCTCGGGTAACAGACCATACGGGGAGAACATATGGATAATGGTCATGGGTTTCATTCGAGACTGAGGTCGGTACTGTGTTGGGGCCAAGGGGGTTTCCTTTCATGAGGATAGATTAGTGTTGTTATAGGTGGTGGGTGAGCAGTACTAGAATCTCGTAGATCTCTCTTCTACTATTCTTCTATACTGTGTACCTACCTGTTTTATTTCTTATGCATCTGTAATTGGGCCTCGTTCTTAATATATTAAGGCGTACGCCTACCGTTTCCATCAAAAAAAAATTTCGTTGGATATCGGATATGAATATTTTTTCAGATATCTAGTTCGGATACAGATATAGGTATATCTGATCCGTATTCATCGATTGACAGGCTTAGTTGGGCCATCGTTTCAAATGTTCAGATCTGGATGTCCAATTAAATCACGGAGCGTCCGTCCGATGCAAATTGGGTACTTGCAGCTTGAAGGAGGATAATATATTTGGGTGGCTATATTTTTGCCCCTCTAAATTGTTAAGTAAGCTTCTCTTGTATTCATGTCCTTCACATTTTAATCGCTTAATTTAAAAATTCCTCATATATTAACTCCGTATTCAAACAATGAGCATACCCTTCTCACTATCAAACTCTCTCCCCACCTGTTCATCACTCCAACAAAACCCTTGCCACCTAACTGCTGCTCGATTTTGTTTGTCGTGAGTCATCCTCACATGTTTGTTATTCCTTTTCTTTTGTTCTTTCGATTTGGGTCATGATCACACGCGATGGGAGTGATTATGGTTTGTTAAGGTGGGGTGAGTTAGTGTTTGTGTGTTGGAGCAAACTCCATCTCTAAGGGTCTATTTGGGCATGCATTTGACGAGCGCCACTTGTTTGGACATGCGTTTGATTGGCGGTGGCATCGATAGAAGCTGGTGGACGCGAATGCCCAAACAAATAGGTTTTTGATGTCTACATTGATAAATCAATATATCCTTGGGACCTTGTCATATATGGGGTTTCCGTTGAATTTTTCTGTGTTCCCTAACTCTGCCCAAATATAAATTCACACAGCGCAGCCCCCCCCCCCCCCACCACCAGTGTTACGACACTGCGGACACTGGCAAACTCATGCCCAAACAGGCCCTAAATCATTTTGTCCAATAATCGACGGGTCAATATTTATTAAAAAATCTTTTATATTCTTTGATGAAAATCTTTAAATGCATGTTCTTCATAATAAGCATGACCCATCACATGAACACATTCCCTTTGCAAGTAAGAGATCATAAGCAATGATTTCAATTAAAGCCAAATAGCACAAACAGATTCTTCTTGAATAAAATAATTTTCACTACATATTCTTTATAGATCCAAGGCCGGCTTTGGATAGAGGCCACCAAGACAGTTTACCTAGGGCCCCTCCCCAAAAAGGGGCCCAAAATGTGGGATATGTTTTTTTTTTGTATATTAAGTATTTTGATATAATTTTTTTTTTAATTTAAACATATTCATTCATCTACTTAATTTTTTAAAATCTTATCCATATTTTTTTATTCCTATTTTATATGATTTATTTATCTGTTTATAAAAAAATGTTTTTTTAACAACAAATCCCTTGATTTAAGGATTTTTTTATTCCTGAAAATAAATTTTATTTTTTTGAAACATAAGTTTTTTAAGTTTGTTATTATTTTTATTAGACATTTTTGTTTTAACCTTGTACAAAATGTTTTTTTACATTCAATTTTTTTTTAATGTAAATGCATTAGACCCATTTTATAAGTTGGTTTAGGGCCCCATCTAAATTCACTAATCTCAGAGTCTGCCATGTATAGATCTTGAAAACATGTCTGAATCCTTCTTTGTTTTTGTCCCAGGTGATCCGTGATATCTTTGGTCACATCACAAAGAAGGACAAGGTGAGGAGGAGATTAACGTAGACGTTTTTCTCTCGACGTACTTATTTGATATATCTAAATAAATCTTTAACAATAAAATCTATATAAGTAAAGCTTATTTATAAATTAGATGAGTGCAAATAGAGCACCCCAATATATTTTTTGATGGTGTATATTAAAATTAAAATTAATATGTACGCTAGGAAAATTTCCGCACAGGCCCTGTTTAAATCCGCATTTACACATATTCTAGAAGATCTAGAATTTCTCAAACACATATTCAAATTGTTTTTCGTTTCTAGTCCAAATTCATTGGAAGTAAAGTAAATGAAAATATATTTTTATGTTTTGTATTATACGCATACTCTACGTAGTGTAATAATATATAATTCATCATATATTGTATTGGATAACGTGACTCGTATGCAAAAAGTGTATTTATCTTTGTAACCCATTAGTGGTCAAAGTTTGAACCGATTAGAAATTCCAATCGGGTCGGGTTTTGTGTATATATAATGCAACAATAAAGTTTATTAAAATTAAAAAACAAAAAAGTTATAGCTTTGCAAGGAAGGCCAAGAGTAGAAAAAGCTGCGATTTTTAGATCGAAAGGTTCGTCGAATTCACCCTTTTTTTTCAATTCTTTCATCGAATCTATTCATCCATACCGTGTGTCCGTTCATTTGGCTTTGTTGTTTTCTTTTTTTTTTTTTTTTTTTTTTTGCTTTGTTCACTTACAATGGTTGGTGAAAACCAATTCGAATTTCTTGGAACATCATGGTTTGAATTGAATTTTGCACCTTCACTGTTGTTATTCGAGGAGGAAATTTTTTATGATTACGTGGGTTTGCTCTGGATTATTGAAGGAAATTTAGGGTTCTTCATAGACGCCTTTTTTTTGGGGGGGGGGGGGGGGGGGGTTGGGGATTGGAGAAAAATTGGATCAGATGGGATGGTTGAATGAATTGGTGTTGTTGAAATGGATATGGGTTTGTAAAAAAAAGGATTTTTTGATTGATTAGGGTTTAGGATTTGGTTGGTGGTGCATTCTGTTTGTTTGCTTGTTTGCTTTTAATGAAATGTTAAACAACATCCGTCATGCTTGCGGTCAATTTTGCAGACTCACAGTTTGAATTTTGTTTAAAAGTACATATTTGACTAGTGAAGTACATATATTATAAAGAAATGAAGTACATATTTAAAATGAATTGAATGCATACAGTTCTACATTTTTCAAAATAGTGTATATATTGATATAGTATAGTATATATTGCGTTAGTTAATTTCATAAACTGCATTAGACGACATAGAGACATAGAGTCTACCGAATGACTTGTAAAATTGTCCCAAGTGTAAGCAAACACCCTTGTTTTAAACCGTTCTTTGTTAGGGGTGTTGTTGGCTCATATCGTCATATTTTTAAGACAGTGATTATGATAAAAACAGGGAAGTTTTGTTTTAAATTAATCTTTAGGACCCCTTTAGCTGATTTGATTTGCTTGATTAATTCAATTAAGATGAACTTAGCTCAAAACACGACAATTATGTATGTTTTGATGTTTGGGATTGGTCTGGAGCTTCCCAGTTTCATTTTCAAACTCTTAACATGTTTGTATCAATCACACAATTAACATCCTAATTTGTACATGCATGTTTAACACTGTTGTGGTGTGGTCTAACATCCATACTTGGAATAATATGATGGGTAGGTTTTGGATCTTCAATACCCACCACATTGACCCAGTCACAATGCCACACATTGTTGGTCTCCAAATAGAGATTCTTATGTTTTCAATGGATGTTATATTATATGTTTTTTTAAAAAGGTAGGCACCATTTTTAAATATATCAAAGTACAATGGCTGAATTGGGGGTGAGGAGACTAAGAGAAATGCAATGAAAATGCAAAGAAAATAAGATAGGATGGCCACGACTCGCCCGGTGGATGAGAGTCCAACCGGAACAGGGCCTTACAAGATGCCTACTCCTCAATACACAATCTATCTCCCGTGAACTTAACCGTGCACGCCCCCGAAAGGTGTGTGCCCCATTCTGAAATGAAGTGGATCAACAAGTGCCACAGGTTTTCAAAGTAGTAGTGCCTCGACTTGAATACAATCTCGTTCCTAGTAAGCCATATAGCCCAAGCGCCCGCCGGGATGATGGACTTGAGCACCCGTTCCTTACTGCCGTCAGTCGGGCTTGGCAAGCTACACGTCCAAAGATCCTCGAGGCAAGTGATACCTCCCAAGCCCGAGAGGGCAGGCACAAATCTGGTCCAAGGGAGGTTGCGACCGGGCCTTTGATTATATTACATTATATGTTGGAATACATTTTCCAACTCATTTTAATTTAGCAACTTGTTTATTCAGAACAAGAAGCCATAATTTTATTTTGAATAAATGGTTGTATGAGGGAGTAATTAAAGGAAGGCTATGGAACACCACCCCCTCCCCCCAATATATACACACACACACACACACTCCCCTTTTGCGGACGTCCGCCTGGACCGTCCGATCAACTTTTGATCTGACGGTCCACCAAAAAAAAAATTAAAAAAACAAATGAAAATCAACACAACTACCCATCATGTCTTCTTCTCTCCTCTTCGAACGAAAACACAACCCTGCAAACCCGGAGAGACCGAGCCTCTGCAACCGACCGTCAACATTCACCGCAACCACTGGCCGTCACCCGCGACCACCGGCGTCCCCCCCCCCCCCCCCCCCCTCTCTCTCTCCAGGTTTACCTTTTTTTTTGTAAATTCTTGATCTTTGATGGTTTGGGTTCTGAAGATAGGATTCATGATAATATGGGTTTTCATCTAGGGTTCCTAATGATTAAGGGTTTTCATCTATAGTTTTTTATTATTTGGGTTTTGAAGATAGGGTTTATGATGATTTGGTGTTTTCATGTAGGGTTTATGATGAATTTTTGAGGAGTTGGTATTTTCATATTTGAGGAGTTTTGTGTTTTCAGATTATTAGGGTATTTCTTCCCCCATAAAACATATCAAAATCAACTGCAAGTGTGTGTGTGTTTTTATTTTATAGATGGACCATTTTCAGATGTTTTGTTTTGCTCTTCATTGAAGTTGAAATTTTTATGACTTGGGTTATGAAGATAGGGTTTATGATGAATATCACCTGTTTTGAATCAGGAATTTTGTATTATCTAAATACACTTGTTATATATTGTTATATATATATATAAATATTTGAATTACTTTCCCCATATTAGCCATTTTTAAAGAGGTAAACTATCTTGGTTGGAACTTTTATTATATATTCTTTACTTTTATGTTTTACAGGAATGGCATCCTCTTCAGATTTGTGGACGAGGGAGTTTAATGAAGCCTCCAAGCTTGCAGATGACATAAGTGCGAGGTTGGCTGAGAGTTCCTCATTGCCCCCTTCAGGGCCCGAAACTCAGCGACATCTATCCATGATTCGGCGAAAGATAACAATACTTAGGACTAGACTTGACAGCTTGGACTCCATGACATCTTCGCTTCCTAGTAGGCAGCCTATGTATGTGCCCCGATTTCAAATGTGGCCCTTTTTTTCCTGCTTCACGTATCACTTCATCTATCTTTTACATAATGGTCAATGGAAAGTCAATCCACCAAATCAATGTAATGTGTTTCACAGTTGTAAGTCCCTTTATATAATGATTACCTGCATGAAAATGTTTCCATGTGTGGGCATGGTTCATCTATGCGTTTCCATACCTTTTGCCTCATGATTTAGCATATATTTGGCATAGTCACCAAATCAACATTTTTTTTTATGTGGTCGCTAATCATCAATGTGATTTCTTCATCGTTCCATTATCTTTGTACCTTTTAAAGAATTTGATGGTCATTCTTTAGAATATATTGTATTAAATAATTTATTTCATTGACAGAAAGGAGAAAGCGTTGCACCGACGTCAAGACATGGTTGCAAATCTGAGGTCCAAAGCAAATCAGATGGCTTCAAAATTGAATATGACAAATTCTACAACCAGGTAGGGATCTGCATGCAGAATGCTTTTGTCCTGTATGAAATCGTGTATCATTGGCTGTATATCGGCACAGTTGCATCTCTTATTGGCTCAACTTAGGGAAGGGCATTTCTCTCGAAAAGAAAAAAAAAATAGGGAAGGGCATTGTGTACTTTGTAGGTTACATTTTTGTCTGTGCTTTCCAGGCTTGGACAAACATTTAAATGGTTACAAATCAAGACACACATTATTCGTGCTGTTCTTCATGGTCGTCTCGTGTATGCTGTTTGTAATGTTTCTGGTACATTGACCATCGGAAGATGTAGGTTGGGGAGAGGTTTTGATTGAAGACCCTAATTGTGTTGGATTCTCTAGGATCCAATGTTCATAGTTTGTAATGTTTTTGGTAAAAATAATGAACTTCAATCGGAAAATGTAGATTGGAGAGCGATCTTCATTGAAACCTCGTGTTTTGGGTTTTCTAGGATTCAATGTTCTTATTTTTCACCCAAATCCCCATTCCATTGACTGCCTAGGTATTGGACAGTGAAATACCTGGATTCTTGAATATTTTTTACATTTTTTTATTTATTTTGTGGCCCAAATTACAAGTATACACAGACTAAAATAATGATGGCTTCCCAATTTTAAAAAATGTTTTTTTACATACATGAGCTTTAGGGCTTAATTTGTAGGTGCATGTTTTCTGGTCACTTAACATTTGATGTTTGCACCTAGTTTTTGTAGGTGCATGTTTTCTGGTCACTTAACATTTGATGTTTGCACCTAGTTCATTTGGATTGGGAAATCTGGGACCTTTTATCATGCATTTTGATCCCTGATTCTAATTCGTAGTTCTGCACAAAACTCAGGGCTGTTGAATCTCGAACTTAACATTTCAAGTAAGCTGTCCTGATTCCTCACATACTTGGAAATTTTTTCAATGTCCCTTTAAAATATTTGTTTCATGTATCATCCTGTCTCTCGTAATTTAAATCTTCAGATGTGCTAGACGATTTAACATTCATTTTGATTCGCTTGCTCTTTAAAATTTATGTGGTTCTAAGACTTTTGTCACTGTGCACTGGTTCCGGAAAGTAAAGATTAAATATTTGACTTTGTGAAATGCAGGGAAGACTTGCTTGGAGAAGGTAAAAAATCTCCAGATGTTGCTAACAGACTTGCGGGGTTGGACAACTATGGCCTTGTTACCCTACAAAGACAGACTATGACAGGCATGTTTTTTTTTTAAAAAAAAATTGGAAAGAAGTTGTGTCCATCAATTTTATCAAAATTAATAGACTACAAAAGAGTTAGCAAAAGTAAAACAGCACACCAACAGCATCATAGTGTATCATAAGAAATGGTCACTTTACAGACAAGGGAGTCAGTGTATCATAGATGCTAATATGTTAAGCTGTACTTTCTTTTTGTCTGATGTTGTAGAGCAAGATGAGGGTCTTGAAAAGTTGGAGGAGACAGTCCTGAGCACAAAGCATGTTGCATTAACAATTAACGAGGAATTGGATCTGCACACCAGGCTCATTGTATGCTGTCTCAAAGAAAAGAGAATTTTCATTTCTTCAAGTTCTCATCACATTATATAATCTCAAACTCCATATTTCCTTCCACAGGGTGATCTGGACCAATATGTGGAATCAACGGACTCACGGCTACAGGTATTTCATTATACTTATTCTAATCCTTTCTTTAGAACAATGTTCTAAAATGCGTTAGACGCTAGTGGGGTGGTGAGCGGTAGCTTACGCTTAATCGGCCAGGGGGGTTATCAAATTAATTGACCACTTTTTAATATTATTTATAATGGTTAATATAAAATAAAAAACAATACAGTAGGGAAGAAAGTCAAGAAATGGAAAAACTAATCAAATTATTAGATTAAACTCTGTTTAATCCCTGCTTAATCCCGGCCTAGCTGCTTTATCCCTGTTTCATCTCTGCTTAATCACAAGGCCGCTTAATCCCTGGATGAGGCGGGTTAGGCCTGATTCTGCTTAGGCATCTGCGTAATCCTGCTTTTCAGAACACTGATTGAGAAACTTGCCCCTGACAGGCATGCAACTCCACACATGCACGCACACACAAACAGTATGAAACTCTAATGTTTGCAGCATGAGGCACCCTTATCCTAAGCCATGCTCAAGAATGAAAAATAGTCCTTGAATTGACAGAATCAGCTTCACATTTGCAGTTGCTGATGAGCTTTAGATTCTTAGCCAATCAGTACACTCAAGCTTTTTAGACATGCTTCCATCCAAGAATCACTACTTGACAATAATTAATATAAGTCTCTTGTAAAGGAAGAGGAAGACATTCTCTTCTACTTCTATATCGTAAGTCTTCTTATAATCTTCACCTTGTAAAACTATTATAGCGTGAGGCTTGACCTATTTCTTTGTCAAGTATTTCCTAGTTCAAGATGGTTTCATATGTCCAGATTATCACATAATGAATCAATTGTACATCATGGTTTGATTTTGGATATGTTTTAACTTAAACCTATTTGATGCAGCGGGTACAAAAGAGGCTTGCAATCCTCAACAGGCGGACGAGGGGAAGCTGCAGTTGCATGTGTTTGATGATGTCGGTGATCGGCATAGTGATACTGATCGCGGTTATATGGGCACTGATAAAGTACTTGTGAGTCATGTGAAGAAAACAAAGAAAGCTATTAAAGTTGTTTTGGTTGTGTTTGTGTGTGCGCACACACTTCTTGATTCTGAATCTGCGGCATTTTGAGTCCCATTGTGCAAATCTTGTATATCTATGCATTCCATCTGTTGTGAAGAAATGTGTGTTTCATAAACCTTCCTGTTTGTGAATGTTTCAAGACTGCAACTTTGCAAGATATTGATAATCTGAGTTCAAAATATGTGAAACCTGTATTTTAACATCTAGTTCACCAATGTTGTGTGCTCTGTGATGGTTTTATCTTTTCTCTCACAAAACTTAAGGTGATTGACTTGATCGTCGGAGAGTGGTAGGAATCGCTTTTAATCACCAGTTCGAGGTTCTACATCCCGGTAGACCAAAAGGTGGAGATAATGGCGCCATCTGGAAAAAAAAACTAATATAAAGTCTCGCGAAGCATGTAAATTTTACTTCTTCCATTAGATTATATGTCATTTTTATGAAAGTATTTATGTTTATTACAAGAGGCATATATGTATCTTTAAAAAATTAAATATTTTCAAATTGCTTGATTTTACTACTCATGCACTGGTTTGGAGGCTCACTCCTTGGATGTAATATTGTAATTGGCAAAGGAAATAATTGTGGTTGGACAATTTAGATCCTCGTTTAAGCGTTAACAAAACCACATTATACACTATACGATCGTAAAATAATAATAATAATAATAATAATAATAATAATAATAATAATAATAATAATCACATGGGTTATGTCAGGCTAACTCCATGGTATGTTATGCATTTTTGATACGGCACATCAGTGACATGACCCACCCTCAGTATAGGTCTATGACCCCCTCCCTAAAGAAAGCTCGCATATTCGGGAAAATAAACCTTAAATTAAATGTTTGATATTAAAAAATTTTTAAAAAAAAATTCCCATTTGTTTAAAATTTTTAATTTACATTTCTATTTTTAAAAAAATGTAATCGTGGTTGACACTTTTACGCAAAATAATTTTTTTTTTTTAAATTCTTATCCATATCTTTTTTATTTGTTATATTTTTAGCCTATTCCTATTTTGTAGGTATTTTTTTTATAAAAGAAATTATCTTATCTTTACAAATCAATAAATAAAAACAAATTCCTTGATTTAAGAGATTACTTGTGTTTTTTTTTTCTTAAAAAGAAAAATTAGATGAGTGTTTAATTTAGTTTTCTTTTTAAATTTTTATTTTTATATTTGTTTTAGCTTTGATTTTTATGACTATTAGGCAAATAAGTAGTATAACTATATGAGTGTTGTTACACCTGGTTTTTTTTCTAGCCCCAATTCCAACCCTATATGCATTAGTAGAAAATTAACGGAACATATGGTATATGCGTCGATAAATTTTTTTTACATTTTCTATAAATACATTCATGCAATTTATTGGAGTATATGCTTCATTTTATGTAAAAAAAAATGTATCTCATTAGATGAGATATAGTATTTTAAAAAAATTGAAAACACATGTAGACTGAAATTTTCAAAATGTGATCGGTCCATTTTTTATTCTATAATAATCATATATTTCATATACGGGTGATGTTACACTGAGTTTTTTTTACAATTATTCAAAATACACAGTAAAATATATACATTATTAAAAGATGTATATACTTTGATAAAAAAAATTCTTATACTTATTAAAAATATATTCATTCAACTTGAAATGGAATGATATTTTTTTTTTTATTGTAGTGTATATTTACTATCAAATTGTTTACTATTTTAAAAAAATAAAAACAAGTATTATCTGAGTTTTAAACTGTAAAAATATAAACTATAAAAATAAATGGTTTAACTTTTACAAAAAAGTGAAATATATATTCCAATAAAATAGTATCATTTACAAAAAAAAAAAAAAGATACACTCAGTCACATTCACCAACCAAAACTCAAACCTCACATGTTTTCATTTTTTTAAAATAGTATGCATCATCTAATAAAGTATATGTTTTAATAAAAAGTGCACATCACTTCATTTCGAGTTGAATGAACCAATTTTTAGTAAATATAAGAAAAAATTTAATAAGATCTATACATCATCTAACGAGGTACATGTTTCACTAAATCTATAATGAGATATATAAGTCTGTGTTTTGACTGAAAAAAAAACTGAGTATAACATCACTCTAAAAAAAATGTGAAAATTTTTATAAGGTGACGGGCCAGATCGGGCTGTGCTGGCCCATTAAACATCTCTACAGAGAACAGAACAGGCCCTTTTTAAATAAAAAAAAACACACCTAGAACATAAATATGAGGAAATAAAATATCCGAGGTATGATGATATTTTAAGGTCGTGATTGTTTCAACATGGTTTACACCAAAAATATAAATACATAATGATAGTTCAATAAGGAAAGTATTAAAGAGTTTCCATGTCAAACAGTGGCCATAGAGCACCATAATAATCACTTGTCAAAAGTGCATCCCATCATTTGGTTTATTATTTCTAAATGTCAAAAAAAGGGGGTAAAGCTATGTATTCAAATAAAGGTTTTACTACTTCCAGCTGAGTCGAGTTCGTTCTCTGGCTGCAAGCGTCTCGATAATTGATCACAGCCCTTGCAGCTGCATCTGTATCAAATGATTCAATGCAACAACACATTACCTATTGCTGTTATTGTTGTAATATATGCTATGTTCTTGATAAGTAATGGTTACAATAAAAACATTGTGTGTGGGGGGAATTAAAGATAATTCCATGTGTTCAGGTCTCAAAAGTACCTTTGGTCTTCTGAACCAGATTAAGGTTGTCCATGGCTTTTGCTAGTGGAGTGACGTGTCAAGCGCTTTTTGCCAGGAGTCAGGTGCTCATCCTGCAATAAAGAGGTTGTGTAAGATAAATGAATTTAAAATACGAGATTACGATTGACCATGAAGCCATACTAGAATTTCCATAATAAAAATAGCTAAGAGTCAACCTAAGCAATTTAAATAAACTAAAAGGTTTGCTCAGATTGGGGGAGGCTATAAATTACTCTCCGCACTAATGGTAGAACCAAATAACCTTAAAACATGTTCATGTGCCTATTGAGACCAACCATAAATAATAACAAAAAACCACTTGCACCAATTCAATCACTGGGTCCTTTGAAAACATAACAGCGCACATGATCATTGACCCAATCTATACCTGATTTAGTATTTTATACGTCTCGCGAAAATTTCCTCCTACCTGCATTGTGTTGTTATATTTATGGCTGATCCAAAAGGAAAATTTCTCCTTCCACAAGAATTCAGCTCTGATAAATTCCATGAAAAGAGAATCAAAATAATTTTGCTTGGGGTGCCCAAAAATAGCCACATTAAAGGAGGATTCCTAATGTCATTTAATTGTGTTCCAGCATAAGTAAAATGAAAACGTTTACTGGCCCTTAATGAATTCTATAGGCCATTAATTTTAGCTCGCATTCTACTCTCTTCCAACTTTTGATTATTGCTGTGAAATAACAAAAAAATGATAAATATATCACAAGCATGTATAAATTTCCTAACTAAATGCATAGTATGGAGGAGCGACATGAGGAATTTCATGGATGAAAAGGGGGGAAATAACAGAAACCAACCTTGTATAAAGATGCTGCAGATTCAGATTCCAGTGTCTGGTTGGGAACATGACCTGATGACTGGAAGGCATCTAGGGCATCCAGTGTAAGCTGCCATCCCGAAAGAGCAATGGTGGATGAGATGGAATTGGAGCTTCCACTGCTACAGCCGGCAGCAGCGACATTTCCATTCACCCATGGGCAAAATGGGTTGTGATGCTTTATGGGATCAAATTTTCCAGGTTCTTCACACTCGGTTTCTCCGTTTGCTAGAACTGATTAATAAAGATGTGTTTGGCAACGGATCGCAAGAATGAAATCAATATTAACCTTTAAAAAGTAAATGGTAAAAAAAGATAACGACAAGAACGAATGATTGCCGAGAAATGGAAGGGTACACATTTTCACATGTGCATCTAGCAAAAATTTGGTCATGTTACATTAATCCACAAGCCAGCAGGGATGGATCAAAAGTTTACAGATACAAGAATGTCATTTACGAAAAATGAGATTTAGTGGACATTATAGCAGATTATATTATAAATCAGCAAAATGGTGGGAAAAAAGAGAGAGATGTTTCTCACAAGTAATATTTATAAGAGCAGTTTTAGAAAGGGAAAGCACATACTTTTTAATTTTCTCAAGTAGCGTCAGGAGAGAGAAATATAACTGAACATTTTTAGCTAAGTGGCATAAGTCAAGTTCCAACTCAACCAAGTGAATCAACTGACATATAGCTAACTGGTTTGAAAAGGAAACTTGTAAAAGTGCACAAAATCAATTGATCGGAAAGAAATTACCCATGCGATTCGTTGCAACATAATCAGACTCCTGGTAACAGTTCTCTGTAAGTGAAACCCTTTCTTCCTGCATCACCTCTTCCTTGGAGGCTGCATGACCTGATTTTATTATAGCATTGCAAGAGAGAGATGGATGAGCACTATTTTCATTGCCTATAGTGTGGCTTGTCTTCTCCCCACTTTCAACAGACTCTCCTTTCATTGAACAGTAAACTTTCGAGCCACTGTCTGCCCTTGCTACAGAACGAGACATCATATCCTGACTATCACCATGGGGATCCTCCCTATCCACTTCTTCTGGAACAAACTCATCCATGAGCCCTGGATCAGGAGCAGATTCACCGGTTTGTCCCTGATTTTCAATGACTTCAGCTACTGGCTCAGCATCACCAACAACACTATCCCCCCTGTGAACAGAAACATCAACCCCGTGAATTTCAGCCTCGTGACTAGCACCCATACCGACGCTTCCACCACTTATTCCAAAGCTCAATCCATCCCTCGCAGGAGCAGTCACAGTCTCTGCATTCAATATCTCACCTTCATTCACACTGCTGGCCCCCTTCTCTCTTGCAGCAGTCTGGAAACAGACACTCTGCTGTGCTAAATTACTGTAGTTCGATTCAGATGCATCATTGATGTCAGGGTTTCTAACCACAGCAGGGGAGGCAAATTGAACATCGTCTACATCCCCTGGATGGTTCTCAACACTCTCCATTGAGTCATCATCTGCACCATGACATATTGTGTCCATCGCAATAACAGAAGATGCCCGAGCAGAGTCCCTGTTGGAGGGGGCAGCCCCAATATTTTGATAATTTTCTTGCCTGAAAGGCACAGCCCTATTGATATCAAGATCTATTTCAAATCCTAGGGAACGGCTTGGACCGGCCCCTGAATGGTATGAATCAAAGATATCAAAACCCCGTGCACGCTTTGAAGACCCACCCAGGTATTCTCTATGGTCATCAACTTCATCGCCATCTTTGTCGGTAACGGTCCCTTCGATACTGTCAGCCTGATTCATCCTGTTCAGTGGTCTGTCAACTGTGCTCCCACCTTCCTCCGCGCTCCTTTTCCGAGTGCTGGGACCCCGAGACTCATATGAAGCCGCACGGTCACCAACCTCACTGCCAGCAGGCTGGCCAATCATCAGATCCCTTCCCATGGCTCCATCGTTGAAATTTTCCATCATCTCTGGCATGCCAAAATTAGAAGAAGATGGCAATCCTCCAGCCATGGTAAGATTTAAATCCACGCCTGCATTTGACAGAGATTTTGCCTCCTGTGTCGTCTCTGCTTCGTCACGTGCATCTGTCTGTTCTTTCTCCATACCATCAGCAGCAACCCATCCACTGATCCCACTAGCAGCACTCACTCCACGTGTCAACGTGATTTTTTTGCCAGTGTCTGTAGTGTCGACGTGGTTATGAGTGAAGTGAGCAGGGCGAGGTACTGTGAGGAAGTCCCAGACTCTCACTGTGGCTCCACATAAGCTACAGTCAAGTAATGGGGACCTCGTGTCACTCCTGGCATCCTGCCAAGGAGCTTTTTTCTTTCCGGTATCTCTTTTTCCTGTAGCAGACAAGGCATTCTTCCGCAATCCCAGATCCTGTGAAGAACAAAATTTGTCAGGAGTAGGGCCGGTCGAGCATGCATTTTTCGCTGATTGGGCAGAATGTTCTTCACAGTCCTGCACATTTAGAAGCCATCTTGGTTCCCATCCACACAAGCTTATCAGCTTCTGAGCCTGTGCAGGAAGGAAACAGAAAACAAAGAAACAGATACTACATGATCAGAACATCATAGTCATGCATGTAAGCACACAAGCACTGAGACTATAAAGTGACATGTAAGCCTTTTTCACCGTACTAATCGACATACCTGGGAATAAGTGCATGAGACATCCCCATGAGAGGGTTCTAGTCCTGCTGCCCTAAGACCTAATTCTCCACATAAGAAAGCAAGCGATTGGGCTAAGAAATTATCAATTTGTGCATCCCTAGAAAGCCTCATTTTCTCAATTGCAGATGAAGCTATAACAGGAAGGGTTAAAAACTGGAAAAGCCCATCACATCGGTCCTTGAAACCTCCAACCAGGGCAGATGGGGGAGTTGGAGGGAACTGCACCAGGCTGTCAGCACAACAGTTTCCTCTCCAAGGACATGTAGTTCTGTGGCATGAATCAAGCTGCTCATGAAACGCTTCCCCAGCTCTATCGACTGCAAAAAAACAGATCATAAGAGACAGAAATTGGCTCTGTATTTGGAAGGTTTTAGAATTAGATGGTTCCAAAAAAATTGAGCATAGGAAGACAATATAAGTATTGCTGATGACCAGAGAAATGCAACTTGTAAGAAGACTAATGCAATTGAATTGTGAAGTAATTAATAAGTTGCAAAATGCGGTCATGGTTGATCCTACAATAAAAAGTTTCATATTCAAAAGAAACAAAAGCCATCAGCTGTTCAAAGAGCAAATAATCAATGATGGGGAACAGTGTGCAGGTTCAGTTCCAGAACTTCAAAACTTCATAGAGAGCAACCATATTAACCAACTACCATACCATGGAAATAAGAAATGCGACACAAAATCCAACATCATACTTGATTGGAAAATTTTAAAAAAAATGATAAAATAGGAAAGATACCAACAAGGGTATTCAAAATATCGGACAACAGTGGCACACTAATAGCAATGAGGATAGCAAGATCTCACACTCAGCAAGCGACCAGGTAGCTAATGTAGTAAAACTGAGTTGCATGCCACACAACTCGCATTCAATTTTATCGATGTTGATGTTGATCCAACCTCTTCGAGAACAAGCTAGTGAACTTATTATCTGCAAAAATATATTTTAAGGTAAAAAGGCATGGTCCAGCTAATTACCCAAGATCTCACATGCTTGACATAAAGCAAGTCTAAACTACTACTGAAAAAGTAAGAGAATGAAAAATTACGACCAAGAGTTCTTGCATGAAACACAGAATGAGAATCAATTATCTAAACAATATAAATTAGGTAGATGCTTGCCAAAGAGTTGGATTGAATTTAAATGTTGTGGGGTTATTCATTCATTTTCATCAATGTCAGTTCGGGGATTTACATAAGTTATGCAGAATTCAAATGTCTCACTCAACCGACAATTGAGCAGCCACACCAATGCAGAAGGTAGTTTTAATCATTGCAGTTTTTTTTGGATTTCTAACTCAATCATACCCCTCTTCTCATTCATTATCTCCATAATTAACTAATTCTCTCAAAAACATGCAAAAATCCATTTATGAAGATAGCTCTGAACGAGGAAGAACAGTTTGACTGCTGCAATTCCCTGGATCAATGATTTTGGCCATGAGAATTAGGAGGGAATAAAGGTGTGGCATATTTGTCTTATTTTTAAATCATCTTTATTTTATTTCATTTGACTTGAGGGTGGGATATGTGAAAGAGCATAACATAGATCAGAAGATGGTCATCACGAGAATCCTCATCTTATCTTGTTCATCTTCGAGTTACGAACAAGCATGAATCACTGTTAAAAAATGTAAGATTTAAAATTTCTTTTTCAAGCATACTATTCGAGGTCATAATAATAGACTTGTAAGTTCTAACAAAAAATTGTCAATAATTTTAAAGTTGTTAAACAACAAGAAGAAGAAAGGCTCGAGTAGCAAAGGTTGAATGACTTGATTTACATAATAAACAAAAATAAGCAAAGGGAAGGGTTCCTCAGGTAGAGAACCAGAGGAGCAAAGACCCATCTCACATCACTATTAAAAGCGATGAAGATGAGTGGCTCATGGACATGCGGCAATTTACATTACAAGTACCTGCCAAGGAGACAAATCATCATCTAGACCTACAAAAAGGGTGTGCCCTACGTCTAACAGAATAATCCAATTATCAGAGAGTCGAGTAGAAGATAATGTTTCTAATGAGGAGATTCAAGGAGAGGCTCCTAAACAAGATTGGGAAGGAGAAGAGGCAAACTCTCAAGAGAAAAAAAAGAAAAAGAGGAGCAACACAGAAAAGAACCAAGGACTAATGAAGGCAATAACAATAATAACAATGACTATGGTGGAGGAAATGTGCCTCAATGGCAGAATATTTAGAATAATTGACTGATTAGTATGATTAGTGATTTACAACTAATCAATGAGGATTAAAAAGGAGTTTTCATCGTAGAATAGGCCTGTATCTATGGCTCAGAATTTTTTTTGTTGTTGGTTCTTTCTTTTACTCTACTTCACAGGAAACTATATCTTCCTCTTTTTCCCCCTTTTCACCCCTGGATGCTTTCCATTAATTAACAAAGTTTTTGGTTACATTGCATGCAATCATTTAATCAAAACACTTGTCCAGTTACACCACTTATGCCACCCTTTTTTAAAAAACTTCTAAATTACACCTGGATGGATTGGCATTTGGTAATTTCGTATCTGAGTTGACATGCTGGAGGACAATTGCCTGATCAAATCTTTTTATTCAAGGAGTCCATCATAAAAATAAGTTTGTACTTAATTTTTAAAGATATAGAGAGAAAAAAAGTTTGTACTTAACTTTTTCATTCAAACATTGATGCCTCCTGAATGTGTATACACTCTTTTTCAGCATTCTTGAGAATTCTTCAGATTTTTGGGAATGGAAAGGTGTGTGGCCCCCTTTTCATCATATATCAGTGCTTATGAAATGTGTGATTAAACTGAAATGTACACCTCGATCATTTTTATTCTAGTTTTAAATGAGAGAAGAATCAAACACATTCTGTGATGAAAAAGTGTGGCCAATATTATCACAGACCTCCCAGCCATCAATGGCGGGCATATCTAGCAATGAAAATTTATGCACTAAAGATTTATGCAATAAAAATTTACAGTAATTATACTTCACAAACACCCAAACTCTTTTAAATTTTAACCTCGATGAAGAATGATCATAGCTACCACTCCATGCTTGAGAATAAGAATGGTGACGGAGAACAGATGAGGTACTCAAGTCCAAACCTTTGGTTTACCCGACCAGTTTGAAGGACTAAAAGTGGCAAGTCGCCGAAGCAAGTCCCCTCTTTCCCACGGTCTGCATAAAGGTTGTGATGATTCAACCACGCGTCCATGACCACCCATGCTCAAGGAAGTCCGAGGGTGTTGTGAAACAACCGCAGATACAGATCCTCCTTTAGAACTCTGCCCATTTCCAAGCCAGTCTATGCTTCCAGCATTTGCCTGCAGTGCAGGGGAAGACGCCCCAGCAGAACTGATTCATGAACAGCAAGGGTTAGACATTTCTAGCGCTCCTAGTGATAAAAAAAAGACATAGACTAAAGAAGCACACACACCTAAACATCCAAAATTCAATCAAGCGGGCATTTTTTTGGATACTAGTGGAAAAACCTACTCCAAATCACATATGCATGACACAAGAAACAAACATTTACTCAAAGATGCCCACATAAGATGCAGTGATGGACAAATGTAAATCCAAAATATCGCCCAAAATATCGCCTCAAAAAATTACCCAAAGAGTCAGCCAAGTCTACTAAACTGCTGGAGAGTATATACCAACTGCTCAGCAGACCAACTGAACAAATAGTAGCAGCACGCATAAACCCAATAAGGATTAATGCCTGTACAGATATGTACATACAAATCCATATGCAGACAAACACACACACACAAGTTTTCACAAATATGCAATGCTTATACGATCTACGTTTGAAAATGTATTTCTCTAATTTCGGCATGAAATACTCTGAAAACCTCAATTTTTTTAAACGACCCCACAAATCATTCACTTCTTCCAATAAGAAAAACACTTCAAGCAGAAGCTAAACCCAATACGGATTAATAAATGTCCAGCTGTAATACATACAAATTCACACACACAAAAGAATTCATTTATATATCATTCTATGTTTGGAAAATGTGATTCTCTGTTCGCCGGCATGAAATCTTCAAAAAAAACTCAAATTTTCAACGGAAACCCCACCAATCAATTCACTTTTTATAATAAGAAAAAACGGTTCATCCTCCATTGCCTGATAGGATCCAAACGAAACACAAAAACGACAAGTCTCCTCGAAAAAACCCTAAATCCAGAATTCAAAAGCAACCCCTAAATCAAGTCTTCTTAAATTGTCAAACCAAAACCAAAATCACTCCCCAAACAATATTATAAACCCCCATCAAATCGAAACAAAAGAAAACCGGGAAACTTCACTCTAGGGTTTCTCAGGAAGGGCAAAAAAGCCCCAGAAAGACGAAGAGTGTTTCAGCTGGGGAAATTCATACTAGGGTTTCGTATTTGGAGGGGGTGACACCATGAACAGGTCAACGGACCAACAAAAACCTAAAATGAAGTGGGGAACCTCAAAAGAGGAGAGGATGGGTTCACCTGGCGGCGGTAGTCGGCGGTGGGGACGCAGATCTGCCGACCATCACCGCATCGACGGTCCCCGAGCTTATCACTTCCTCTCTCATCACTGATTGATCTCTCTCTCTCTCTCTCTCTAAATTCTCTCTCTAGACTCTCTCTCTATAAAACACACTCTCTCTCTCTCTCTACGGTGGTTGGATATTGAAACGATGAGCGTCCATCACTACAGGACGGGGTTTCGCGTACGTCCGTGGCGTCCTCCAATGAGTTACGTGATGACGTGGCGAGAGGGAGCGGTTGTGGACCGTCCGATCAGTGTTCTTAACCAGAGCTGTTGGACGGCTGATGATTGTTCCGGATCTCCACAGTGGGACCCCTGTCGTCATAGCTGGGCTGGGCTTACAAAGTGAACTCCAATAATCGGGGCAGCGTTGTTAGGCCATCTCCGGTTAAGGAAGACGTAGACGTGTAAGGGGGGGGGGGGGGGGGGGGGGGGGGGGGTGTAGTCGATACGGACTTTGATGGATTTATGTGGACATTGTTTAAGTGATGAACTTTTGTAGACTTTGCAGACTTTCACAGACTTTTACAGATTTTCGTTGACTTTTGCAAACTTTCACAGATTGACTCTCATGGACTTTCACAGACTTTTGCAGACTTTCACAAACTTTTGTAGACTTTCAAAGATTGACTATCATAGACTTTCACAGACATAGGCAGACTTTCACATATTGACTCTCATGGACTTTCACAGACTTTCACAGACATTTGTAGACTTTCACAAATCACTCTCATGAACTTTCACAGACTTTCACAGACATTTGCAGACTTTCACAAATCACTCTCATGGATTCTTATAGACTTTCACAGACTTTAACATTCTTTCACAGATTGACTCTTCATTAAAAACAATCGATCTAAAATTAAAAAAAAAAAACCTTACATTGAGAAAAATCCACAATGAGCTAACCTTTTTTTCTGTTATAGAGAGAAAATTTCATAGAGGGGAGAGATGAGTTTTTAGTTAGCAGACAATAAAAAATAAGGAAATATATATTATATAAAAATCATATATTACATCTTTTCAAATAAAATTAAATAAAATCATAAATTATATTACTTAAAATAAAATAAAATAAAAGTAGTCATTATATTTCTTTAAATTAAAAATGAAATAAAAGCAATCAGTATATTTAATTATATATAGACATATACCTAATTATATCTTTTTATTTTTATATATATCTGAACATTATAAAAAATATGCATGTATATTGTACAAAAATAGAAACATCTGAGCTCAGTTATCTGAAGATGATATTTGAAATGGAAAATCTCAACTACTTCTTAAAATTAGTGGTAAAATAGGAGGCCTCTTTATGTTTAATACTGATAACTTTTTATCTAATAATGGAGACTAACCAACAAAAAAACAAGCAAACAAACAAAAGAGAAACAATAGAAAGAAATTGCAAACCTCCTCAAGATTCACAGGCGGAGCGGGTTCTCTAGCATTAGGAGTCCATATCTTGATGTTATTTTCTATACCGCTGCTAGCAAGTAGGGTGGTGTGAAGGTGTGATTCAATAGAATTCACTATCACCCGCAACAACTCACCACCTCTCTTCTTCCATATAAAGATGTTCCAGCAATCCGACCCACTAACAACATACTCACAATTGGGACCAAAGAAACTCACTCCCTTCACCGTTTCAGCATTATGAGCAAAGAAAATCAAATAAAACATTTTACATAGAATCAAATATATGATAAATCTATATTTTAGAAAATAATTGTAGATGATCTAGGCATATATTATATAATATATAATAATGAAATGATTGATTGAAATACAAGCAAATCTACCATTCTCATATATTCATCAAACATATGAGGTGATAGCACAAATGGACATTCGGAAGAAAAAAAGATGATAAATAAAGAAAAAAAATGTGAATAAAAATACGAAAGACATGAGATAAAAATCATAAAGGAGTTTTGTCAAAAGAAAAAAAGAAGAAATATTTACAATGCTGGAATAAAAGTCCATGAGAATCCCACTCATTTGGGTGGGATTTTGAAATGACATTTTTCTTTATATTTTTCTCTCTAAAGTCCACAAAAGTCCACAAAAATCCATCACTTATGAAAGTCTTCACAAATCTTGTTTAAATTGAATAACACAAGACAAAATGTCTACTATAAGGAGTCTCAATTGAATAACGCAGGACTTTTTGTCCATGAAATAATATCTCAATCGAATAACACTGGACTTTTTGTCAACGAAATAATGTCTCAATCGAATAACGCTGGACTTTTTGTCCACGAAATAATGTATCAATCGAATAACGCTGGACTTTTTGTCTATAAAATAATGTCTCAATCGAATAACGCTAGACTTTTTGTCCACAAAATAATGTCTCAATCGAATAACGTTGGACTTTTTGTCCACAAACTAATGTCATGTTTGAAAAACACAAGATTTACAAATCCATGGACATGGACAATTTGTCTATGAAAATCCTAATTGACTACCCCCCTATAAATCACGTAATTTTAATAAAGGGTTATTTAGTTTCCACCCCCTCCTAAAACAAGATAAATTATTAAAAACCCCATCCAAAACACAATATTATTATAAACCCCTTTTAAATGCTAATTGGATTTGTAAAAAACCCAAATAAGTTATTTTTGACAGAATATGTTATCAAATGATTACCCTTACTAAAAAATCCTAAATCGATGGAAAAAAACCCTTTCATTAACCTAAACCCCTTTCCGTAAAATTTTTTTGGTGCAACCAATCCGTTTGTCTTCTCCGACCAGTCCGTTCACCTTCGGCGAGCGCTTCTCCTACCAGTCGATCTGTTCACCTTTGACAAGCCCTTCTTTGACCAGTCCGTTCACATTTGTCGAGTGCTTCTCCGACAAATCCGTTCACCTCCGACGAGTGCATTCAACGGGTATGTAAAAACAACATACATATTGTCATTTAGATTTAAAGCTCATTTAAAAATCATCATTACAATGCCAATGAATCAATGTGCCTCTGTTACAGAATAATTAGAGAGTGTGCCATTTTCAATGTAATTAGGCTTTGATTGAGTTTTAAGTTAAATTGGCTGGTTCACTTTTAATATAATTAGGCTATGACTTTTTTTTATTGATGAGTGACATTTTCTTGAGTAACATAATTTACCTATCTATATTGATATTATTTGTGCATTTTAAGTAATCAGTGATGGATGAGGAGCCTCTATGGAGAATCACTCTAGTGCATGGTGGATATTGGAGCTTGAGAAATCAAAGTACAAGATGAAATATATGTATGGGTGAAGTAAGACAATTCCAATTGAGAGAGATAAATGTTCAATTTTATCTATTTTAGAAGATTTTACAACCATGTCAAAGTAGGCAGCTAATCAAACATTATTGCTGTCATACATGGTGACAAATTCAATCCCTCGGCAAGTACGGACAATTACAAGGGACTATGAGTTGATGAGTCTATTTGGTTTACATGAGAACACCCAAAAATTTACATTGCATGTTGAAGTGGAACAGAGTACTGCAATACTTGTTTATAGAGGTGGCCAGTTGGATGATGATGATGATGTAGAAGTTGATCAAGCAGATGAAGTAGAGGGTAATGAGGAAGTTTGTGAAGGTGGGATAGTGGTTAATGAGGAGGATAGTAGTGATGATCATGATAACTGCATATCAGAAGATGAGTACAAGAGTATAATTTCTGATTCAGATGACTCAGTTAGTGATTATGAAGGTGGAGGAGATTTTGTTTGCGGTTGATGAAGAGAATCCACACATCAAGGTGGATGCATTATTTGCTAATGTGAAGCAATACTGCATTGCATTGAAACAATGGTGCATTAAAGAAGAGTTCGTTGTGGTGTATGAATAGAATGAACCTAAGAGGGTCACTGCCAGATGTTCTAAGTCAGGTTGCCCATTTCAGATACATGCATCATGTTTGTCAGATGGAATAACATTTTCCATTAAAACATTGAATCCCACACATACATGCACTTCAATCAATAGAGTGGGAAATGAAATGGCTTCTAGGATCATTCCAATCCTAAAAAAATCCCCTAGTATGGAGCTGTAAAATTAAGAAAGGAGTTGAAGACTCATTATAACTTGGACATCCCTTATCACAGGGTTTGGGATGGAAGAGAGAAGGCTATAAGACAAATTTATGGTGACCCTAAGGATAGTTTCCTTCTTGTTCCTGAGCTACAGGAAAAAATTAAAAAGCGCAATCCTGGGAGCATTGTCCATTATGTATTACATGATGATAATTCATTTAAAAGAATTTTTGTTTGTCTTAATGCATGTATACAAGGTTTTTAATGGGTTGTAGGCCATTCATTAGTTTGGATGCATGTCATTTGAAGGGAAAATATGGTGGCTTACTTGCTGCTGCTACTACTTTGGACGGGAATAATGGATTGTTCCCGATTGCATATGCTGTTTTGGAGGGTGAGTCTGGTGACAGTTGGAGGTGGTTTTTGGAGAATTTAAAGGAAGGAATTGGATGTGTGCCAGGGCTGACTTTTATGTCAGATATGGATAAAGGACTAGAATCTACAGTGCCTATTGTGTATCCTGGAGTTGAACATAGATGTTGTATAAGACATCTTTACAAGAATTTTAAAAAGAAGTTTCCTGGAGAATATTTTGAGGAATTTGTTTGGTCCGCTGCAAGGGAATACACACAGATAGTATTTGAGGGTTGTGTAAGTGTTCTCAGGGAATGTGATAGAGGTGCAGTTGCTTGGTTGGATGGTGTGAACTCCATGGTTTGGAGTCGATGTAAGTTTGGCACAACTACCAATTGTCACTATCTTACCAAAAAAATTTCTGAATCTTTCAATGTGTGGGTTATTGATATAAGAGGTTGTCAGTTAATCGATTTGGTTGATGACCTAAGATTGAAGCTCATGGTTAGAATGGATCAACGAAGACACCAAGCTAGCAGATGGAAAGGACAACTTGTTCCACATGTGAGGAGATATTTACAGGATATTTCAAAGGACCTTGACGCATATATTGTGAGAAGGTCTACTGATATGAGGACATAAGTTACAGGGACTAAGTTTCGATGTGATGTAAATCTGGAAGAAAGACCTTGCAGTTGTAGACAGTGGCAAGTGCTGGGGGTCCCTTGTGCGCATGCTGCTGCATTCATTACAAGTGTCAGGGGATTGGATATCCAAGACTTTATAGATGGGTGTTTCACAATTGATAAGTATAGAGCTGCATATTCATTTGATATTATGATTGTCCCTGATAAGGTGTTTTGGAAAAAACTAGACTTGCTATATCAAGTCAATCCTCCTCTAATCAAGAGAGGTAGAGGTAGGCCTAAGAAGAAGAGGATCCGGATCTTGATGAGAAAAAAAGAAAAAAATTGCATATATGTGAAAAATGTCACCAATATGGACATCACAAAAATAAATACTCCAATGAAGGTATCACACACACTCAAGGGAGCTCAAATACTTAGGGGAGCACATATACTCAAGGGAGCACATCTATGGAGACTGGCCAAGGTCAAGGTGGAGATAGGCCTCCAACTACAGCAAATTCGAGGCAAATTTTCAGGTGAGAATTTTAGTTTACATATTTATGTTCAAGACAAATTTCATGTAAATGTACCATGACTAAATATTTTCATATCTTGTAATAGGTGACCTAGATTTGTCGATCCAAGCTCTACTGGTGGAACTACTTTCAAATCATTTAATATAGGGCAAGGAAGAGGCAACAGGGGAAGGAGGGGTAATAGAGGGACAGGAAGCAGTACTGCAACTACCAAATGAAGCATTATGTGGTTTTTTTGTTTGGGTGTAATGCTGAATTTCAAATTAAACTTGTTTTTTTTTGTTCTTTTGGGGTTGGTGAAATATTGTAGTTTGGGAGTACTATTTTTTTTAACTGTTGGATTTTTTTACAAATCCAGTTAACATTTAAAGGAGGTGTATAATGATATTATGTTTTATAGGGTTTTTTTAAAATAATTTTCCTGTTTTAGGAGGGGTAGAAACTAAATAACATTTCTTTCCATCAATTTAGGATTTTTTAGTATGGATATTATTGTCAATCAATCATTTAATAACACATCCCGTAAAAAAATAACCCATTTGGGTTTTTTACAAATCCAAGTAGCATTTAAAAGGGGTTTATAATAATATTGTGTTTTGGAAGGGGTTTTTAATAATTTGCATATCTTAAGAGGGGTGGAAACTAAATAACCTCAATCAATCATTTAATAACGCATCCCGTCAAAAAATAATCATTTGGGTTTTTTACCAATCCAGTTAGCATTTAAAGAGGGTTTATAATAATATTGTGTTTTGGAGGAGGTTTTTAATAATTTGCTTGTTTTAGGAGGGGTGGAAACTAAATAACCCTTTCATAAATCTTGAATATCCATATCCATTTAAAGAGGGATGTTGTCGTTACAATCAGTCTTTTTTACGATTCAAAATGTAATCTTATATATCTCATTAAAAATCTAGTGTATATAACTTGTTAAATTTTTATACTTACTAAAAATATATTTATTCAATTCAAAATAGAGTAATATTATTTTTATCAAAAATACATCTCATTAGACGACATTTAGTATTAAAAAAATAAAAACCCGTGTGTTCTGTGTTTTAGACCATAAAAAAGACTGAGTGTTATATATTCCTTTAGCCCCAGTTTGGTTCAAGAATAGTTGTTTGAAAGTTTGTAAAAAATAAGAATTTGTATGCCATAATTAACTGGTATAAAGTGATATATGCATTCCAGCAAACCCGTGGAATTAAGTTGTTTCAAATGATTCAATCCGAAAGAATATGTGAGGGCAGTGTCGAATCAATTGCCATCACCTTTTATAAATCAACTATCAAATCAATTGTCATTATTTTTTCATCTTTTATAAATCTTTATCCACACCTTATTCAATTTTTATCCAAATTTTTTTTTATATTTCTCAACAAAAATAATTAAACACAACCGAACAAAAAATTACTTTATCTAACTTAATTTTAGAACCAAACACTTAAGTGTATGTTTGGCAACAAGGTTAAAAAGCAGTTTCTAGCTTTTGCAGTCACATCAATTCAAATACATC
Organism: Acorus calamus; assembly: GCA_030737845.1. NCBI lineage: Eukaryota > Viridiplantae > Streptophyta > Magnoliopsida > Acorales > Acoraceae > Acorus > Acorus calamus. The sequence goes on along the minus strand of CM060866.1, from coordinate 8,098,729 downwards.
ATCATTTAAAAGCTAAAAGCTAAAAGTTGTTACCAAACAGGTAAACTTAAATACATCATCATTACAAAATTTTATCTCTAAACTGCACCTCAAAATCTGTGTTTTATAAAACAATCATCATTATTACACCATCAAATCATCATCATTACATTCTCAAAATGTGTGCATAAAGCTACAAAAGCTAAAAGTTGATTTTCAAGCTGTGTTTCCAAACATGCACTAAAAAAGTCATAGCACATGGTTTTGAATGGCGGCAAATTAAGGGACTAATTTTACATCACAAACAAGACTTTGACCCCCCCCCCCCCCCCCGCAAAAAAAAAATCAACACGCACGAATCAAACCCCCGCATTCCCAACCTATCACAATATGAATTATCACCTTCTTTGAAGTCCCAACTCACACAATCCACACATAGAGAAGTTTTAGTTGGAGATGGAGGTTGTGTATCTGATATGCTCCATTTTACTTGTCGATAGTTGTTTCGCCCATCAATATTCGTCGACACTCTAAGGCAGCGTTTGGATCCGTGGTGAGGCGGCTTCTGTGACAAGGAACATCGTGTATCGACCCCGTGGATTTGAACGCTTTTCTCACGACTAGGATGGCAAGGCAAAAATGGCGTTAATGGACTATTTTAACCCACGATAGACAAGCTTTAGAAACAACGTTTCTCTATCACAGGTGGCTTTCTCTACTATGGAACAACATGGCTTAAAAAGTCCACACCTCTTCTTAGAGGTGCATGATCAAACCATATCAAGGGCAAGGAGAAAAAAAAAGTGAAAAAAATTCAATTGGGCTTGGTTTATGGGCAGTATGCCCCAATGTTGTTGTGAGCCTAATATTGGTCAGTTATAGTTGTGTGTTTACTAGTCAATGTGGTGTAGGCCGAAACTTATAGCTCCTCAAGAGCATTTACAATAATAATAATAATAATAATAATAATTGAAAATTTAACTAGAAGTCCTTGTAATCACTTGTGAATTATTTTTCGGTCACTGAAAGTTTTCAAGTTTTTTTTAGGTTTCTAAAATGGTGAAAAATTATCATTAGCTCCTTGAAAACGAATGTCGTTAGTCTATCCGTCAGAAATACCGAAAACCCCCCTCGTCATCTATTAACATTTTGCAAAAGTTAACAATGTACTTGAAAATGTTAACAGTGTATTGAAGATACTTAACAATGTAATGAGGAGTGTTAACAATGTTATAAAAAAATTGGTTAGGGGGCATTTTTAGTATTTTTGATAGATACAACAACGACATCCGATTTCAGGAATCTAAAGATAATTTTTCACCGTCTCAAAAACAAAAAAAAACTTAAAAATAATTTACGGATGATAACTGATAAGAGGGACCTCTAGGCCCCGTTTGGGTAACGGGTTAAGCTCGGATAAGGGAGATATAAGAATAGATAGGGAAAATATGTTTGTTTGCAAAGTATAACGAGTATAAGAGAGTATAACAATTCTAAGTAATTCTTAAGATAAGCTATATTCAGTTTATCTATTCTCATGAGCCCACATGTCAAATTAATTTTTTACACTTTATCACATCAAATCACCTATCAACACTTCTTATACATCAAAAAGCTCACATGTCAAATCAACATTTTTACACTTTATTTAAATTTTTTTTATCAACCAAACAACTCAACCTTTATTATTACGTTTTTCAATGAGAATAAAAAAGCACAACCAAACAGAAAATATCTTATTCTTATAGAATTGTTATTTATATTGATATAATTATCTATCCAGAATAACTCAATTCCTGAATCCAAACATGACTTAGTTAATTTCCCGTGGAAAATTGAGGCACCAACCCCCGGGCCCCAAGCACGACCGGCACGCACGAGTCTCACGACCGCACCCCTAACCAACCAGAATCCGCCACGTAAGCTCACGCAGTATTTATGACCTCCTCTCACACAATCCACGCAGGAGAGAAGTTTGAGTTGGAGGAGATGGAGGCGGTGTACCTGATCTGCTCCCTCGCCTCCACCTCCATCAGGTCCACCGTCCAATCTCTCATCCTGGCCGTCCGTTCCCTCCTCCTCCTCCGATCCCCCACCACCACCCACGACGACGACGGAGAAGGTCCCGTGCGACTCTACGAGGGGCACGTGCGGCACGTGCGAACCGCCCCGGCCCGCCACGCCTTCACCTACCCCGTCCGATACGCCCTCCTCGACCTCGACGTGGCGGCGCCGTCGAAGGGCCACGTGTCGGCCGATGAGGCCCGACGCGTGGCGACCACCGACGGGCCGGTGATGCTGCTGACGATCCCCGAGAGCGTCGGGTACGAGCAGAACCCGCTCAGCGTCTATTACTGCTTCGATCGGGACGGGTCGCTCGAGAAATGCATTGCCGAGGTGAATCGTTTCGCATCCATCACTTGAATCTGCATATTTTGTGAAATACATAATTTTACAAAAAAAGAAATGAGTACATGCTTCGATGAATTGCGTGCATACATTTTTAGAATTTCTTTAATGGAGTATATATGCGTAATAATGGGTTTCTGTACTTGTTAGCTGAATGTACTCATATAATAGAGGTTTCATATATATGCGTAATAATGGGTATGAGAGTGATCTGAAAACCAAAAATATAGTCATAAAATACTTGAACTTTTATGAATCTTTGTAAAAGTTTGGTGATTGAATACTTTCTGTACTTATTAGCTGAAAGTACTGTGTTCAGTACCTTCAAGATTTGAATGTCAATTTAGTTTGGATTATCTAGAAAAATAATTCTAAATGTCGTGATCGCCTTTGCAACTTACAAACAAGTTTTTGCATGTATATTTCTTGTATTGGTGACAATACATCTAGAAATGGTTACCGTGTTTATCTAATATAATTTATGAATGTACATGCATCATACTGAACAATACCTTTGCCAAAATATCTGTATACAAACTTTATGACCATGACCAACAAATGATATTAGATCCCCGGATTCTGACCTCGGGATTGAGATATGAAGAATGATGATCGATGATGACTTGACGTCAAGTGACCAACATTTAAAAATTGAGTTTTATTGGGGTTATTGATGATACTTATTTTTGTCAGGTGACAAACACGCCTTGGGGAGAGAGAGTGACATTTGTATTCAGGCCGGGTGCGGATTTGGTTGCAAAGCCGTTGCACGTCAGCCCGTTTATGGTATAGTTGATTTGAATATTTTGGTTTATGTTGTGTGTTTCTTAAGCTGCATTGTTGTGTTGTGAATCAGGAGAGAATTGTGTTGTTCATTATTAGTGAAATTGAATTATTGTAGATTTGAATTATTGTTGTTATTATTGATGAATTTCAGAAGTTTGTTATGGCATTGTTCATATTTTTCCTTGCTCGTCATCTTGTTCTAGTGTTTTTTGTACTATATATGATGTATTCACAAGAGAATATAATCTACTTATGTCGTTAAAGACTGATGGGTGTCAAGTTTCTCATATGGATTCTTTACTGGTTTTTTAAATGTGGAGTGCCTGGGATGTTGAATTCTTGTGCCTTGACTATTGTAAGAATTTTGCAGCGAATTCATGCAATTCCTCATGAAGGTGTATACATTTTTCACAAAAGTATTTACCTCGCTAGATGAGGTTTATTAAATTATAAAAAATTAAAACATGCATGGACTACATGCGGGACTGTCCTGCAAACTGGCCCTAACATTATTCTTAGTCTAGATGATTACCTTTATTTTGGGCGTCAGACATGACAAATGCACATAACCATATCCACTAACATAAAATTACATTTGTGTGTTATAATAAGCAATCATCTTGGAGAATTTCCACCTTTTTTTATTGTTTCCATATGTAGACCTTCTATCTCTGTTCTTAATTGTAAGCCAAATGCGAAGAGGAGGAGAAATAAAATAAATGGTGCAATTTTTTTCTCCCATTTTTTTTTATCAAAATTGTTGTAGGAATTAGTATGGGAGTGATGGAGGATCGAAAAAAAACATATACAAGTGGATAAGCATAATAGGAGAAAAATAATCAACAATATTTATTAATTGACCGCTGCTATAACTAATGCAGGAAGAAAATTTCAAACCATTTTTTTGGTTTCCTTAAGCATTCCTTAGGAGTTCCTGTATTATAATTGGACCCCTACCATGAATTTATAATGTACAGACTTTGTCTTCACTTGCCTTGCACATGAGTTAAGATGTACATGTTTTAGCTCCTGTCATTAAAGAAAAATTATAAATCTGATTCATGAGCAATGCAGGGGTTCTAGAAATTTTCGACTTATATAGAAATATGATGCAAAGTTCATTGTCTTCATTGCCTTTTTTTTATCATCAAACCAAAATAACCCCTTGGTACACAATTAGGATATGCTGGGGAACTGGAGTATTCATGCTAATCCACCAGGAGAGAATCTCTTCCTAATGATTTCATCTCAACATCCCACATTTGGAAACTATTTTACAGCAACTTTGAAAGCCAAAAGAGTCGGCTCCACATCATCTTCGCTTCATTCGGAAATATTTTTCTGGTTGATGCCTCATAAGGTGGCCTTCTGGATATACTGGCAGGTAAAAATTATGGTTCCATGTTGTACTTCTTCCCCCCCCCCCCCTCTCCCCCCTTTATTGCCCCGGATGATTACTTGGATTTTTTTTTGTTTCTAAATCCTTGTAGATGGAATATCTATATGTTCTCTCTATGTGCCATAACAAGGAGAGAATCCAACTGTTTTTTTCATGTAGCTATTGCTATGTCACCCCATCACGATTGTAAAAGAAAAACCATTCTTTTTTATATTAAAAAAAATTGAGAAATTCAGAAACAGAATTTGAAATGAACTTGATTATATTTTAAAATCCTAGATCTTAACGTGGTCATTATGCTTTACAGTCCTGGTTCCTCAAAATGGATAGTAATGAAACATTGCCTTACACAATATGACATGTATTGTCTTGTTTATTTCTGTAGGCTGTCAAGCTTTGGTGGAAGAATATTTCATTTATACAGCATCCCAGGTATGGGAATCCAGGTTACAGAGAGGAAGCTTTAGTGCGAGACCAGAAACTCAAGTATTCGCAAACAATGGGAGAGGACAAATGCAATTATGTCCACCTAGATGAATGCCAGTCAAATTCTTCCAGCCACGGAGATGCAGAAAATCGATATTGTGTGTGGAGAGATGCTCAATGGCCCTGGTGCTGAAAACCACTTTGTGAGGGTGTCATGTTACTAATTCTTGTACAAGATACCACGTTCATTGTCAACATTTACATAGCCAAACTCTCAGTCGTTTGGGAAAATAATGCATTGTTAAGAGAGGCATATTGTAATCCTTTGATTCACTTGAAAGTAAAATTTCTCCTCAAGTTCCTTGTTGTAGAAATATGAATTTCCCACATCTTGTTATGTTATCTATGTTAAGTAGCAAAGTAATTGGATGACAACAAAAAGGCAGTCTACAAGTATCACTGAAGTTAAGCAAAAAATTTCCCCCTTCATATTTCCATTGTTCGAAGCTTTTTATGCTCTCACCCGGTTGAATGTGCTTGCTGACTGCAAAACCAGATTTGCAGAAGTGAAAGCATAAGTCATTTCTTGGTCAGGTATGGTTACAATTCCAGAGAGTTTTGTGCAGACAATACCTGTGGCTTCAATTTGTTTATTTCCTGTCATTTCTTGCATGATGATCGCCTTCTACATTGCTTTTGATGAAGCTATATTTCTCTGAGATACGGTGATCTGGAATTCAAAGCTTCATCTGTTTATTTCCTCAAACAATGCTCATCCTTTTTCTTTCTGGAGCTTCACAGGTATGCTAGCACTTCCAACCTGTTTCCACCGTCTGACCATTGTTTTATTTTTCTGTTAAATCTCATTTTGCTGTTATTTGAGTTATGTTAGGATTCGGGGATGATGGACCACTTCCAAAACGTGATCTTCTTTTTACTGGATTATCACTATATACCTGTTTTTGAATAGTGATATGCAGAATCCATTTATGTGGTTACATGTTTTTTCTGCATGTGTTTTCAACTTGGACCTCTCATCCATTTCGGTGCAGTCCCATTTACAACCTCGCATTGGTCCCACATATGTTCAATAAGATAACACATAACTTTTTTTTTTTCTGAAACAAGGTACAACTTGTTACCAACACTTTTATTACGAAAAGTGAAAGTACAAATCTGAATGGGCATATATAACTTGTTAGACAAGCATGTGAATTTTCACTTCTTTTATAAGTGGGTCCATACAATTCATTCAAGTATATAACTAATTTTATGAAAGTGCATGCTTTGTTACATGAAGTATACACTAAAAAAAGCATGTGATTAACATTATCCTTTCTGAATGTGTTATCAACTTGGAACTCCCATTCTTGTAGCAAGACATATAGGGCCACTTTCAGAGACTTGTTTACCATTAAGTGCAATGAGGAACTGAGGATTCTATTGATCATTTTTTTCCCATCAGAATGCATTGATATTAAAATCTCCACTGGCTAATGCATAGTTAATCATCATGAATTGTTTTTATTATGCTGTTCAACCAATCAAAGAAAGAAATATCAGAGAATCTTTATCAGAGATTGGGAGATTGTGAATTATGCTGGAAAGCCTACCTCTGAAGCCAAAAAGGTCTGATTTAATACGAGGATAACAAAGAACATGATTATCCCATATAATTCAGATGCCACAGAATCTCATCTGAGAGGGGTGGCTTCTTTGGTCTGTGGAACCTGCCCCCCCCCCCCCCCCAAAAAAAAAAATCCAATTTTAAATATGGGTATAGCTGTATCTAAATAGATAAAAATAAGGTGATAGTGGTATTTCGGGTTTCTCTGGATCTATGTTATTCCATCCATTTTATTTCATTGATGTATATGGAGTGCATATATCAAATCATTCGTCATCACTTTTAAGTTCATATATCAAATCATATTTTGTTACCATTTATAAATTTTAATTTATATCTTATTCATAATTTATTCATAACTTATTCATTAATAATAAGTTTTTTATTATTATATTTCCAATAAAAGTAACTAAAAACACAATCATGAAAAATAATTTATTTATGTTATATAATTATTCATTGTAGAGTATTTATCCATCCCAAAATAATCAAATAGTTGATAGTATGAATTTTTACATGTTGCTTAGGAATCAATAGCTTCTAACCCAATAAATTAAGCAATCACATGAACAACTATATTTTGTAATAATTTGGCACATTTTTTTAGTTAAAAAAAGGACAAGAATTCTCAATTCGATACAGTTCATGTTAAATTCAGAAAAAAATTAAAAAATATAAATAGAAACATTACTTATGATGTGCATAACACTAACATAAAAATCAAATCCAAGATCTCTAAATGATGTTATAACAGCAAGGACTTTGGTGTTCTAAGTTGAAATATTTGAATTTAGGCAAAATCATCTAAAACAGACCATAAAATCTAGTACATTCAAGCCTAGTGGAGCATTTTCTTATGGGTTTTTTTATTTTTAAGTCCACACAAACCATCATATTTAGTGATCGATCCCTCACTTCTTCGTATTTTGGTTTTATTCTCCAGATTTAAAATATAATTTCTTTTTAGTCTCTATCAGGGACTAAAAAAGATTAAATAATTTACGGATAGGTCTTTTTCAGGGACTAAAAAGAAGTTAGCCTTTAAATCTGGGGACTAAAATCCAAATACGAAGAAGTGAGGATCGATCACATGATGGTTTATGGAAACTTAAAAATAAAAAACCATTTTTTCTTATTTTATTATTATTTTAATTCTGCTACACAAATAAAATATGTACAACACATAAAAAAAAGAAGACATCTATTAGTGGAATAAGGGTGTCCCTCTTTGAGACAGCTAATTGTTTCATTGAGAGTGATCATCAGAAATGAATATGTTAGTTTACGTGACGGTCATTTTTGGGATCCCTTTTATACTTTTGATGCATTTTAAATTTTCTTCTAAATTATATATTTATTTAATGAAATGCACACATTCCCAAAAAATAAAGATTAATACTCGAATAATTAGGGTGTGTTTGTATCAAATGTAAAGTGAGGAAAAATGAAAAAAAATAGGGATATGATATAAATTTCTTTATGAATTATTTATATTAAAATAGTCATAAATCTCATAATAATGTATATTATAATGGTACCATATATTATATTATTTTATTTTCAAATTTTCAAAAATTTTAATTAATTTGGTAAAATGCTAATTAAAATCATATATTTATACACATTTATTTTTGAAATTAAAAATTCATGAAATTCAATTAGATAGATTACGTGAATCTCTCACATTATCCTTTAAATTTATTAACAATTTTTTTTTCATTCTTACCCTTTATCCAAAAAATAAATATTATAAAAAATTAAGAGTAGATTTGAAAATGAAAATGTTATCAAGAAACAAAATTGAAAACTAAAACATTTTGGGTTAGTATATAGATAGATGTTTTATTTTTTGTTATTTTCTATCACTTTCCATAATAACACAAATAATGTTTTTTTATTTTTTTGTCATTTTCCATCACAAACACAAAAAACAGTTTTCACTTTCCATCACTGACACTAACAACCATTTTTATTTTCCATTACTTTCCGTGAAACAAACATGGCATATGAACATGGTTAAAGGGAAAATGGCTTTATTGCTCAAGATCACTTCATCCCTTTAACCCTTTATTTTCCCATTTATGGCAGCTTCGGTCAAATTTTGAAACGACAATGCACAAAACACTGACACTCACCCATGATGATCATAAAAATCACTACTATAATTCAATTCATCTATCTTATTTATAAATTAAATAATTATAAACCTTAAAGCCCATGTTTGATTCAGAATTCAATTATTATGAGATTTATGACATTTGGCGCCGTCTGTGGGACCGAGCAAAAAGCCGTCCCAGCAAATTTATCGGCAAAGATACGAGGACTCGATCAATGATACGAACGTGACGTGGATGACGCCCAACGACCCCCCTCCGCAGAAAGGTTCGGGTCATCCTCCCAAGACCTGACCCGGAGGCCGGGCGCGATTTGCGAAGGAAATGGAGCTGATGAACCAATGCTTCGGACATATGGAGGGACTGATGTTGCAGTTCTTGATTGGGAAGCGGGTGAGGAACCGCGGGATAATAATAAAATTTTCATCTGTTGTTGACAAGCAGGACCTACCCGACGTCCCCTCCGAGGGGAACCGCACGAAAGAGAACCGCGATGAGCGACACGACTGCCGTGCCAAAAGACGAAGGAAGCGAACCAACACTCGCCAAAGTGTAGGCCGCTACTCGGCTTCGTCTGAAAAGCAAGAGCATTGCGAGGAGGACTATAAAAGGTATTTCAAGGGCTCTGAAATGATCGCCCTTCGTCCAATAGTTGATTTGACTACAACGGGACAATCGACCCCTGATTTATAACTTTATGAACAGTGATGACATTTGATTTCCTAGGATAGTGATTCACACTTCATCTGCAGCAGAAAACAACAAAAGGACCTCTTTTGAATTGGGCGTAATAACCTGCGAATAACTTAATTTTAATGGGTGGATGAAATTCATATACCACTTTAGACTAATTAATTATGACATATATATCATCAATACAAAAAATTTTATTCCTTAAGCCCATGTTTATTCATTCAAACATCCATGATGAGGTTAGTCCGACTAATTTCAATTTATTCTGGGCTTATTATCGAACTAAACATGGGCTAAAGGCTGATTTGGCAATGGATAAGTGTTGGGATAAGAGGTAATTAAGGGGATAAGTGAGTGGAATGACATTTTATTCCGTTTGATATAAAAAATAATTATGGGGATAAGTGAGTGGAATGAACAATTGTCCCAATTTTGAAATAAAAATGGGAATATTTATTCTCACTTTTTATCCAATTTTGACAAATTAAATATGAACAAAATTGATGAATTTTTTATCCTCTAAAATTAGAACCTATCCCTTTGTTAAATTAGCCCTAAAATAACTTAATTCTCTATCCACAAAATTTTAAAGACAGCATGTGAACTTTACACATTGAGACTACAAAACGAAAAGCCCATAACAAAGGAAAGACACACTGCGTGGATCAAGCCCAAAACCCGGCCCATACATCGGCAACCACAGTGAACCCCGACTGATCGAACGGTTCAAACACTGCATCACCAATCCAAGTATCGCGAGGCTTTTCGTAGTTTCCCAACACAAACAAGGGCATTTTAGTCATTCCAATCAATTAGGGTTTCCGCCCTCTCCGAGCCTCATAAAACCCTAATCTCTCTCCGTCTCTCTCATCGCCTCTCCGTCTCGGTAACGCATTCGAATCCATCTCTCATTTGATTTGTTCAATCCGTTCTCCTTTGTGAATCGCTTTATGTTTGTGTTGGTGGATCTGTTCGTCGTCGTGTTTTGATTGATTGGTTTCCTCTCTGTTTTTCGTTAAAACCAGGGTTTTGGAGTAATTCGAAGTAGAAACTCGCGAAATGAGGTACGTCTTTCACGGAATCCATTTTTTTAGGGTTTTATTCGCTTGTTTTGATCTGCGTTATAGTGATATATTACTTTGAGAAGATTGGTGGGTTCTATAGACCAGATTCATTTTGTAGGGTTGGTTATTTTGAAAATCTTTCGCCTTTGATGGTGCTTTTGTGTTTTCGTTTTCTCTGTTTTGTTGATCATTGACTGCTTTTGGAGTCCCTGAACATAATTGGTATTTGAAGCTAATGGTGTGCTCTCATCTTTGGATTTGATGTGCGTGCTTGTTGACACTTGTTTTATGTATTTTTTTAATCACCTCTGCAGGAGACATGTATTTTTGTCATGCTTTGTATGCGCACATGAGTTTCTTTTTGGTCTTTTGTAGAATATGAAGTTATTGGACTATTAAAAGTTAATGAATGTGTGACAAGGATCTCTTCTGCCCACCTCTTTAGCTTGGAAGATATGTGGATGGAGAAATATCTAATGGTGTGAGAGAGAATAATTGCTCAAAGGGTGCTGACACACCTGGACACTTCTACTGCTGCCACATCATCTAATGTAGTATATGAAATCCTTAATGGAGTATATATTCTACTATTTAAGTATATACTATATTACGAAAATTGTAAAAAAATATGTATGCATTCAGTTCCTTTGAGTATGTATTTCACTTTTTTGTGAAACTACATACTTCATCAGATAAGTTTATACTTTAAAAAAATTCAAAATGCATTCGGTTTGCAAACATGGTCGGAGGATTGACTGAGTGTGACCTTTTCCACTTGCTCAAATTATTAGTCATCTTAGGCTTGAAGGAAGTAAAAATTTTGGCTGTAAGACACAATCATGAGAAACTAAAAACATGGGAGAGAATCTTCTCTGTCTTCATTTTTCTTGATTATCTTACCTCATGCTGTTTAATGGTGCTTTGGATTTTCTATTCAATGAATGCTTTAAGCTCTTTTTTTCATGTGCAAATTTAAACCTTTGTTAAATTATTTGTTATGAAAACTACTCTAATTTGTTGTTAAATTCGCAATTGGTTCATAGCAAGCTGCAAAGTGATACCATAAGGGAAGGCATATCCATCATTGTCGGTCAGACTAAGGAGAAACCACGCAAGTTCACTGAGACGATTGAGCTGCAAATTGGGCTGAAGAATTATGATCCACAGAAAGACAAGCGATTCAGCGGATCCGTGAAGTTGCCTTACATTCCTCGTCCAAAGATGAAGGTGTGCATGCTTGGTGATGCTCAGCATGTTGAAGAGGTAATTTTCAATTTAAATCAAATTGTTGGTTGTTTTGCTCTCTTACCTCTATAGATAGGTACATATGGAACTTTGTGATATTTTCCATTGGAGTCATAACATAGTTGAGATATGCATGATGGCAGTTCTTTAAGTGCTTATTTATCTACATTTATAATTAAAAGGTGAAAGGTATATAAATTTGCATTATGCTGTGCCATGCTAGCTTATTATGTTACTTGAATTCCAGTAGGATCTGAAAAGTTTATCTAACCACCCCATTGTGACATAGATGTATATTTGTCTGGTGTCTTGTGAGTTTAGATCTTTTATTATCATGATCATGAATGAGAAGCACTGAAGTGAAGTTGATATCGACGAGCCATGAAAAGATCTTCCTTATGCTTCTTATGTTGGCCAGAAATACCTTAGGGTTCAGTGTTGTAAATTTTAAAAATAATACCACTTAGTTTATTATAGATACAGTATAGTTTGAATCATATATTTCTTATTTAAGTTTATTTATCTATAAGAGCATGGTTATTCCCAGTGTAAGACATGGCTAATCAGTAGGTTCTGAAGCTTAATGCCTCTTTTAGACACCAATGCATGTTGCTTCCTGTTTTATTCCATTATTTTTGCAAATGATAGAAAGGAGACAGGTTGAATGATTATTGGATCCAACATGTGTGTACTTTGTATTGTTTCATAGATGTTTAGGACATCTGAGTTTTTTTATAGTATGCTGTCCTTGTTGTAATTGTTGTGATGTCGTGGATTAAATGTTTTTGCCTTTTCATATTCAGGCTGGAAAGATTGGGCTGGAGTCAAAGGATGTTGAGGAACTGAAGAAGATGAACAAGAACAAAAAGCTCGTCAAAAAGCTTGCCAAGAAATATCATGCATTTTTGGCATCTGAAGCCATTATCAAGCAGATTCCTCGTCTTCTTGGCCCTGGCCTTAACAAAGCAGGCAAGTATTTAATATGGATATTACTACATTTAATTATTTGTGCATAATGAGAAGAATGTTCAACACAGGGATCTTCCAAATTCTAGCGTTCCTATGTTGTGCATTTCTTATTGAATACTTAAGTTATATTCCGCGTCACTCAATCCCAACCTGGTTTCTGAGGACCTGGTACATGCATTATATGATGCCAAAGCTGTGGTCTTCTGATATTTCCGTGTAATTTTTTTGATGGCTGTGATTTTCAATAGTGACCTAGTCTCTTGCATGTTCTACATTTTTTTTCCTACCATAACCTGATTTCAGACTTTCAGTCAACCGGTTATTATATGTTAATTTGAAAAATAATTCAAACTCGTTGAAATATGTATGTGCATTTTGTTGGAAGATTTTATTATTTTCTGAATTGGTTTTGCACAGATTGATATTTGATCTACCTGGAACTGCAGGAAAGTTCCCTACATTGGTGTCTCACCAGGAATCCTTGGAGGCAAAGGTGAACGAAACAAAGGCGACTGTGAAATTCCAGCTTAAGAAAGTCTTGTGCATGGGGGTTGCAGTTGGGAACTGTGACATGGATGAAAAGCAAATTTTCCACAATGTTCAAATGAGTGTGAACTTCCTGGTTTCTTTGTTAAAGAAGAATTGGCAAAATGTTAGTTCCTTCATTCCGTCTCAACTATTGTCCTATTTACGTTTGAAATAAAAGTAATTTTGACTACTGGAGTTCTATTTTGCCTTTTTATCTTTTACTATAATTTGTTGAGTATCACTTATTCAATTGGTTTTCCTTCTCTTCTATTTGGATATACTGTGCATGCATGTTTTTTAAGTGATGGAGTGTGTTAACATGCTCCTTTTGTCTTTTTCTGGTTTAACATTTTAATTTGCATTTCAAGTATATGTTGAAAGTAAATTCTCAGCAAGCTGTGTAATTTCTGGAGGAGCTGATTATATGTCAATATGGGTGCTTCTTATATATGATGATCATTGAATTCCCCTTTTCAGCATGTCTTGTGGTTTTTTCCCTTTTTGGTTGATGATCGATGAGAAATGGATGCACAGAGAACACACAATTCTTTAGATTTTGATGTCACATGTTCATTCTTCTCACTAGCTTCTTGCATATTACAGTTAAAATAAGTGCTTTTATGCATGTCCAATTTTCTAATGATGAAATAATGTCACCCACTTGTAGTGGAACTTGATTATTTTCATTTGCAAATAGGTTAGCATGATCCGTCGATGATGAATTGTTAATGTTGAATATTGTTGTCTTTTTTGTTGTACAGGTGAGGTGCCTTTATTTGAAGACTACCATGGGCAAGCCTTACCGTCTCTTCTGAGCAGTAATATAGGGTTCTAAGACAAGTCGGCCAATCCTTTCCGGTAGATGTTTTTCAGCCTTGTTTTATTGTTACAATCTTGTACCTGAAACTAGTTTTTTTTTTGAATGATTCTGCGTCGAGCATTGATTCTGGATAGCTGTTGAGATTGTTAGCGCAAATTTTATTTAGGTTTTGCATGTTCTCTACTGTTGGGCATGGTTGATGCTCATTCTTGATGTCATGATTTATTGGAATTTATAAATTAAGTTGCATTGGTTCCCTCTTAGATCAATCTTAGTTCTTGCATTATGTAGTTGCATAGATTTTATATAGATGTTCATTCTATGTTATTGGCGTTGCATAGAATTGGCTGAAGGTGATGGTAATTCTATGCTTAATTGCGGGGCTTTTGGGTATTAAAAAACTTTTGATTGATCTATGCAATTTTAAATAATTGTTCTTTGAACTCTTTATCTTAAAATGTGATCGAATGCCAAGACACTTTTGGAATTTATAAAATAGTTTTGATCGGTTACAAAAAGATTTTTCTTAAATTACTAAGAAGATAAATTATCGAAATTAAATGGATAACTGGATTCAGAATATATACTACACACCGTTCGATAAACAAAAAATTATGTTTGATCCATATGGGAAATATATAATTGTTGAAAAGTTGATACTTTAGGGGATTGACTGCATTTCAGGACTAAAGGTGCAACTTGACCCTGACTTTTGAACTGTTGTAGGTCAGGTTTGAAATGATTAATTTTTTAGATGAAAATTTTCAATTGTTGAATTTATTTTAATCTTAAAATTTGGTTTCTTTTTTTCTATTTTCTCCCTCATTGTGTTTTTTTTTATTTTATTTTTTCATCTTTACTATTATTTTTTACATGGAGTAAAGATTGTTATGAGTTCAAATTGCTTAAAATGACACCGTTTTGAATTAGACCTAAATCCGTGGATTTGTTGGGTTTGTGTTCAACTCCTTGAATTCAAGGGCTGGGTTGGGTTTGGGTTAGCCTCCTCTAATTCTGGGTTGGTTGAGGTTGGGGTTGACCACCTATGCTTTCTTAAGATCTTGTTTAGATAGACATCTTAGTTTGGGACCTCCTCAATTTAAGATGTAAATGCGTGAAGTTTTACGTAGGGCTAGTTTGTATTTCCTTTGGGTTTTCACCCTCCTATTTATATGAGTATGGAAACCTACCATTAACCATAAAAAAAAAGATCTTGTTTAGATAGACTGATGAAGACTCCAATATTCAACAATTTTTTTTTTACATCCCCCCAATTGGGTGATGGGATCCTATTGTGGTTGAGACTTGAGACACATAAGTTTTGTGTCAACCAATGAATGATTGCCATGTATGCAGTGTATTTTTTTCACTTACTGTAACTTTCTTATTGAGCCACACTGAGTTCTTTTGGGCTGGTTTGACATGGGTATAAGTAGTGGGATAAGGAAAAATTATGGAGATAAGTGAAGGGGATGACAATTTATTTTAAAAATAATCAGGATAAAGTGTGGCCAGTTGTCTAGATTTTGAAAGGAAAATGATGATATTTTGTTTCACGATAAGTTAGTCTTAATTTTAGGGGATAAATATAAGTTTTGTTTATATTTATATTTGTCAAAACTGGGATAAAAAATCGGGATAAATGCTAGCCTAGCCATTAGGTGAAACAAAATATTTTTATTTTTATTTTAAAATTGGGACAACTACATGCAGTTTATTCCAATTATTTTTTATATCAAACAGGGATAAATTGTCATCTTATTTATTTATCCCTATAATTACTCTTATCCCATCACTTATCACCTTGTCAAACCCACACACAGGATCAAGTCTCCGTAATTGGCCTTTTTGCCTAGCATCCATTAGAGGAGCCCTTCTCTGTTTGTATACTTTGTCCTTTGTATTTTATATTTAACTTCCTAATCATGTTTATTTAAGTCAATTCACCTTTCTTGATTGGGGCACTTATGAAACTAACTTAAAAATACTATTACAACTTCATCAATTTATGTGTATGAAAGGTATAAAGAAATCTTTGATATGAGAATGCCTTCAATCTTTTCTTCCAATGGTAACATCTGACAACATAGTAGATTGTTGTTAAATTATGAGGTTTAGTTCCCATACGACAGTATCAAAATTGAAATTGATACTTTCATTGCAGTATTGTACGTAACAGATCCTTTGATAAAGACATGATACATCTATCAATATGTTAAGAGGTGGTTATAAAGATGCCACTTGTTTTTGTCATTAAATACTTGATTCGACTTTTTTCATGGAGCTATGAATTAAGAATAAATAGTTCTAATGAGAGAGGAACTGTGGATATATGTTTTGATGAGGTGATTGTAATGTCTGGATGCAACTTTGTGCACGTTTGTCCTCCAAAGCCTTCACAGCCTTGAAATTGGCTTCAAGGCATACTTGTTTGACTTGCAAATTTTTTTGTGGAAATGAAAATTTCAATCAGTGGCTGCTTTCTGTTGCTACATGGGGCACTTGGAAAATTTTGTTAAAACTATAGATTGAAAATAGAGACAAATGTGTAGGAAGAAAACCAATGGTATGGAATGGTCTAACTACATGTATCAGTGTTAAGTCTTGGGCGGTTATATATGCCTAACTCTTCTACCAACCAAACCTATCATAAGTTTTGACTTTGGGACCCAATTATATATCATTATTAATAATATGAAATTATGATAGTCTCTTAACACTGGTTATCAAGGATCGTGGGTCTATGTGAAGAACATGTGAGAGATGGTGTCTCACTCTTAATAATTGAGTGGGGCCGGGCCATCACAAGGGCTAACGGGGTTTCTATTGACAGAGGCCGATTGGACATTACCATGTAATGGCTTAGAGCTGAAGCGTGGGGGGTCTTGTGAGGTAATCGGTGCCCTAACAATCCATTTTTCTTCTTTTTGTGTTTTTTTTTTCTGTTTCCTTATTTGTAATTCACTTTTAGAAATAGAAGTGATGGAACAAGATCTATCTTAAAAAAAAAACAAAGAAGAAGAAGAAGAAAACACAGGTTATCAAATCTAGCTTGCTCTCCCATGTAATAGCCAAATATGATTGCGTTAATTTCAAATACTATGAATGATAATTGTAATACTGGCATAAACCATGATTAGTTTGAACTACAAGGAAACCATGCAATCATGACATTCTCTTATGCAGTGTTTTATAAATCGAATGGTTCAAGGATCACCCAGTCTGGTTAACCAAAATTGAATTGTGACATTATCATAATTATTTTTAATGATTAATTAATAATTAATAAAAATACAAAAAATAAATAAAAAAATATTTCTACAACTCCCTATTTAAGTTTCTATATGACATCATTTTCAAGCTCAAGTTCAAATTATTCAAAAAAAAAATTTGTAGTTAGATTTAAAAAATCACATGTTAAATCAGTGAGACCGGTTGATGGTTTAACCAGTCGATCGGTTGGTTCGGTTTGTTATTTTTTTAAAAATTGATCTTATGCCTCACTTTGATTAGGAGGGAGGGTTTTGAACTTTAAAGTGGATTGTTTACCTTAGCCTCCAAAAAAGCCACTCTCTTCCACTTTGGGACATTGTTCATAGGTTTACACAAAGGCTACGTGGACTAAAGATGTGCAAATGATCAAAAGAGATGGATTGAGGAACCACATAAAACTCCACATCTTACAAGTCATCAATAAAATATAATCCATGGAATCCCCAAAAAAGCACAACACATGAAAGTTTTGAGACACATGGGGGAAAAAAGAAGTTAGCTTAGCATGAAAGGAAATACTCACCTTTTTTTTTATTATACAATTCTAGATATCTATTGTAGTTTGCAGACAAACAGTTTCATTTATTTCCCTTTATAACTTATTGATGGAATGGGGGGAAGCTTTACTAAGCACATACCATGCCATATATTTCTTAGATAGAACTAATTTTTAAAACAACTTATGTTATAAATTGAATAAAATAATTGATTTCAGAAAATTTATTTTCTTTTAAATCATAAATTTCAAAAGTTGAAATGAAAAGTTGAAGGTTAAAAATATCCATTTGGAAATAATTATATAAAAATTGATTCTACAAAAGTAAAATTCATTAGGCAATTGGTTCTCTAAATGAGGCCTTAGTGGGTGAATGAAAATAACATTTTTTCTGTTATAAGAAAATGTTATCATAGTTTGAATTATAGGAAAATGGTAGAGACAATTCTGTTTTGAAGCTTAAATTCAGCTTACACATGGTTTGATTTTTTTGAAAGTATAAGTTCAATGAAGTATGTATGTTGATAGAAACTAAAATATATATTTAAATGAATACTTAATTAAGTACATTAACAAAAAATCATATACATTTTATAAAAGAACGCAAGATATGACTATAAAAAATATGACATATACCAATGCCGTCATTAATTAATTGTTGTCAGAACCACTCCTATTTTTAGACTGATTTCTCATGGTAAAAGGTATATGTTTTCATCCAGAAAGTATATGGATCCATCTTCCTAATGAAGCCATATACCTTAATGAAGCCATATACCTTTCATTATTTATTAGTACCAGAAATAAAATTATAATAGTGCTTATTCGAAAATTAGAGATTATTCTTCTGAATTTGTGGGGGCTATCTAATGTTGGACACTGCATTCCATAGGCTCTCCCTCTGTCTTTTAAGGTTGTTTCTCACTTTTTTCACCAAAAACATTCATCCAATAAATCCCCCCCCCATGGTCTGACAATACATATCCAAAGTTCCAAACATGCACATGATAGGTTGATCACTCCATGCCTACAGTTAAAAAAAAACCCAATCCAACAGTCAATAATTATTTCAGTTACCTCTCCAACATGAACTTCAATTATCACCCCCCCCCCCCCCCCCCCCCCCATTGAAAGTCACTTTCCACTCAAAACCCACCTATAAAAACCCCTCCCAACCCTCCAAACCTTTCCACCACAACGTCCCAAAGCAACACAAAAAACAAAAAAACAAAAACACAAACAGAGAGAGAGAGAGAGAGAGAGAGAGAGAGAGAGAGAGAGAGAGAGAGAGAGAGAGAGACCTTCCCCTCCAAAAACAATGGCAGAGCCTCTCCTAGTAGACTCAGAGAAACCTAAACCATACCCTTCCAAACCATTCAACAAGGTCTTCATCATGATCATCTCCCTCCCCCTCCTCTACTACTACTCCATACACATCCCCCCTTCCACCCTCATCAAGGACACCAAGTTTTGGTTCTTCCTCTCCAACACCATCATCTTAATTGTGGCGGCCGACTCCGGCGCCTTCTCCTCCTCCTCAAGCGAGGCCACAATGGACCTCTATGATGAGTACTTGAAACATAGAAGATCGAGAGAGGATTGCATTGGATCCATCGATGTGGTTCCCCCAAAAGAGATGCCGGTGAACTTACGATGCCAGTCGATCGCCCCGAGAGAGAAGCTGGTGAACTTACGATGCCAGTCAGAGAATGCCATCGTAGTTCACCAAGCGAAGGAGAAGGAGAAGGAGAAGGAGAAGAAGAAGGTTTTTCGTCGTTCAAAGACGGAGAAGCACTTCTTGCGAAGAAGGTCGGAGATGTCGAGGGAAGAGCTCAATAGGAGGGCTGATGAGTTCATAGAGAGAATTAACAGGGAGATTCGCCTTCAACAGTTGGCCGATGATGAGTAGCAGCAGTAGAAGAAGAGTGTATAGACCATCAAAAGGGAAATTTTTATATCAGCGTGTATTGATGAGATTCTCTCAGCACGTGATGTGAATCGTATCAATACGTACTCATATGAAAATTTTCTCTCACAAGAATGTAAGAATACGTGCGGAAGGGCATTTGGCGAAAAAATGGGAGGAGTGTTGAGAACACACCCCTCTTTTTCTTTCTTTCATTTTTCAATTTCAATTCTTCTCCTTCTTGTAAGTTCTCAGTTTTCTTGAGCAGTCTCATTGCACTAGTGGTCTAGCAGAGCAGTGCTTTTTTTTATTTTGCCCTTTGTGGATGTTCTTTTTATCTTGCCATTGTATCAAGATATTGTGCCTCAACCTATATATTTTTAATAAAATACTTGCATAAGCTGTTGATCTTATGTCTCCTTTATGGGACAAGCATGTTGAAGCAACATTTGTTTGTTCTTAAACCAACATATATATGAGAACAAGTCATTGTGAATGGAACTTCCATTGGCATGCACTGTTTTTTGACTAACCATACCATAATATCGGGTATTGACATGATATTGAACTTAATCCACTTTTATCTTTGGAAACTTAATAATCTGGTATTATTATACAAACTCTTTTTTTTGTGTAATCTATACATATTTTTAACTACAAATTTCACATTTATTTGCAATTTGTGGTAATATAAAAGAGAGAATGGTGATGGGTGTTTTTTTTATTAATAATTTTATATTAAGGTATTTAGTTTGTTTGTACCAAGGGATGAAAAAGTGATATAAATCTTTATCCATCCTTCTTTCAGGTAGAGATCAAAATGATATTTTAATAATGAAAATATTCACCACATCTTTGTTGTCAAATATTATTAGATGTGGTCAAATATTACTACAGTATCATTTTTTCTTTATACCATTCTACGAGATATTAGATATTAGTGATCAATGCTTTTAAGTTTATTAACATAACTATGACATCAAGTTGGAAAGCTCCATATTATGGAGCTCATCAAAGCTTACATTGGAAAATAGTTAGATTGATGGGTCCTAGGTAAAATTTTAAAAGGGCGCCCCTTGTAAATTTATTTAAATTTCTCAGAAGAAAAATTATTGATTCGAATACAAATCCAATAAAATAGAAGCAAATATAAATAAATAATATATATAAATTTAAAAGATGTTAAAAAATAAGACTATAACGCCCTAGCTTATACAACAAGATACTGAGTTTTGGACTCACAACTTTAAAACGTATTTAGGTGTATAAGAATTGTAATTACATATTAACATATATTATCTACGTATATTATCTTCCCTCGTTATGTGTTTGACTAACATTAACTCTTCACCCTCACCATCTCATGCATTCCATGAGCATCTTGAAACTCTCGACCTCTTGGCTATTCCAGTCGACCACCCCTATCAATGAGCCACATGTTACAAAGATGTACATTGTAGTTTACAACGATGTAAGAAATAGATAACAACAGCATATATAACCCTTTAAGATCAAAATCTTCATAAATTAAACAATGAATTATATAAGGTAAGAAATCCCTATAAAACATGAAATCATTATTTTATTAAATTTTGGGTACCTGTTGGGGTCCTAGATGACTGCTTTAGCCACCTATACTTAGGTGTCGTTCATGTTTATCATGCAATTAAGAGACTTCAGCTATGACTATCAGTAGGGGAATATGTTTTTCATGTTCTACCTAGATCACTGTGAAAATATTTTATGTAAACCTAATATGGTTAGGTATCCATCTGTGAAGAGTGTTTATTATTCCATACTTCGTGTTGGTCTCTTATTAGAATCATGATTGCACAATCATGCTATAATCTATTTAATTTGATTGAATGAACAAGATCTGAATGTTACATCTTCATGAAAGTTCTTTTTCTGTCCTGGATGTTGCTCCTGGACTGCTATTATTTAATATTGGTAGTATATCTGGCAAGAGATCTTTGTGTTTCCCTGCATGCAAGATACCTGTCTCTTTCATATTAAACTAATTGAAAGTGAATGTATAATGAGATATATATTAGATTCAAGGGAAAAATCCAAATAAACCCTTATAAACTGCCTGAAATCTATATAACCCCTTCACTTTTTTTAAAGTCCATTTAACACCTTAAAAACATATATGTAAATCCAAATAGCCCCCTGAATTAAATTTTTATTGACAGATTAACATTATTCTGTGAATATTCTGTCTGATTAACACCGGTTGAAAACATAGTATACTAAAAACTCCATACAATGTGTTAAAAATACAAAAAATCCTCAATAACTAACGATTTTATCTGGAGGGATAAAATCGTAATGTACAGAAGGTTTTCCGCATTTTTAACAAATTGTAGGGGGTTTTCGTATACTGTGTTTTTATTTAGGGTTAATCAAATGAAATATTAGTAAAATATTCCTCGTATATCAATGGAATTTTAACTCAGGTGATCATTTAGATTTATATAGATATTTTCAGAAGACTACATAGACTTTAGGAAAAGTTAGGACGTTATATGGATTTCAGACAATTTATAAGGGTTAATTGGATTTTTCCCTAGATTCAAAATTTTTTTTATAGCGGATACCTCGGTAATTTTATCAATTTTAAATCATTTTAAATATTAAAAAATATCATATAATTTTTTATTTTTTTATATAAATTCAGAACTGATTCAAATTTCTTTGGATAAATGAAAGGTTCATTTCATTGTAGTGTATCACCAACTAGTCAGACAAGATGATTTCACATTTGCTTTGTAACAATGTCCCACCCATTCAAAAAACATAAAATAAAAAATAAAGTCCCAGTCCCATCCAGCTGAAACTAATGGACATCGTGTCAATACGCTTTTAAAAAAATAAATAAATAAAAGTATTAGAGAAATATCCAACATTGGAAAAAACCTCTATTCACTGCTGCTGACAATGTGGAGATCATCCCTCCTTATACATAATGCAAACTTCCTAGGTATTGATTCTAACACTCACAACCAAAAAAGAGGGTATTGCCGACGGACTCGTGTGTTTTAGGGCGACGGACTTACTCCGTTGAAAGCTTGGGACGGATATTGTCCGTCATAAAATTCGTCAACCCCATAGATCTTTCTACACAGTTAACCAAATACATAAATTTTAAAAACAAACCGTATCCCCTAATTTCGCACCCACTTCCCCCGCACAGAAACCCTAGATCCCCCAAATCTCACCCATCCCTCCCCTACGCCCATGATATTTTTTGGTAGAGGCGCCTCCCACAAGCCCTAAACCTACCAACCACCTATCGGCCCCATATTAAATCCCTCCCAACGGAGAAGGTAGTAGCAGGTGCTTCACCACCATTGATGACCCCGGTTGGTGCGGATCTGGAGTTGCTGGGAGAGTTGGACGCAATGGAGAAGGCCTGCCTCTGTCCATCCCTGTATCATATATATTGAACTCTGGGTACCCAAGATTAATTTTCCTTACCTTTGCAATAAATTGGCTGGATAATGATCAAAGGAACAGAGAGATGATACGTTCAGTTTTTTATACAGTTGCAACAATATATGCTGAAGCCATGAAATTGGTTTTGCAACCTCCATATGGTGAAGCCATTTCATTAACACATCGTGATATGTAAAGAATGGAAATGATGCTAATAGTTGCTAGGTTTTCATTCAATTATTTCTGTTGGCATTTATGATTCTTGGTTATGCTGAATGCTCAAATTGTTTATTTGCATACATTATTGATGGATCATCTCAAAGACATATGAGGTATGATAGCATGTTTTATCTATTGTTTTATTCTTTTTTAATCATTTATATTTACTTATTGAAAACAAATGATAATTGTTATTTTTGTGTTCATAAATGTTACTTGTGTAACCCATCCAGAACTGGAGATAAATGTTAGAGGTAAACAAAAATCTTCTTCCTATGGGCTCTGTCAAGGTACATGGTTAGTTCTATGGTTAAACTTTTCATTTTGCATTTATATGATCAAATTTAATCTTTCTATATGGTTAGCCCCAAACAGAGTAATGAGATCACATATAAATAACCATGTTCTTTTTTGCTTTGAGTCTAAGTATAGGATTTTTTTAAAAACTGATTATCATTATATTGTACAGTTTCAACAAAAAGAATGTAACTGCGTAAGTAATATTTTGGTATGACTGAATCCATGCATGCCCTTCTATGATGTATTAGACTATTTTTAGATCCTCGAATTTTTTTTATTTTTTACCGATTTCTTTCCTGAATTATCCGAACTGAATTGAACAAAACCACTATGAAATGATTATTGAATCCCAAATTTGTGACTATGGGCTTGACTTGTTTATTTTTAGGTGCATAACTGATTGGTTGTCCTCTTCAAGCTCTGGAACTGATGTGTGGTTTCAACAATAGCCCCAGGTGAAGATATAATTTTTTACAATTTGTTTTACTTGAAAATCTATTTTTTTTTCTAAGAACATTGAGGAAATTTTTGTTCTTTTAAAACTTGAGGGTCAACTGTATAAACCTAGTTATTCTCTCATGTTACTTTTTTTCCACAAAGTTTAATATATTGACATATTTTTTACTTTTTTTCCACAAAGTTTAATATATTGACATATTTTAATATACTGCAATCAAACTTAAGGTTATGGATATGATTGGTGTAGATGAACATGCACATAGATGCATCTTTTTCATATCTTAACAATATTTGCAAATAACTTATGGAAGAGAATGTATGAAATATAACATGAGTAGAAATTGATTGCTTAAAGGTGGATCAGCCTTCTTAATGCTTCATGCTAACTGACTTAGTCAAAAAACGCGATGATAGTGCATAAAGTTGTTAGTTATAGCAATTTATCATAGTTATCAACTTCTAGAGGGTGGCTGGTATGATTCATATGATTCATATTTCATACTGGAAACCATCTTACATGTGACTGTTTATGTAATATTTTGTTAATTTCTTCTATTGGGCTAATCAATATATACGCTATAGATTTTACTAACTTTCCAATTATACTTTTGCATTCTTTGAAATACTTCATGATTTGATTTTGAACTTTTTGTCATGGTTCTGATGGCACTATTGGTTTTGAAGCATAAATGAATTCATATAGCATGTGTGAGTTGATTGGTTTTGAACGTGTGTATTTTTAGTTTCAACTTTGATAGGCTATAAGCATTTGTTATTTTAAGTTGCATGTAAATATCAAAACTGGACTATATATAATGGTGGAGACATGTCATTGGAATTTTTTTTCCTTTAATTTTTTCTCCTCAAAGTTCATCAAATTTGTTGTCCCCATTTGGCTATAACATTTTACTCTTTTTCTTCAGTGGGAATTCCAAATTGGTCTTTCTGTTTCACATCTCAGGCGGTGATGAGGAGTTGGTTGCTCATTACATTCTGGAGGTAATACATTCTTCTTTAATTAATATAATATTCCACCATGACTCACTTGGTGAAGTTGATGTTGGAGGATTTGTTATATGGCCTCATAGATATATGTTTATTGTTCGAGGTATTTATATATTTTTTTGTTTTGATATTCATCTTGCTCATAAGAACTTGATTTTTCAATAAACAACTAACTTTATATTTGTTGGTGGAATGTACTGGTTGATAGATCACCTGTAGGGGATGATGCATTTAAATTGTTGCAAGGACAAAAGATTTTTTGGATGGGTGATCTTTCCATACAAACAGCTTTTTGTTGTTTGTTTGGGTGGTAGGCGTTTGTTCCTTTTTTACTAAAATTTTTTGTCGTCCTCTTGCCTTGTCAATTAAACATATCTTTTGTTGAGTTTAACTTATTAATAATATTTCGTTATGTAAATTTGTCAATTAAACATGGACTTGATGTAAATTTACCTTTTTTATTTTATCAATTATGCTAATTATTTAATTTGAAATTAATTAAAATTTTATCAGGTGACTTATTTTTTCTACTGGAAATGAGGCACTCCATTTGCTGATGATCAAGCTATCTATAATGCAATGACCTGGTGGGAGAAGATGGACAATGTTATTCAACTCACTTGGAACAATTTGTTTATAATTGTGGTGCCTGTTGATTTGTAAGTATAGTGTTAATACAATTCTACTTTTTAATGTACCTTTTAAGTTTTAGCTTTTGTAATGATATGCCATGGGGATCTTTTGAGATGAAACCCTTGCATGGAACACATTGTAATAAATGTTTTCAAAATATTTTATTTTCAAATTTCCAGTTTCATCATTTGTATTAGTCACGATTATAGTATTCATCATCATTTACACCTTTCATATGATTTCTTTTAGGATAGCTTCATAGATTTATATAACATATAATCAAAGTTTAATTTATACCTTTTTGTGTGCAGGTTGTTTGGTATTTTCCTTCCAAGAATATATTAAGACGTCACTTGGTGATCTAGTGAAAGACAAGAAGAAGAAATCGAAAACCAAGCTATATAGAGTTGTGTTGTATAAATTTTACAAGAAAGTAATATCCGGCCTTTTCTTCTGTAGTGATTTAACAAAAAACAAAGGTACAATTACATACTACTTGTGTAAATGAAAATATTTTATTGTACGAGTTTACTTTTATAGTTCATATTTAAATTTGAATCTTATAAATTTATTTTATGAAAATTATCTCCAATGTATGAGTTGAATATCCAAATGAATGTTGAATTTATATTATATTAATATTTTATTTATATAATCATCGGATATACAAGTTTGGGTGAAAAAAGAGGAAAAGAAGGATCCTAATTAAGAAGAATAGTTGTAAAACCGCGACGGTTTTAATCCGTCGCTAAAGGGGAAAGTAAGCCATGCTTTCACAAATATAGATACCACGACGGCCCATATTCGTCGCTGAAAGAAGCTAGCGACGCCCATATCCGTCGTTGTAAGGAGCTACTGCGACGGACCATATCCGTCATTTTAAGAAGCTACCGCGACGGCCTATAGCCGTCCCACGACTTTTAGCGACACTATCAACTGAGACGGGCATGCGACGGCCTATGTCCGTCGCAAAAGGGATTTAGCGACGGCCAATGGCCGTCGCTAAAAGTCAATTTTTTTGTTGTGACTATTAGATCAGATTAATCAAAGATTTTTGTGACATTGATGTCACCTAATCCAAACTAAAGCATACACCCTCTTATATTGTAAAAACAAAGCATGCATTTTGAAATGAATGTTCAAGGAGTTAATTGTAAAGTTGATTTATTCAACTGTGCATAGAATCTATGATTAATAAAAATAATTACATTCTGAAATCATAAATAGTCATGATGATATAGCTAGTGATGTAAAATTATGACTAATTTAATAATCCAAATTATTTTGGATCAGTGATCGATATATAAAAAGACACATCTTTTCATAACTCTGAGAATGATTAACTTTTTATTAAAATTACTCATGATTTATTCTTTAGATTTCAAAATAGTAAAAATATTGTTGACGTGGCATAAATCATTTATACAATCTCTTTTTTCTGAATTAAAAAATATAAAAAATATAAAAATATTTATATTGAATTCATAAAAAATAATCCCAAATTTTTTTATTTGTTCAAAATCTTTATTTTTTTGTTATAATTTTTTTTATTACATGACACCTGGATAAACGGGGGAATTTTTTTTTATATAATATTATGCATGACACATACAATCCCCTACTATTAATTCATCTTGGGATATTAAAACAAACAATTTTTTTAAGGAAAAAATCTATATAAACCTATGACTTTTCCTGAAATTCATATAACTTTTGAAAATATTTATGTAAATTCAAATATCCCCTGTAAATTAAATTTTCGTTGACAGATGGATAATGTATTCTGTTTGATTAACCCTGAGTAAAAACACAATATAGCAAAAACCTTATATAATGTGTTAAAATGTAGAAAATCTTCTGTAAACGATAATTTTACTCATCTAGATAGGTTTTATATATAATACATTTAATGAAATAAAATAATTATTTATATATAACTTTAACACATTGTAAAAGATTTTTGATATATTGAATTTTTAGTTAGGGTTAACCAAACGGAATATTTATAGAATATTCCTCATCTATTTTTATTCAATAGACTATTTGAATTTACATAGATATTTTCAAGGAGTTATATAGATCTTAAAAAAAATCAAGCATCATATAAATTTCATACAGTGTAGAGAGGTTGTCTTGATGTTTCTTTTTAAATAATAATTTCAAATTTATCCTGGTGTGATCAACATAAGTTATTGACACCAATGACACGTCAATCATTCTTGAAAAGTTTTGGCATGTAATCAACCGACCACATCAAAAAAGACACAAAAAGCATTCCAAGATTCCATCAAAACCAACAAATATAATATAAAACATAAAGTACAACACACGGGTTTTATTTCAACGTTGTTTGTTTTATATAAAACTGCCTCCGGTAGTAGATTATAAAATTGATTTTTCACTGAAGCTTTCGTATAAAATTGATCTTGCATTATTTCCTCAGCTTTTGAAAACGTAATTTTTGTGTATTAATTGTCAGAAATTTATTTTCTGTTTCAGTTTTTTGTTTAATTGTATGATTATAACTTTATATAAATGTGAAAAGCTGTACAGACACTACTAGAATTTTTTTTTTTTAAAAAAAGAAAGAAAAAAATGGGGGAAAAAAGTGACATTCAGGTCCTTGAAAAGGGAACGCGTGGGATGAGAGCATCTTTGGATTTTTGTTATTGAATGAGATGGTTGGACAGGTGTCTCTCTGATTAGGTTTTCCTAAGTTTTTAATTTTTTTGGTTTTTTGAATTTGTGTAGTGGGTGAATGAGGTGTCACTTTTAGGGGTGCTATTTATCAATAGTTTGGGGCTTGCGTGCATGATTGGTTAGGACTATTTCATGGTTTTTTACATGTCTAGGGATGATGTGTCAAACATTGGTTGGATGTGACTTGGAGGATGAGCTTACATTTCACAACTCGAAAAACATTTCACAACTAACTCGAAAAACTTTAGTAATTCTGGAAGTCACATAACTGAGTCTGACTCAATTGATACTATCAGTCATACATGAGATGTTTTGTGTTCTAATATGAATGAATTTTTTTGATAAAATCTATGATCAGACCGACAGCCCAACCCCACAGGAGAGAATATATTATGCATTGATTGGACATGGGTGCTTGGGGTTTCACCTTTGACCTGAATTTTTGTAAGGGTATTTGGATTTTGTTTTTTATTTTTATCGTATTTATTTGGTCTATTTATTGTTAGGGATGAGATAAATTAAAATTTTCGAAGAGCCAATAGTATTAGGGTTCTATTGAGGGAAATTGACACCATTGAGGGGAGAGAAAAACCTAAACCACTTTTGGAATTCGATTAATTACTTAATACAGTGAATTGATTCATCTCCCCCATGGATATATGTAATTTTGGCTGAATCATGAAAATTTATTTGTTCACGTGCATGAATTTGTTTTCGTTATTATTTTGCATATGTTGAAATCTCTCTAAAGATGTCTATGTGTTAACAGCAAAATATTTCATAAGTTTAATGAAATAAATTCGTTTATAAGAAAAAAATTGCATACTCAAATGAATTAAATGTATATATTTTTATGTTTATTATAAAAGATTATATACTAAGATGACGGAGTATATACTATGTCATTGATGTGGTGACTGCATAATAGAATATAAAATAGACTGAGTATATCGTTGTCCTTGGTCAAGTATATATATATTTAAAAATCAATATGCAAAAAGAACGCAAAAGGAAGTGTAACATTTTCCTTGGGCCAAGCTATTCCCACTGCTCCTTTTATTTCACCCACAACCCAATTAAACCCACTTCCTATCATTTTATTTTACCCTAAATCCACCACCTTATAAATACCTGACTGATAATATATATTAAAAAAAAAACCAAAATGTGTGTATATGCAAAATGATTGCAAAAAGACTAAGCCCATGTTTGGTTGAGGAATAAAAGGGGTATAAAGTGGTATATGGTAGAATAAAGTAAAAAAAAGTGTTTGGAAGAGTGGTATAACATGGTATAGGTATGCCAGAATAAACTAGTATAAAGTGGTATACAGATTCCAACCAACCTCTGGAATTAAAGTTATTCTAGGTTATTCCACCCAAGAATAAGTGGGCCCACTGTCAAATCAACTGTCATCACCTCTTATAAATCACATGTCAAATCAACTATCATTACTTTTTTACCTTTTATAAATCCTTATCCATACTTTATTCACATTTTATCCAAACAACAAAAAATTTATTCTTACGTTTTTCAGCGAGAATAATTCAAAACACAACCAAACACAAAATCACTTTATCCTTATTTATACTAGAATAATCATAAACATCAGAATAATTTAATTCTCGAACCAAACATGGGCTAAGGGTAACATTTCCTTTTGGATAATGTTATGTACAGTCCCATTTTCAGTCTCAATTCTAGATTATACATGTTTTGATTTTATAAAAATAGTATATCTTGACATATGATTTTATAAAAAAATAAAATATATATTCCAATGAATTGTATGAATGCATTTATAAAAAATGTGGATATTTTTTTATCGAAGTATATACTAAGTTAATGTGAGTATATGTTTTGGTGATTTTTTTTTTTATCGAGGGGAGATTGAAAAAGAAAAAAAAAGTGTGTAACAGCACCGTTTCCTTTTCCATTTGTTGCTTCATGTGGCCTGAGTTTGGCCTGGATCATGTTGAAAATTTTGGGCCCATAAATAGCAGTCAAGGTCCATCCCACTAAGGCCCAGAGCCCAAATTGGTGGGGCTGAGCTTGGGCTCTGGCCCGTCTCCTTTTGAGGGGGCGCTAATACACTTGTCCACTTTGCATACCCTTTGTAGTCCTTAGATCACTAACTCATGTGGTGTATGAAATCCGCTAACATAATATACACTCCACTATCTTATTATATGTTTTATTATAAAAAATGTAAAAATCTATGTTTCAATTCGTATGAGTATATACTTTATTTTTTTTAATAAAAGAATATACTTAGTTATGTATTTTAGAAGAAAAAAAAAATCAAAACATTGCCCCCATTTAAACCACACAGGCGCACACACAGTTTGAAATGATGCAGACACCATTCCCACTGTACTTACATCGGTTCATCATCTCATCAATGTCTGACTAATAAGATAGCTTTCCCTAATAAAAAAAATCACCCAGTGGACCACCTTCCACATCTCTTGTCTTCACCATTCGATTGAATGTACCCCAGTTGGATGGTGAATACAAGATAATCTCATGCTTGTAAGATGTAAGTTATGATGTTTGCATCATATCACTCATAGTAACCTCTAATTATAGTGGTTATTGAAGTGGAGAAAGCTACATAAAAAATTGTGTATGGCACCAAATAAAATTAGAGATACTGGCTTTTTAGTGGGCCAATAATATTTTTTAACAAATTATGTACTATGTGCGCATGTGGCTAACAGACACGTAGGACTGTAAAATGGGTTGAATGTGTAACAACGCTCCTTCAAAAAAAGATCATGGTCTGGTTTAACCCTCTATTATAAAAAAAGACTATGTGCGCATTGGCACAATTTTATAGTCATTCATGGAAAAAGATAAATAAAATGCCACATACTGCAACATATAGAATCACTACACAATATGCATTTCTACTGTACCAATGTATATTTTATTATGAAAAATTTAAACATATATGCATTCAAACCATTCACATAGATGCTTCATTTTATTAATTGGACGTATGTACTTCATTAGATATGTACATGCTTCAAACAAAATTCAATAATGTGTTCGAAAGTGATTGTAGTAATGGATTTCCAAACCCTGAAGCTTAATTAGAGTATGAAGAGAGCTTTATGTTAACAATGGAACAACA
Source organism: Acorus calamus (assembly GCA_030737845.1). Classification (NCBI taxonomy): domain Eukaryota; kingdom Viridiplantae; phylum Streptophyta; class Magnoliopsida; order Acorales; family Acoraceae; genus Acorus; species Acorus calamus. The sequence continues at coordinate 8,067,105 of CM060866.1, read as the reverse complement.
GCTACCACAACAACTTTGATCATCCAATGCCATCAACTGATTTCCCAGTCAAATTAAATGACTTCATAGTCAATTTCAAACCCTTGGTATGAGAAAAGCAATTGAACATGCCAAGACTCTCAGAGCAGGCATATATGAAATGCAGCCCACATTTTCTTTTCTTTATTTTTTTGCATCACCTTCTCTTTGGTTAATTCTCTATGTTTTGTGGGTCCTGCCCTCATTTAGATTAACTGTTCTTGTTGGACATCTCTGCTTTAGGCTCCGTTTGGAAACACAGATTGAAAAGTAGATTTTGGAATAAAGCTGCTTTTTAAGATGATTTTAGACCTTGACTTTTTTTGGATGCTTTTTTTTTAATTCAGGAATCAATATTTGGAAGGAGTTTAATGTTTGGTAGAAAAAATTGCTTTTCAATTCAAAAAATCGATTCCGACCAAAAACGTTCTTTTTGAGATTTTAAAAACACGGATTTCGAGAGAGAAATTAAAAGGAATCCAGCTTTTGATTCCGCCGGAATCCGACCTATTTGGCTGCACGATTTTGAGATTTTAGCTTTTCAAAAAGCGGAATCCGCCCAAACTCGTTACCAAACGGAGCCTTAGTCTTTGTGGTCTCTGTAGGCCATAACATGGAACTGTGTCGTTTGGAAGATTATTGCCATGATATATATATCTTGCATTTAAGTGAGATCTGCTTTTTATTGTGAAATGTCTTGCATTACTCTCTTCTCGTTTTCAATAATTTATATATATTTTTATCTCTATGTGTTTAGAAAGTATTAATCATTCTTGTAATTATTTTTGCATACAAGAGGTATTTAAGTTTTATAAAATATATGCTTCCACACATGCTCGAATGAGTTGAATGCATACATTATTTTCATTTTTCATAATAAAATATTAATGACATAACAAAACAAGTACTAAGTGATTTTATATACTTAAGTGGAGGAAAAAACATCACATTTCACCTCCTTCAATTGGGTTAGCTAGGTGGTGTGATTAGGAATGATTATATGAGGTCTGACTGACAACAATGAATAGGTATCTCACTGGACAACTATAGAAATATGTAAAACTACTGGCAGGGATATAACAACTAACAAGCAATGTTTTAAAAATCAGATTGTTCATTCAATCAGAAAAATAAAAATAGGTTAAGGGTCATTGGTTTAACTGGATTCTAACGGTACATTATCATGACATAATAAGTATATAAATTAATAATAATAATAATAAATAAATACATTTATAAAAATATAAAAAATCTTTGCATAATTATATAGTGTTAGTTTTACTACTTTTTAAATTTTTACTTAACATCATAACATGAGCTTATTATATAAAAATATAAATTTTTATTATATCATATTTTGACCAGTAATAAATCAAAATATCTATGATTATAGAATCACTTGGTTTAATCAATTCGTAACTGGTTTAAAAGTCTTTGGTTTAACCGGTGGGATGATTGGATTTTACCATTTATACCATCGGGTTTTGAGGATAAGTCAAACCATAATTCAAAACATGTGAAAATTTAACTGCTAACAAGGACTGCATGTAACAACGCTCTATTATAATCCCACACACTAACAAGGCCTGCGTGTAACAACAATTCATTAGGACGACATGGGTTCAATACCGAACCAACCCCCTTGGGGGAGTATTTTTTGTTGACTGTGGGTCTGTGCCTACTTATGTTGTACTACCCCCTTGTGAGCTCTAAAAAGGAAAAAAAAGAAAAAAAAAAGAGGAGCAATGAAAATAATTTGGAAAAATTTGATATAAGTCCATGTAAATTGCTGTTTGTTTGAAGGAATATTCCTATGAATATTCCGTTTCTTAACTGAAGTCTTCCAATTAAAATTCAAATATGTCCTTGCAAACTATAGTATATCTAATTTAGTATTTTTGAAAACTAAATTGCCCTACCTTTTCCTGCAAAGATCTATGTCTAATCATTAGTGGTGAAAGAAAAAGAAAGGGAAGAGAAGAGAAGAGACCATTGGAAAGGGATTTTCCATCTTCAAATATACCATTTCATCTTCAATTTCATTTCAAATACAATCTCCTTTTCAAATTTAGCTTCAAAACTTGTGACACCCAGTATGTTTTGTTATTTGTAAATCAAATAATAATTAAAATAAGATATGGAGAAATGAGGAACAAATTTTACCCCATAACAAACCATAAAACCCCAATAAAAATAAGGGTAAAAATAAGAAAGAAAGAAATGAGTTCTTCCTTGCAAATCACATGATAAATAAAATAAATCCCAATCGGATAGGAACAACTAGAAAATATGAAACAGACTTTAAATTAAAAATAAAAATTCATATACAAAAGAAAATAAAAATTCCAATAAAATAGTGATTTTTAATAGAATTTGGGGCCCTCATAAGAACAGTTTGAACCTAAACTGGATCAATAATGCAGGTCCCCTATAACATTAGCATTAAGCCCTAATCCAAAAAAATCAAATTGAATAACATTATACTCATGACGAAATGCCATTTCAAATGGAACTCTATAATGAACTAATCCAAATCATTTGAAAAACAAATGTTTACAAAAAAATATATCAAGTGAAAACATTCATTAAAACCCTAGAGATTTCTTAATTACTCAATTGGTTTGTTGAAGTCGACTATCTCCAGGGAATCAGAGGCTTGGAATGGCTTCAGGAGACACACTAATGGCTTCAACTGAGGCGTTGATGGGTTTCATGGAGGCTTTATTAGGTCTCACAGGCTTCGAGGAGGTTGCATTAGGGTAATATGATAATCTAACATGTTTAGTTAGGATTAAAATAACAAATTTCAAATAAGACAAAGATTTATGTTGATTTAATGATTTTATTGGGACTAAAATTGATTTATCTAACTTTAAAAGGGAGTTATATCAATTTATCCCTAATAATTTCTATTCCAAATATCCAGATCACAATTCAAGTGGTCCCTACCACATGTAATGAACCCCTACAATTTTTTCTTAAAGAAGAAGAAAAAACACTAAAATCCATTGTCTTCTTTATCTCCGGCAAGTTGCTAGCCGTCCGATGAGGTTCACTCCCAACAAGAGTTTTGGGTAGCCAAGGAGGGACACACACATCATTTGGATGCTAATTAGGAAACATAAGATTAGTAATCTTCTTTATATTATCTACATATCTATTTATAGATTAGATTAAGTTAATCCGACACATTGATTTTCTTAAAAAAAAAAATCCGACACATTGATAGATTACATGTGGGTTTGATTAAATTAATCGTGGTGATTAATTGAATTAAGTATATCTTTACTTTTGATAATCATCAACTCCATTTCCAGCACCACCATATGTTGCTTGTTTTCTTTTCTTGACTAAGGATAAGACAACAAGCAAGACTTGATTACATGTGGGTTTGATTAAACTAATCAGTCAAGTTGAATAATAAAACTTTATTATTCAATTCCCTGTTACAGTGATTGTTAAAAACAACAAATATTTTTTGAAAATAGGTAGATGTTTATTACCTGATTTCATTTCTGAATTCGAATTACAAACTCCGAAATGAGGGAGGGTAGAATAATTAAAAATTGGAAATAAATTTACAAAACCTCAGCGATCCTAGGATGTCGCCTAGCTCCCGATTATAAGAGACATCTAACCATTGGGAAAACCATCATGTTCGCCTCTCATCCCGCGATGCTCAAATTCCCCTCTCGGAATCGGACGTTTCCACTCTTGCGATGTATTGCCCCCAGTCCCTCATGTATCTCTAAACATGTCCCATATATTTCCTGGTATGCCCTGGCTCCCGTGAAGACGACTGCGTTCCTTGTTCGCCAAATGGTCCATGTTGCCACCGGTATGATAGACTGCAAAATCGCAGCGGCCCGTCTATCCCCTGCTCTCTTCATTTCCTTCCCTACGGTGCACATCTCGTCCAAGGTTTAGAAGGAGGTGTGTAACCCAGTTTATCGTCCCACCGTGTCCCAGAACGTGCACGTCATCGGGCATTCACAGAACAAATGCACCACCGTCTCTGCGGCCGACGTGCACATCGGGCAGTCTGTTGGTTCGGAAGGTACCCATCTCTGCCAGTACACCTTCGTGACGAGGCGTTCAAGGTTTACAAACCACATAAACACCTTAATCTTCAATGGTATCTTCGGCCGCCATATTTGTTTGTACTTCGTGCTCACCCCCGTGCCTCCGGATGAATTCGCGCTCCACCTCACGTAGGCGCTTTTGACAGAGAACTGCCCATTCGTGCCTGTCCGCCACCTGAAACTATCTTCCACCTTGGCTTGGATAGTTGACTGCCCGTTGCTCTCTAGAAGTGCTGTGTATTGCTCGAGCTCAACCGCGCTTAGACGTGCTCGGGAGAGTTCGATCTGCCAAGTCCCGCTGTCTTCATATTGAAATTCCGATACGGTCCCTTCCTTCCGATTTGCTAGGCGATGGATATCCGGGGCGATCTCACGTAGGCTTTCCACCCCGCACTACCTATCCGACCAGAATTGGATATTTTCACCGTTACCGACCGTCCATGCAATCTCCCTCTCCATGTTCCCATGGTCCGCGAACAGACCCTTGCATAATTGTGTCGCTCGTCCGTTAAGTCTGCCATTTCCTTTCTTCCTCTCCCTATCCCCCATATCAATCTTTGATGAGTTGCGTCACAGTGAACTGCATCCCGAATACCATCTCCAAGTCCATTTAGCCAGAAGGGCCTTGTTCATGGTTCGTAAATCAAGAACCCCCAAACCCCCCTCCTTCTTGGCCCTACAGACCGTAGCCCAGTCGACCAAATGTGGAGTTCAACTAGTCTCGTCCCCACCTCACTATAGAAACAGACGCCGAATTCGATCAATTTTTTGTAGTACCCCATCGAGATTATGAACACAGAGAGGTAGAAAAGTGGGAGATTCGTCAATACTGCTTGGAGTAGAGTCAACCTCCCGCCCCAGCTTAGTAATTTTCCCTTCCACCAAGCCAGCCGCCTCTCGAAGCGCTCAACCAGTGGATCCCAGTGTGCCTTCATTAATCGTCCTTTCACCATCGGGAGTCCTAGGTGTTTAGTTGGAAACCCTCCCACCGAGAATCCCATACACTCCGTCAAACTGTTTTCCTCCTCGCTTGTGATGTGCATCCCATGCAACGTGCTTTTTTGCAAGTTTAGTGTGAGGCCTGATAGTAGCCCGAAACATAAAATAATAAAACGTAGTTCACACACACTTCGTGCGCACGCTGCGCTTAAGAGGATCGTATCATCGGCATACTGCAGGATTGATACCCTCTTCCCTATGGGAGCACTTGCCAATCCAGTGATCCAGCCGGCCCCTTCCGCCTTCGCACATAATCTGCTTGGAATGCTCGCCACTAGCACGAATAGAATGGGTGATAGGGGTCACCCTGTCTCAACCCCCTGTTCAAAGGGAAGTAACTAGTAATCTCACCATTGACTATCACCGAGGCTCGCACCGTGTCTATGCATTATCGGATCATTCGGATCCACCGTGTTTGAAAGCCGTGTTGCTCTAGCAGCCGCAACGGGAAAGCTCTATCTATGCTATCATAAGCCCTGGCAAAGTCCAATTTGAAAATGATCCCCTGCCTTTGGTCTTTGTGAAGGGCTAAAATCACCTCCTGGGCTGATATAAAACCCTCCTGTAAGAGTCTCCTGGGCAAGAATGCCGATTGCGACTCATCCACCAACTCGCCACACACTATCTTCAACCTGTTGGCTAATACCTTAGCGATTATCATATATGCCCCGTTGACCAAACAAATCGGTCGGAAGTCCTCCACTCGCACGGCTCCTTCCTTCTTGGGTATCAGCACGAAATGTGATGCATTCAAACATCCCACGCTTTGTGAACCTTCATAGAATTCATCAAACATGTGCATCACATCCTCCTTCACAATGTCCCAGTATCGTTGGAAAAAAACCAAGCCAAAACCGTCAGGACCTGGGGCCTTGTCCCCCTCCGCCGGAGTCACCGCCCTGTGGATTTCGATCTCCGAAAATGGCGCTTCTAGCATTGCTAGGTGGTCCTAGTTTAGTTGTGGCAACTCTCGGTCCTCCCATGTCGGTATCCACCCCCTGCATTTTCGAAAGGTCCTTTTGAAATGTGCCACTAGTTGATGTCGGATGTCCTCCGGTTCCTCCCAAGTCGTGTCCGTGATTTGAATCTGTGTGATGCGGTTCACTTATGCCTGTTGCTCGCCGCCCGGTGGAAGAACTTCGTGTTGTTATCACCCGCCTGTAACCACAAGGCTTTCGACTTCTGATGCCATTCCATTTCCTCTTGCTTGAGGACGTCCGCGAGCTCTCCCTTAGCTCTCGTCTGTTTTCTCTCCCTTCCTCCTCAAGGTCCCCCTCCTCTTTCTTGTGTAGCTCTTGAATGAGTAGTTGTAGTTCTAGCTTCTTTGCCTTTCTGGTGGCTTGGGCTGTCTTGCTCCATTGCTTCAGAACCCTCTCCAGTCTTCATAATTTAAAGGACACCGATGAGCACCTTTCAAGCCACTCGCACTAGTGTTCCAGGAATTGCGGATTAGGCCTTCGACCCCCTCAACTTCGCACCACCAGAACATGAATCGGAAGGGGCTCGACTTGTGCCTTACTGTGTCCGCTGTTAGTAACAATGGAACATGGTCAGAAGTCGTCCTCGACATCCCCTGGACATAGCAGCCTGGGAAAAGGTTTTCCCATTCATCATCAATGAGGACTCGGTCCAATCTAGCGAGCAACGGCTCCTCGCGTAGATACATGTATATTGTTGATTGGAGATCGGCAAGTTGATGAGTCCCTCCTCCTCTATCCAATTTGAGAATGAGTTCATGGCCGGGGTGGCCTGGCCTACCCTGTTTCTCTCCATGCTCCGAGTCACGTTGAAGTCACCCATGAATGCCACCAGTGCGTTCCACCGTGCCCGCAAATCCGACAACTCCTCCCATAAACTGGCGCGAGCCGCGTCCGCATGCGGCCCATAGATACTGGTGCAGCACCATCTCCCTCCTGACTGCTTCTCCTCCAGCAAAACAGCAATTGAAAATCAACCCACCGATTGATCGACTTCTCTCCAGAGACTTGAATTCCAGCAAATCAAAATCCCTCCCGTCGCCCCCCTCGCTTCTTTGAATGCCCACTCGTCTAGGACCCCCGCCCCCACTTCGTTGATGGTGCGTCAGTCCACTAATTCCATTTTTGTTTCTTGGTTGCAACAAATCTGGACTTTGTGTTCCGACACCATATCTCGAAGTGCCCTTCTCTTTGCAGGGTCATTTAGACCTCTGATGTTCCATATAATGCATTTAAACATAAAGAAACAAATTTACCCCCCCCCATGCGCTGATCTTCACTGTAGTTTACTGCGACGCAGTGTCGTCGAGGCAGGCCGGTTCCTCCGGTGACCTGTCGAGCGTGACCGAATTATCACCTGTTTCTATCTCGTCTTCCTTTAAGAAAGGACCATAAGCACCGAACTCGCCTCTTAGGGTATTCACAAAACTAGTCAAGTTACTCTGATCATGGACTTTGAATCCCAAGTGGTCAGCTCTTTTACGTGCCATCTTTACGCCGGTCCGCAGGTTTGGTGAATTCCTCGTGTTCTGCCCGGACAGTGTAGTTGTTTCCATGTGTTCCCCCAAACCCAGGTCCGAACCCCCCGTCCCAGCCTCTGTAAGAGTGTTAGCCATTCGCACTGCATTCGTGCTGGGGGAAATGGCGGGAGTTTCAAAATTGCCGAAATAAATGGGTGTGGATACCTCCTGCCTCGATTGACCCCTTCGGGTCCAGACCCATTGAATAGTCCGGCCGATAACTCTCTGGCCTCACCGTCCATGTTGGTGTTGCTTTCTGTTGACGTGTCCCCACCACCGTATCCGTGTCCCATGTGCTCCACCACGTCACCTTCCTCGTCCAGTCAGGTTGCGTGATCTCGCGGAACCTCCTCGTCAGGCGTTGCAGCCTTTCGCCGCTTCTCACCCGATGTGATACGATGTATTTCTGACCGAAGTGTGGGTCCCGAGGTGCCAATTCTTTGTGTGGAAGACACGCCTGCATAGTCTGACAGGGCCGTATCTCCCGCTCTGACCCCGTCCTCTACTTTTGACTGAGTCGGGCTCCTTGTCGAGTTGGCCCGGGTTGGTGTGTTGACTCGGACCTGTCTCCTCTTCCGCCATTGGGTATCCGTCCCCCGGTCCTCCTCCTCCCGCTGCATGTGTCATCCGTTTGCCGTTGCATTCTCCCTGACCATGTTTGCCCATGTTCGTAGCGTTGTCTGTGGTATTCTCCACACCCCCACTTGGATGCGGTATGCCTCTCCTCCATGGCCATCCTCCAGGTCTTCAGCCACTCCCTTCTATCCCCAGTCAAAAGTGTGAGTTCGATGACCATCTGCCCCCAACGGTTGACGCCTTGCCTTCAACCTCTGAGATCGTTCCAAGTCCATGCATGATTTGCTTGAGACAAGGAACCTGTTGCCAGTGGAGAGGCAGCCCCACGAGGCGCATTTCCATCTGGACGATTCAGAGGCGGAGGTCCCAAAATCTGGCATCCAACATACCAGGCGAATTGGCCCCCCGCTGCCTTGAAGTACCCCTCGCCTCACCATCCGAGCTCGGAGTTTGGGGTTCATCACCCTGACTAGAAGAAATGTGGACCCCAATTCCCTTTCCACTGACCAGTATGATCTTCCCTAGGCAGCCCTGAGAAGATTTTCTAGCTCCTCCCGAAGCAGTGTCCAGCCATCCGTAGAGGCCACTACGCAACACCGCAATGTTGTTGCCTCGTCGCATGGATTGAAACTATCTCCTAACTGGATATCAAGTGTCTCCTCGGTCGTCGGAGCTTTGGGCATCCCTGGCCTCCTCCTTAACTCAGTGCACTGGAAGGCCCTATGGCCTGTGCCTCCACATCTCCTGCAAGTTAGCGGTTCCCTGCACTCTCTGATCCAGTGTCCAGACCCCATGCACCGAAAGCACCTATTCACGTGTAACTGAGGGCTCTCCCTCCCGTTCTCCCTTCCTGCCTCCCCCTAATACCTCCTCCTCATCGGTCAGCCCTCTTCTACCCTTCTCATGCGCCTTGTCCGTACTCGCCACCCTCCGTCGTTGGCCTCCCGTTCCACCCACCTGGCTCAAGATATTTTCAAACATGCATCAATTATGTAGACACAGGAATATGTAGACAACCAAGCTAAAAAAAAACAAAGTCCCACCACACACATGTTCTCTAGCTCTCAACAAATTTTTGGTTATGAAGATCCCACCACTAGATTTGTTTTTTCTTAATCCTTTGACAAAGATCTTATCAACTACGAATTAATGCACGTACTGTAGTGAAACACACAATTCTGTATTTTTGTAATCATATGTATATATAAATATTTATATATGATGATATAGTATAATCTGTGCGATTCGTACGAACTAAATATATACATCCTTGAAAGGAGTATGTACGTTGATTAAAAAAACATATATCTATTTAAAGATGTTTTATGTCTTTTAAATAGTCTATCCATACATTAACCATAAAATAATAATTATAGAATAAAAAATATCTTTAGATAACTTTTTTTTTTTTTTGGTATATATCTTTAGATAACTATTTGTCTTCGAATATCAATCCATCGTGGATAAATTTATTTATTCCAAAACAGGTCATTTATTTAATTTGGATTTGAGATGTTCTTTACTTATTCCAATTCAGACCAATTGTATCAACCTCGTAGTTATAATATCCATCTCCTGGTACTAATCCATCGTGGATATTAATCATAGCACCTAAACAGACGATTAAATTAGATTACACATAGTATACTTTAACAAAGCCACAAAACGTAATAATAATAGTCAATGAAAAGAAGAAAAAGAAGACATCACGTGGCATGCAATAAAGTTGGGTTGTTGACAGCTGTTGCAATTATATCCTCCTTCAAAATATTTTAAAAAATATATTTATTATTATTATTGATTTTCAGAAAAAATCCACCCAATAAGCTGTCCGAAATTTATATAACCTTGATTTTTTTCTTAAGTCCATATAAAATAATTATATAAATCTAAATAACTATCTGAATTAAATTTTTGTTAACAAATGAAGAATATCATGTGAATATTTTATTTAATTAATCATGTTTGAAAACATAATAAATAAAAAATCTCCTACAATATATTAAAATGTTGAAAATACATATAAATGATAATTTTAACTCTTTGAATAGATTATGAAATCCTATCCACATGAGTAAAATAGTCATTTTCAGATGATTTTTTGTATTTTTCAGCCAGGGTTAACCAAGTAAAATATTCGTATAATATTTTTCATCTGTTAACGTAAATTTAACACTGTGGGCTATTTAGATTTAGATAAATGTTTTCAGGAAATTATATAAAATTTATAAAAACATTAGGGAGTTATATGGACTTCAGATATTTTAGAGGGGTTTATATTGATTTTTTCCTATTTAATATTATTAATTTTTATAATAAAGTCAGGTGGACCGACCAGCCCAATGTATGTGTTTCTGTATCATTCAAAGTCTGCCATGCCAGAGTCACGGTGGTGGGACCCACTTATTGGACGGCCATTATTCGTGGCACTCAAAATGATGTTCCCCACATCACATATCCCAGCCTTTAATTCAATGAACCCAAAGCCTCACATTAATTTCTTATTAAAGACGTTGATTTATCATTAACACTTGTTAATCTCAATTTTAGATTGACGAGAATACCCTCTCGTGTCCTTCGTTTGATTAGGTAGTTTTGGAGGAGGGGTGGGGGCAAAATGGTAAACTTGGATTCGCTATATAAGGCGCCGTCTGTTGTGTCCGAAACCGATGAGTCCGGTGATTGTGTTCAGGTGAGATTTTACAGGGTCGCTTTTTTAGGGCAACATCGGCTACAGAAACCCTAATTTTTCATTTTTTGGAGTGCGAGCGAGAGTGACAGTGTGTGTGTGAGAGATTTTCAGGGGGAATTCAAGGAGCTTCAATGGCGGTCGCAGTTTTGAAGTGGCGGGGGAGCTGAGGATCTCGATCGGTTCGATCTCTCTCTCTCTCTCTCTCTCTCTCTCTCTCTCTTTCTCTGTCTCTTTCAATTTTTGTTATTTGGCGGGAAAGGGAGACTTGAAAAGATCTCTCGTTTGGAGAGCTGAATTGATTCGATTGGAAGATTAGATCTGAAACCCCCAAAAAATGGCTTTTTTTTGTCTCTTTTGATGTTCTTTCCGCCATTTTTGTCTATACGATTGGAAGAGTTTTAAAGACTTTCTCTTTCTTGCATTATCTTTTGAAAATATTATATTTCAATTGGTCAGAGATGAAGATAATGTTGTGAGATAATAACAAAAAAAATTTAAAGTAATATAAATAAAGGTTAGGTTTTTTTGAGAGGGGTCTCATAAGTACTGAATAAATTAAAAAAAGTGACCACTTTTTCTCCCTTTGTTGGCAGGTCTTACCGTCAGAAGAACCCCCAATAAAAGCTTCAATCGCAGCCGTAATTTCAGAAATCCAAGGTCTGTAGTGATCGCTCTCTCTCTCTCTCTCTCTTGAATGGCGAAGCTAGGGTCGGTGGTCTTAGCAGTACTTTAAAGACTAAATTGGTAGGGTTTTCAGGATCAAAGACTTCGAAGTGTGGGCGTTGTTTTCGCATATCAGTGTTTCAGTACTACTGCATCCGGTGCTTAATTTATAATCCGTCCCTGTGTTTTTTTGCAGTCAAGCCCCTGTCTTTTTTTATCACCATTGTTTCATCTTTCTCAAGGCGTGCCCTGCAAAGGAAAAGCTGTCAATCAGACGACCCAGATTCCTCCTCCCCAAACCCAAAAAGGTCCTTGCTTTTTTTCTGTTCATCAGTACTATCAATGCTAAACAACGCCCCACCAGTACCCTAATCAACACACCCATTAAACCCAAGTTTCACAGGAGTTGAAGAAGAGAGAGAGAGAGAGAGAGAGAGAGAGAGAGAACTGGGTCTGCTGAAGAGGCATGAAAGCTTGGTCATGGAAGTGGAGGAGAACCAGACGACCCAAACCCACAAGAGACTGAGAGTCGCCGGCCGAGCCCGCGCCAACAACAATGAAGACGAAGAAGAAACCGATGGGGTTGGGGGTTCTCTGGGTGATCGGATCCGGGCGTGGCAGGGCAACGGAGCCCACACGTCATCGAGGATCTTCCGAGTCTCCCGGGCCTCCGGCGGGAAGGACCGGCACAGCAAGGTCTTGACGGCGAAGGGTCTGAGGGACCGGCGGGTCCGGCTCTCGGTCTCGACAGCCATCCAATTCTACGATCTCCAGGACCGGCTTGGTTGCGATCAGCCAAGCAAGGCCATTGAGTGGCTCATCAAGGCCGCCGCCGATTCCATAACAGAACTCCCCTCCCTTGACGCCTCTTCCTTCCCCACCCCAGCATCTGTGATCGGTCCGCTGCCTCCGCCGCCAAAAGGGGACGACCCACCCTTTGATCAGCCTCACCAGCAGAATCAGCCGTCGAAGTCCGCTTGTAGCACCACATCGGAGACTAGTAAGGGTTCCGTGTTGTCACTGTCGAGGTCAGAGAATCGGGTGAAGGACGACGACGACGACAACAACAACAATAACAATGAAAGTGATGCCTTTGATACGATCAATGGCGGCGGCCAACACCAACACCATCCCAATAGCCACAGCTCCTCCTTCACTGAGCTACTCACCGGAACCACTGCAGCCGCTGCTGCCAGTGGACCGAATTGCTTCTTCCACCGCCCAATGAGGTCGGACTTTTACGGGCCGACAAAAGGATCCCCTGCGGTGGCGGCGGGGTTCCTCGCCCATGCCCAATTTGGGAATGGCGGAAGTACGGCTTCTCTGCCTCTGGCGGTGGTGCCGCTGCAGCTCAGCAATGGCAGTGGCGGTGGGAATCACCAGCAACAGCACCACCACCACCACCACCAGGCGGAGATGCAGCAGTTCCCATTCCTGCAGGATCACCTGATCCCCGTCGACGGTCGCAATTTCTCGATCTCGTCTTCATCGTCGTCTGGATTTAACAGGGGGACCCTTCAGTCCAATTCAGCTATAGAAACAGCACAATTGCCTCCTCACAACCACCACCACCACCAACAACAACACCAGCAACACCAACTTCATCAGCTCCACCACCAACGTTTCCAGAGGCTCTCCTCTCCCATTGTCGATGGGCCCACGAACAACCTGCCCTTCTTCTTTGCCACCACCGCCACCACCGCCCCGGGAACCGGAACAGAGGCACAGTTGATGGGGTTTGACGGCCGCGGTCTGCAGCTCTACTACGACGATGGCGGGCGCAGGAATTCGGACCTTAAAGGGAAGGAGAAGGGCTAACACAAGAATAAGATCATGTAATAGAGAGAATGGAGCTCTTTTAAAGGTTCTCTCTTGCCTTCATCTTCTTCTCAGGTACTGCTCTCTGTGGCCCTCTCTTGTTATTGTCTCTCTTTTATGTTTCCTTCATTTCTATAGTTATGTATTGCTGTTATGTTGTTGGCATTAATCTGCTATTGATTGATTATTGGGGGTAGGGTAGCTTTATCATGAGTCTTTTGTTGCTTTGTTGTTCTTAAGATCTTCAAAACCCTAGGAAGCAGTGATTGGGCCATGATATATTGATTTTCTACTGCAAATTAAATGTGCTGCCTTTCCTGTTTGGTATATGACAAGTGTCCTCTTGTTTTGCTTGAATTTAGGCTGTGTTGTTTCTCTTGGTTTAAAGTAGCACAGTTGTCTAACGTTTGTGGTAATTATTATATATTTTTTTTATGGCGGTGATAGGGTTGAATGACAAGTTTAGCAGTGTTCGGAAAACCAAAAATGCATGACCCAATTGCGTGGGTTGTCTACTCTTTCTAACCAGAAAACAACAAGGAGACAGAAGAAATTGTGGGTGTTAAATTAGGAAGTTTGTAATGGAACCCCGATCAAATGTGAAGGAGAATTTAATGAAACATTTTCATTTTGATACCTGATGGAAGTGGAGAAAGAATTTAGGTTTTGTTTAGATCTATGGTAGGACGGATTCTAGGTAGGAAAGCCACAGAAATATTATCATAGATCCAAATGCATTTGCCGCTCTCACGGTGGCTCCTCTGCACCTCTCACACATAGGCCATTTTGACCCGCGTTTAAAAACCCCCCCAAAAAAACTTTTTCACTACATCCCTGCGGGCATTCCTGCCATGATCCCCAATGGACCCTTAATTAAATGTTTTCATGTTGATACCTGATGGAAGTGTATAGGAGAATTTAATAAAAACATTTTCTTATTGATAAGAGCTTAGAGTCATCTTATTAATTAGAAATCCCCTAAACAAACGATGAGGGATCTCAAAGAAACAAAACTTAGTCAAAGCGTGTTAGTACATGATGGAAAATGAAAGAAAGTGAGAGAGCACTAAAAAAAAGTTCTTGATGATCAAAAAATTTAGTGTTTGTATCAATTAAGGAAAAAATGTTTTCATCGTTTTTCTTCTATTTTGTCTTATTAGGAAATATGAGATTTTTTTTTCTTTACATATGGGGTGCGTTTATACACAATCATTAAGGGAAAATGAAAGAAATTAAAGTGAGAGAATTTTGGTAATAAGAAAAGTGATGAAAAATGGTCTTATTCATTTTCATTACATGTACGTTACACATTGAAAGTTTGTTAAAAGAAAAATATCATCATATCTGAGTTTGATCATCATATGTAAAGCTTTTTTTTTTTTTGAATCAATGGTAGACCCTTTATTATAACTAGAGATTGATAGTTGCATCTGGTCCGAAAATTTTAAGAGCTGTGGAAAACAAGGAAACGGGATGAGAAAAAAGGTGAAAAACCATGGAGGGGTTTATATAACCCACCCTTACAGCATGAAAACCAAAGAAGGATACAGCATGGTTGCAGCGGAGGCATCATATGTAAAGCATTGAATCATCCATACAGTGATTCTATCCACTACGAACAAATAGGAAACCCAGAGACTCACTTTTGTGTGATTCTTGATTTTGTAATCTCTTTGTTTCCATCATTTGTATCAAAACCTGTTAAATATGATTTTCGTGCTTTAATAAACTATTAGAAGACGTACATGCCATTAGATCCACTGTTTTGATGAAAATACATCATATCCATCTCAAAAAATAGTTAATAACATCTTTTTATATGAGCATTGTTAGAGGTTCAAAATATATGTATCTGTAGCCCTCAATGAATATATTGAATCTGGAACGTGTTATGACTTAATTTTCATTGTAGAATTAGAAAATGTAGATATGTGTTTTAACCCGAAAAATGAAATCATATATATTTTTGGGTCAAAAACATCTACGTCTCTGTAAAGCTGCAAACATGAATAATCTCATATAAATCCCTATCAAAGTTGGAGTGGTCGTATAAGTCAATGAAAACTCCTTTTTTATTCCTCTCTGCCCACCATCACTGTACCAACACCTTCGTTCACCCTAACTAAGCCCACGATATTAAATTTTGATTGCCCTATCCGATGATGATGTCGTCCTTAATAGGGTTGAAGGCGAGAAAGGGATTTATTTTGCTGATCTTAATTTTTTTGTATAAAGGTTTTATTGTTGTTGTTGTAACGTTATAGAAAGTCCTAAGCATTTGGGATTTAATTTGAATGGTTCTTTATATTTAATCTTTTAGTTATCATAGTCAGTCCTGGTTTTTCCAATTCAAAAACAATCAACTGGACAAATTAATGAAGACAATGAAGTCCATGTGATTTTCTTAATTGCTAGACAGATGTTCTATGAAAACAGTTGATCCATACCTTGAACACCCTTACATACAAAAACCCACCACTTTTTCCCCTCAGTCACAAATACCCAAACATTAGAGAAGTCTCATCTTTCCAACCATCTTTGGTTTGGAAAGAATAGATGGATCACCATGGATGTAATGCTATCTGAAGCCTTATCACTTTAAACTAATGAAATGTATTTCTTTCATAATGTATGTTTGTGTGTTTCCATCTTCCTTGGGAGCAATACTGGAGAACTCCACAACAATTTCTCGGTTCCTCTTTTGGCCGATTATTTGCAATTTTTTAAGGTAGAAAGGGAATTTTCATATTGAAACACACATGATCATAGGAAAAGAGTGGTTGAAATCGTTAAAAAGCTTCTTCCCTTATTTTATGTAAATACCTGCTTTGTGAAGTACATTGAAACAGGGGGAAATGTGATCACAAAAAAGCTCCAATGATGGTTATAATTAAGGTAAGATGTTTATAATATAGGCACATTAATGCAATTTCTGTCTTAGCCTAATTTAACACCATGAGATGAGGGTCTCACAATCCTTCATGCTGACTGTGGTCTGGGCTTATATAGAGAATGTTTGGGACACTGTCATTAACTTTATAAAAGATTGGGGGCTTGTTTGTGAGGGGGGCAAACAAGGTAGCGTATATGAGAGGAAAACTTGTCGTTGAGGAGTAGATCCTGAGAGGTTTGTATTGTGGTAGAACCCTCCCCCTTGATTTTTATATAAAATCAAGGCTTGTGCACATTCCATCAAAAAAAAAAAAACCGTAAGGTGGTTCTCAGAACAAGATACTGAAATAATTCCGTCCATTGTTTATAGCTCAGATATAATATCTGCCATTTATTTGTCCATTTGACATACAATTCTAAATCTCATATCGAAATTCAGTAATCCTCAATGTCCTACAATTTTTTTTTTTCATATTACATAACGATGAAACCAAGTGATCATGTTATGATGAATCTCTCTCAATCTATAACACTGCAATAGCTCCTGCATTCATGTATTGATATCAGCAAAAGTTTTTGTTTGTTGTTATTGTTGCCTTTCATGAGATTATATTTTGTTTCATCTCTGCTAATGAACTGAATACTGAGAATCTGCAGCTCATCAAACATGAAATAATCAATTTTTCTTGCATGTTCCCTTGTGCAGGAAAGGAAAAAAGAGGGCAAAGCCATTGAAGGAATGAGAGAGGCTGCCCAACCTCCAGGCATCATCAAAATGATCATATTGTAATTGTTATTATCATCACTACTACTACTACTACTACTACTACTACTACTACTACTATTATATTATTATGTTTGTGTTTCCATCTCCTTTTCCTTCCAACCATTTCCATGGTTATATCTTCCTCCACATTTATCCGTCGTATAATTGTTGTAATGCAATATGTTTGACAGGCTATTAATTAACTTATTAAGTGATACATGGAACTCGGTGAGTCTTTTTGAATGGAGCTATTTGTCATTGGTGATGGTCTGTTATTCAGGAGTGATTCAAGGATGCAAAGTCCCACAGTGATATGGCATAAAAATATTTTCCAATCCTTGCTGAAGCAGGTTTCAAAAAGCAAGGTTGAATGAGCTTTACATCAAGAGAGCACACCCACCAGGTATGGGTGCGGATAACCGCACCCCAAGTTTCTAGAAACCCACCCCATTTTTTTTAAAATTATTTACTGTAGCAGTAAACGGAAACCCACTCCTAGGTTGGCAATCCCTCTGACGACGGTGGTGAATGATGGTTGCCAGAGGTTTCGGCGAGTGTAACCCAGGTCGGCATGCCCTCTGGCGACGGTAGTGAAATGTGGTCGCTCGAAGGCCCGGCGAATTAAAGTAAGAGAATAAATTCACATTTTTACAAGTTTCAAACTAAATAGATAAATTTCACATTTAAACACATATAACAGACAGTCATAGCAGTATTTAAAATACATCAAAATATAATGTTAACATTTATAACACATCAAAATACGATGTTTGCATTACATAACGAATCATTCATATACTATACTATAAAATACATGTTCAGATTATTTTTATGTTTATTTTTATTTCTCGAAAAAAGGAGTAATTGTTTTATTGGATATGTTATTTTTTTTTATATATGAAAAAATCAATATAGTCACATGAATGGTTGTTGAATTTGAACATGTATTATGTTGTATAGTCACGTAAATGGTTGGTTATGGAATGCGAACGTCATATTTTGATGTGTTTTAAATGCTACTATGACTGTCTGTTATATATGTTTAAATGTGAAATTTATCTATTTGGCTTGAAACTTGTAAAAATGTGAATTTATTCTCTCTTACTTTGGCTCGCCGGGCCTTCGGGCGATCATACTTCACCACCGTCGCCAGATGGCATGTCGACCTGGGTTGGTACATTCGTCAAAATCTATGACGACCATCATTCACCACCGTCGTCAGAGGGATTGCCGACCTCGGGGTGGGTTTACTCCTACTGCTACAGTACACAATTTTTTTAAGGGGTGGGTTTCTCGCAATGTGGGGTGTCGATATCCGCGCCCACCAGGTATAAGCACGGGTCTCATTGGCAGAAACACATTTCAGAATTCAAACCCAATTTATGCATGTCGATTGTTTGAAAAAATTACCTTTGACTAAGAATAAGTTATAGATAAAAAATAAAGTTATGTCGTTTGATTGCCCATAAAGAGTTATTCGCCCTTATAGTGTATATTATACATGTATCTCTTCTATTCATCTCATATATCTCCATCAAGTCCCTTACAAATTTAAACTTGGTGTACGTAACACACCATGATCAAAATTCAAATCCTATCTATTTATTGCTCTCAATATTTATAATGGGATAATATATAATAATAGATGCTGAAGTAAATTTCTATTGGGTTTTTGAAAAAGATAACTCTTGCCATCATCACTTTTATTCTATTGGGCGCTGTTACATTCAGTTTTTTTTACAGTTCAAAATATAGTTCTATATGCTTCATTAGAAATTCTGTGAAACATATATACCGTTTAATGATGTATGTACCTAGTTAAATTTTTTTTACATTTATTAAAAATGGATTTATTAAACTCAAAATAGAGCTATATACAATTTTTTTTTATATCAAAAGATATACTTCATTAGATAATGTTTAGTACTTTTAAATAATTGAAGTTTGGTCTAAGTTTTGGACTGTAAAAGTTATTGAGTCTAACAATTTTCATTTGATTGGTTATTCTCGTTAAGAA
This sequence comes from Acorus calamus, assembly GCA_030737845.1. Classification (NCBI taxonomy): domain Eukaryota; kingdom Viridiplantae; phylum Streptophyta; class Magnoliopsida; order Acorales; family Acoraceae; genus Acorus; species Acorus calamus. The sequence continues at coordinate 8,048,085 of CM060866.1, read as the reverse complement.
ACGTAAAAATGATATTTTTATTATGGATTTTTTGCATATATACCCCTGTTAGGTTCCTTGATTGCAGAAATACCCCTGTTAGGTTCGGGTTTGCATTAATATCCCTGTTATAATAATAAATAGTGCTTAAGTACCCCTCCGTTACTCACCGTTAGCAAACAGGGGTTGACCATGGTTAATCTGCTAAACTCAAGTTGATATTTTACCTATATACCCCCAACTAAACCCCACTACCCGACCCGATTAACCCCTCACCATCCCCACGAAATCCCTCTCTTTCCCACATTTTTTTCAGCAAACCCTAACCCTAGAAAACCATTTACCCAACCAATCCACTCCAAATAATTCCAAATCAAAGAAAAATCAATCCCATATCGAATACTTCATCTACAAATCAAAGCTTCCATGAGGAGAAGTTCTCGAAGAAGATGTGTGCGCTCTGTGGAAGGCGCTCTGGTTACTAGGACTGCTGCAAATGGGAATCTCGTGGGGGAGACCAGTGCATCAAATCGAATTCTTCAATCCTCATCATTTGAGGTATGTTTGACAAAAAACCATTAATTGAATATGTTGTTTTGCCCCAATGATACTGTCTTGAATGTTTTTTTTTTGAAATATATGTCTTGAATGTTGTTATGCTCTCAATGTCAATGAATATGCTGTTTTGCTGTCATGTTGTTCTGCTCCCAATGTTGATGAATATGATGTTGTTTAGCTCCCAATGTTGATGAATATGCTGTTATGAATATGTTGGTTAGCTCACAATGTTGATTAATATGATGTTGTTTAGCTCCCAATGTTGTTCATACTGTCTTATTCAATATAGGTGCATATTTTGTTGATTGCCATTTTTTTCCTTCCTAATTTTAGTCTACCCAAGAAGACACATTAGTCAATATAACATTTAAGTATGGTGGCTTCTGGAAAATGGTTAAGGGGACTGATAGAAGGCAATATAGGCTGGGTAAACAGAAAACCATCAGATTAGATAAAGACTATTGTAACATGGATGAAATTTTTGAAGAAGTATGAAAACTTGTGAAATGGGGTGAAAATGATGCATTGAACATGCAATTTAAAATTCCTGGGAGGGAGGAATATGACACTCTTGCCACTGAGTCTGATATGCTGGTTATGTTCAATATGCACCAAAAAAGTCCGAAGATTGAGATATTTATCACAGTAGAACATGATGTTCATCCCACACCTGATGACAGGGGATTTCCAGGTGATGAAGTATTTGAAATGGAAGCTGAGTTTTGTGGTGCTGATGTTTCTATGGAGGACCTATCTAGTTTCCTTGATAGGGAGGGAAATGGTGTAAATTACTCTGTTTTTTATGATTCTGATGAAAATAGATATAGGGTTGTCACTAAAATGACTCAAGAAAAAAGGAAGCATAATGTGACCATTGAAGAATTGGATGATAGCCCACATGTAGCAGCAACAACTGCCCATGAGAACATTTTTAGGTCTGCTATCCTATCAGACCAACCAACACCACTAGATGAGCCATTTTTTGAGGAAGAGGTCCATGAGGAACCAATCCAATGTGAGGAGCTAGTCCAGTTTGATGAAGCAGTGTGGGAGGCACCAGTCCAAGGTGAATCAGTACATGAGGAAGCAGTGTGTAATGAAACAGTGCAGAGGGAACCAGTGAATGAGGGGCCAGTGCATAGAGTACCTGTGTGTGAGGAGCCAATGCAGAGGGAACAGGTGAATAGGGAAGCAGTGTGTGAGGAGCCAATAGATCTTGATGCTGATAGAATATGTTCAGAGTCTAGTTACCATGAGATGTGTAGTTCAGATAATCATGTATCAGATTATGAGGGCACCTTTGACCAGTTAGATGAAGAGGACACTGACATCAAAATAGGGGTCAAATTTGAGCATATCAATGCTTTGAGGCATGCTTTAAGGCAGCATGCAGTGAAAAATGAGTTCTCACTAAGATTTATCAGAGTGAACCATCTAGATAACAGCTAAATGTGAAATAGAAACTTGCCCATGGAGAATTCATGCATCAGTACTCCCTGATCTTGTTACTTTTCAGATAAAAACACTTAAAGCAACACACACTTGTTCATCAGTGAACAATAGGGGTAACAATATGGCCACCTCTGAATGGATTTCAAAGAAAATTTTTGATTGGGTGAAGCATGAAGGTGATATCTCAACTACCCAATTGAGGAAGAGGTTGTAGAGGAAATATGACTTAGATAACTTGCCATACCACAGGATATGGAGGGCTAAAGACAAGTGTAACAGCAGAATATGGGGCTCTTATGAGGACTTGTATGCACTTGTACCAGCACTTAGGGCTGAGTTGCTGAGAAGGAACCCTGGAAGTGTTGTTCACTATTTTGTTGATGTTGATTACTCCTTTGAGAGATTTTTTGTTGCTTTTGGGGCTTGTATTGGTGGTTTTTTGACTGGATGCAGGCCTAGATGCATGTCACTTGAAAGGAAAGTATCTTGGTGTCCTCATGGCAGCCACTTCTATGGATGGAAATGGTGGGCTGTTCAATGTAGCATTTGCTGTGGTTGAAGGGGAGAATGGTAGCAGTTGGCATTGGTTCCTAGAATGTGTTCATGAAGCCATTGGTGATGTGAATGGACTGGTCTTTATGTCTGACAGAGGGAAGGGTATAGATGATGCAGTGAAGCAGGTTTTTCACAGGGCTGAGCATAGGGCTTGTATGAGGCACTTGTATAAGAATTTTAAGAGAAAACACCCTGGTGAATACTTGGAGAGGTTGGTTTGGTCAGCAGCTAGGACATATACTTCACAGGAGTATGCTGAATACATGAGACAGATTGAAGAAGTGTCTAAAGAAGCCCACAGTTATTTGATGAATGAAAGGGGCCATGGAGCAGAAGTATGTCTGGGACATCTGTGAAATGTTCCCATTTGACTAATAATGTTTCTGAGTCATTTAATGCTTTTATTGGGGATGCTAGAGCAAAGCTAATCATTTATTGCATTGATGCAATACGCATGAAGATTATGGTTAAGATGAACAGCAGGAGGCAGATGGCTGAAAAGTGGACAGGTGTATTGGTCCCTGAAGTGCAAAAAATTGTCACTGAGTTGAGCAAGAATAAGGAGATGTATGATGTGCATAGATCTTCAGTAGACAGGGCAGAGGTAGATGGTCCAGATGGCAGATATGATGTGATCCTAGGTGAGAGATCTTGCTCATGCAGAAAATGGCAAGTTACTGGAATCCCATGTCACCATGCAGCTGCTGTGATATGCCACATGAGAGGTTCTAAATGGAAAGATTATGTGGATGAGTGTTACACTGTTGCTAGGTAATATATGTATTTCATAATTGTTTTACATTGCTATACTGCCCCAATGTTATTAATTAACAATAAACTTTGTTGCTGCTTATTTTCAGGTATAAGAGGGCATATAATATGGCAATAACTCCACTACTAGACAAAAGTATGTGGGAGGTTGAAGAAATGAACTATGTGGTTAAGCCCCCAGTGCAGAAAAGACCTCCTCCTAGGAGACCAAGGAAGAAAAGAATAAGGCCCGCAGATGAAGAATCATCACAATCTAAAGTTGGGAGAATACATGTATGCAGGAGTGTGGAGGATATGGCCATCTCTAAAAAACATACAAGAACCCCCCAAAACAACAAAGTTCTGAGAGTCCTTCATCAGAAGCATCTAGGTAAAATCATTTCATAATTTGTTATTTCATTTTTTTATAATTTTGAATTTCAGCTAGGATATTGTGTTGTTTTCTCATAGTTCAAGCAGAAGGTCCCCTGGGAGACCCAAAAAATCAGAAAATCAGCATCCACAGATGTACCAAGGCAGAGGACATGGTAGAGGTCCTTATGGTAGAGGACCTACTGTTGCTATAGTGGAGGATATGTTGCACCTGCTACTGGAGGACATGTTGGACCTGCTGGACCTGCTACTACTATTGGAGGACTTGCTACTGGAGGACATGCTGTACCTGGAGGACCTGTTACTTGAGGACATGTTGGACCTGCTACTACTGGAGGACCTGCTACTGGAGGACCTACTGTTGGACCTGGAGGACCTGCTGCTGTTGGACCTTCTACTGCTGCTAGAGGAGTTGCTGACAGAAATGGCATGTTCTCATACCATGCAGGGAGGACTAGAGGGAGTGCTTTCATGGGTCTCAGAGGAGGGAGTAATGTATCAGGTGGTACGTGGTAGGACCCCATGGCAATATTGATGAATTCTGTTAGGTGACAAACAAAGATGCTAGTACTTTTATGTAATTTCAAACAATTAATGTTATGTATTTGTTAATTAGGATTTGTGTTTTGTAAACTTAGGCACCACTTTGTTGGATGATTTTGGAAAAACAAGTTTCTCCTTCTCTGTTTTTCTCATTATAGCAATGTTATTTACTTGCTTTCATATCTGGATCTGCTATTTTGTTCACTTAATGAAACAACATGCATAACAGCCATAACATTTATGTCTTCATGAAAAACATAACATTGATGTCTTTAAAAAAGAAAGTAACACTGCAAATACAATATCAAACATACAACATACGTCATTCAAATCTAAAAACATAATGAATCAAGAAAATGACAAATACAATGCGCATGTAAATGATCATCTCTCCACGGATTGCATTCATCTTTGGCACTGCCTGGAGTGTCTTATCCTCATCCATTGACATCATCTCTTCCATTGTCTGTATCTTCTTCACCTCCAGTGAGAACCTCTCTTCTAGTGTTTGAATCTTCTTTTCAAAAAAATTCATTTTTTATTCAAATAACTGTATCTTATAAATCATTGTTTGCTCCAACAAAGCAATACCCCTCCATGATTGTAAAATCATTGTTGCAGTCCTCAACCCATTCAAAAAAATTACAATCTTGAGATTTCTGTGAACATCAATTTCAAACATCATTACAACTCTCTAACCATCTATCAATGAAGAATATTTAATGGGAGATGAAGAATAACTTACCCCCCAATGAGAACATTTATAAAATTTCTTTCCTTTGCTCCTTTTTTTGCTTGATGTCCATATTCTACATGGCAATCCACAATAACAGTTAGGGTTTGGGTGGGGACTGTTTATAGAACTACTCATTGGATTTTTTTTTTGGAAAACAAAACATGTGAATGAGAGGAGAAGTTTGACTGAAAAGATGAGAAGAAGAGAAAAACAAAGAAGGGAGGGAGTTTCACCAAAGATGAGAAAAAGAAATAGAAGAGGAGGAAAAAATGGAGAAAGAAGAAGAAGAAGATGGGTTCAGTTATACTTAGAGGGTAATATTGACTTTTCCCTATACTTAACGGAGGAAAACGGGCATTATTTAACTACACCCGACGGAGACTAATCACAGGGGTATGTAAGCACTATTTATTGTTATAACAGGGGTATTAATGCAAACCCGAATCTAACAGGGGTATTTCTGCAATCAAGGAACCTAACAGGGGTATATATGCAAAAAATCCTTTTATTATTTGATTCACATTGAATAAAGTGAGAATAAATAATAGATAAAGATAAATAAGAGTTTATGATTTGTTAAATGAGAATTATGCCCTTCCATAATGAAAGATGTGTATGATATGATAGATATGACATGTTTTTACAATGCATGTGAGAGTAATAGATGATACCATTTTTTTAAAAATAACACAAAATGATATTTTTATATATTGACATAGATAAGCCTTGGCTAACAATTCCAGCACCTTTTAGAATTGTACCACGACTATTCTCAACTTCTCCAGATAGGTATACCTATCGATGTTTATTCCTCCAAAACAAACAGTTTTTTCTTCCTTATTTCCCTCTATTCCCCCCTTGATAAGCATATTAATTATACATACATACATAACCATGAAACCATCTCCACTACTCAAACTCCATACTTCTTCTTCAAGGCCATTACAAACTCATACACCTCCACAGGCTCTGCCACCGACTTGGCAACGCTCTCCCTCCTCTTGCACCGCTCCGCCCATGCCGCCAAGGCGGGGCATTCACTCTCCACACTGAACCCTCCAAGCCTCTGCATGGTGTAGAACAAGTTGGTGAACGGCACGAGCGCCACATCGACGAATCCTAATGCGTCTCCCCCGAAGAAAGGCGCGTCGCCGAGCTCCCCCTCCAATAGCTTCAGGTTTGATATGTAGTCCTCCTTGGCTTTCTCCCTCTCAGCCTCTCCTTTGCATCTCCATAAGTTCATCCCGGCTTCGTATACCTGTGGTTTCTTTCAGTATGATAAGTGCAGTGTGTGCGTTATTTGTAAATCATACATGATAAATAAGATAAATTTATGAAGATGATTAAACTGTCTTTTATACATATGATATAATAATTCTCAAGGTACTAAATAGAAATATGTTAGGTTTTATCTAGTTTCACGCTGCGTTAGGTGGTTGGATCTTTTTATCTAGTTTCACGCTGCGTTAGGTGGTATCAGAGCAACCAGCGTTGAGATCTCATAAACTCCTTGAATCCACAAGGAATCCTTGAATACACAAGGAAGAAAACCCAAAAGGGAGAAAATTCAAAATATTATTGATTAAAAGTTATTCTATTACAAAATATGGTGGCACTCATTATATAGGCCACAAACATAAAATAAATGTTCATAATATGAATTATGACTCTACTAAAAATAGTAAAGACACAATTATAATGATAATTATTAAAATCTAATAAAATAAAATATAAGATCCTAAAAATCCTAAATTCCTAAATAAAATCTAATAAAAATTTATTTTGATAACGGATTTGAAATCAAATATTCTGCAATGATTTCTTTCCAAATCTGTCCTACATCAAGGTTAATCATTGGAAATTATTCTGTATGAAAAAGTTCGAAATACTTTGTGACAACGTAAACAATAGAAGTGAAAGGAATTCGAGATAGGGTCAGTCTCCAAATATCTAATAGAAGACTGAAAAACAATTAAAAATGATTAGAACCAATGTTTAACATGTAAGAATGTCACAAGACAGTCATGCATACCTTCTTATCGACAAAGTCCGCCCAAAACCTCGCGTTTGCCCGTCGGAGAGGATCTTCTCTTGGAGGCATGAGAGGGGGGCGTGAGCCGGCCCAGACCTCGTCGATGTACTCGACGATAATGAGGGACTCGCATATGGGCTTGCCGTCGTGGACCAGCACAGGGACCTTCTTGTGAACTGGGTTTGAATCGATCAAGAACTGGCTTTTCTGCACCAGAATGTCCTCTTCCAGAAGCTTGTACTGCACCCCCTTCTCTGCCAGGGCAATCCTGGCCCGGGCTGCAAATGGGCTGAACCTGAAGTCAAGTAATATAAGCTCACCTTCCATGTATGGTTTTGGTCCCAAAGAGAGCTCACAAAAACTACAGATGGTGCTGAGAGTAATGGTTTTAAAGTTCCACAAAGTTTCAGATGGGAAGACTTGACCAACTAAAGCACCACATAAATGAAAGTCACTGGTTTTGATTGACTTTGCATCTATCTTAATATTTTTGTTCATACACTCAGCCTTTGTCTGGAACCATCTCAGTATACAAAAAATCTAATAAAAAAAAGTTGAGAATATACGAAGTTTAAAAGTATGTTCAAACTGTAAAATTGTACGTATGACTCCCTCATCACAGGATTATGGAAAGATTTTTTTTTTAATTGTTTTGGTGCCCTACACAGACCGGGATCAAGTTTTCAAAGATCAAACAAGACTTTTTCTTTATTTTTTATTGGTCGGTCCTGCTATAATAGTGATGTCTGTTGAATGATGCATAGAATCTGAAAGACTAGAGAAAACCATGCTTAGAAAATTTCAAAGTCCCAACATCTCTGATAAAGATATACATAAATTGTATAACTGGAACATGGTCTAATAATAGATATGTTTCAGTGGATTTTTAAATATCCGTATAGGGCTGTATTTTGAACTGAGTGTAATAGTTCACTGGATTTTTAACTATGCATATGTTTATTGACTTTTGCATATATACATTTGTTAAATTTTAATTTTGTTAAAATACCCCTATTAAACCCACAGTGCAAAACTGCAAATACACTCCTATATAAATAGTCTGAAACCATCATTTGACGAAATATATACGTGGTTAATTTTTTTTACATTTATTAAAAATGGATTCATTCAATTCAAAATGAAATTATATATACATTTTTTGAAATTATATATACATTTTATCAAAATATATACATTGTTAGATAATGTTTACTATCTTTTAAAATATATACATTGTTAGATGATGTTTACTATTTTAAAAAATAAGAATATAAGCTTAACATTTTCCAAATATTAATCTAAGATTAGTTGAACTACCATTCGAGTATCAAAATGACATTTTAATACCAGAGGCATCCCCAACATATTTGTTGTCAAATGTTATTAAAATATACTAATTTTATACTACATCATTCAGCCAAAGGAAAACATTTATTTTCCTGCATTTTAGAAGGAAAAAAAAGGCTCATTTGGCTTGATTTCCAAGAAGACTATCAGCCAGTACATTGAATTAACATCTTTTCAACATACAAAGGCTCATCTTGCAATCTTTGCAGGATATGTGGACTGAGAAGACCTGAAATATTAAAATGTCACTCTATTTCTCAGTTCACTTTCAGTTGCATCCATGAATCACTCCTGGAAACAGAAGATGACCAATGACAAATAGCACCATTTAGACATAGGGTGCGTTTGGTTGCGCAATTGCAAAACTGATTCTGCAAGAATCTACGATTGCAAACCTGATTCTGCAGAAAGCTCATTTTCTCAGCTTTTTGAAATCGCAGCTTTTGAACACTATTTGCCTGCAATCGATGGGTTTAAAACTGCGATTACAAAACTGTTTGGTTGCACGATTGCAAACGCAACTTCCTGCAATCGCAATCGCAGCGCAATTGCGCAACCAAACGCACCCATAGACTCACTGAGTTCCATCACTTAATATGTTGATTAACAACCTGTCAAAACACTTCGGTTACAATAATCATCCGATTGACCAATAAAGAAGGCATATATAATAACCATGGAAATGGAGAGGGGAAAAGCAAATTGAAAAGCAAACATGATAATAATAGTAGTACTAGTAGTAGTGATGACAATAACAATTATAATATGGCCATTTCAAGGATGGCTGTAGGTTGGGAAGCCTCTCTCATTCACTCAATGGCCTCCCTCCTTTTCTTTTCCTGCACATTGGAACGTTACAAGAAATAGTTGATTACCTCATGTTAGATGAGCTGCAAAATTTGAGTATTCAGTTCATTTGCTGAGATCAAATAAAATATAAACCCATGAAAGGCATCATTTTTTTCTTTTTTGCACATTTTAAGAGAGTCATGAGAATTCAAAGACATTAATGTAGCATGCATGAACAACCCCGTCACTTCAATATGCATGAACGGAAGAACTATGTATTGCCTATTTTAGTGGAGTATTCAGGATTATCAAATTCTGACATGAAATTTAGAATTGCATGTCAAATGGATAAATAAATGGCCGGTATTACTTGATTTGTGATGTAAATAAAAGATTCTCAAATTTTAAGCTGACAGTACATGCTTTTGTCACATTCACTTCCCCAGACATTTTTGAGCAAATTTGTTGCTTCTTAAGACATGTAATGCATCACATCAAAGTTGTAGGTATAAATCAGATAAAAATTTCCATAAAAAAAAATCTATACAATCAAGACAGATAGTGGGGCAAGTACATTGCCTTAGTCCAGCTAATCCAACATGGTGCATGAGTTTAAATGCTTGATTGGTTAATACGTGAATAAAAACAGTCAAGTGTAAAGAGTTCTGAAACCACTCTTTCTAACCAGTGATTTAACAAATATAATCATGGAATTCCAAACCACTCTATCTCAATTTAAAAAAAATGCCACTTCCAGTATTACTCCTATGGAGAATGAGGAAACTCACAAATAGATATGCTTCTCTTAGCAAAACATGATGAATGAAATACATTTTATTAATCATAGTCATTTAAAAGACTTAGACCACCCACACTCACCCCACTCTGTTCTTTCCCCTCGTAGTGATAAGATGTCAGCTAGCATTACATCAATGATGAACCATTCATTCTTGCCAAACTAAAGAGGGTATGCTAAGTTTATGACTCCTCTAAGGCTTGAAAAGAAAAACCTCTCTGAAGTTGAATGTTGAGACGAAAAAAAAGTTGTGGCTTCGTATGTGGATCAACTGTTTTGCATGAAAAATCAAAATCTCAATATCTAACAATCAAGTCAGATCATGAACATCGATTTTCATCATTCTGTGTTGATTAATGATTTCAAAAAATTTTGAAGGTTTTTTTGTGGGAGAGGATGATGTTCTAACCAGCCCTACGTTTAGTCTTATTTATTGTTCCAAAAATAAGAAAATGCATATGCCTTAATTTGGAAGATGCATTGGTCCATAGAAAACATACACCTTTTGATTGAGATGAGAAATAAGGTTAAAAGTAGAGTTAGTTTTAATAACATCCTACAACAGACTTCCCATTGAAACTTGGTGGAAGGTACAAGGGTCCAGCCTAAAGTCCATTGAGTAACACTAAGTTTTCCAATGTAGACATTTTGAGAAACAAATGTCCAAATCCAATCAATATGACAAGAACAGCTATGACATGTTTTATGTTTTTGTGAATTATACGAGAGAAGATTCTATGGTGGTCATTTATCACATTTTTCACCAACCAGGGATTACTTTAAACATACTACAAACCTCTCCAATCGGTCATCATTTCAAACAAACAAATTACATTTTTTTTACATAATTTACCTCTCATGCGCCACATTTTATTCATATATATCGATATATCATTCCCCTTTTTTATTCCATGTCAGCTCTTTCGGTAATACAAAAATGCTATGGATACCATCCAAGGCTCTGTCCTTTCATCTACCCAATCAAACAACAATACACCATAAAAGCCACACATAAACCTAAAACTATTAGAGACAATCTGAAAAACAAGCCAACAGTTTTATGAAAAATCTGTAACCACTTGTTGATATCATTTTAATTGTTACCAATAAAATGACAAGCATATATAATGAAAATGACATGACATCTTGGTGAACATGTGAAAGTGAAGGCACATGAGTGTGGGACAAAATTTGACTGTATAATTTAATTAAAAATAATAGAATTTGCAATCAAGTAGTCATGAGTTCAAATCCCAACATTTACCAACCAAACAAAATGGTGACTGATGGGAGAAATTCTCCCATTTTAAGTAGTGATCGGTTGAAAAATAAGTGTCTTACAAAACCCAAAAAAATGTGGCAAACTGAACTATCATATGATTGATTGTTGATTATCACACTGCTTTCTTCTGTACTATATTAGTATAGAAAAAAAATTTGGACAAGGACAACCAGATTATAATTGGACGACACGTTTTTCCAATGATAGACTGGAACTATTGAATCTTCTTTGGTAAAATAAAAAATACACAATGACCTTATACTGGTTATGCACTCAAAAACACAATGAGAGAATCTTGAGTTCCATTAACTTCCTTTTTTTCAATGTACGCCTCCCTTTCCTCCACCAGTCACAAATTACTCCAAACTTTGTCAGATGATTGAAAAAAATTCAGTGACTCGATACCTCTCATATTTATCAACCAAAGTATTTATATTCATCAAACTATATTTAGTATCTTCATAGACCTGATATCTTCTTAGTTGGATGATCTATCAATTTTTCATAATTCAAAAGGCTAAGTCGAATTATTTAGTCAATATAGAAGTTTTTTTCATATATAATCACAATACATAAGTAGAAAACAGTTTAATTCTCTGTATTTTTATTATTCTCATTTGGTAAATTTACAAATGCATCCATACCATATCAAATGGAACCTTCACCGAATATCTGCTGATCACAAAACTGTGTGACTATGCCTCTCATTGTGGCACATGCACATTCAATCAGCATTAGTGTTACCACCTCTGTGGGTAGAAAACACAAGAAATATTAGGGTTGCACGCAATGGGCAACTTCAACAGGAGAGGTGTTGGGTATATGTCATGTATTCCGATTTTTGGATATTAAAGAAGATATGCAAAATCAGAGTTCCCTACATGGTTAACATATTATTTGCTCATACCATTGAGAGGCAGTCCTAGGATTTTAAGGGTGAGAGTCAGGTTTGTAGCTTCCTTACCTATAATTCATAAAAATAATGAAAATTATCTTTCTCTTAGATGTAGGCAACCTTTTATCAAACCATGTAAATTCTCCTGTGTAACTGTGTTTATTTATCGTCTTCTCTATTTCAATTCATGGCAGTGTTATTTTTCCACAAGAGGATCATTGTATCAGTGATGGTTATGTAATGGTTCTCTTTGAAGGGCAATCAACATTTTTGGCCTTTGGTGCTTTTGGGGCGACCAAGGATGCGAAGGAGTAATGTCAAGCGGGTTAATCGGGTCAAGGTTTTGAGCTAATCGGGTAAGGATGGAGCATAATGCAGTCAATATCCTAGAAGAAGAAAAAAGTTCCAAAAATTTACTAATGAATGGATTTTAACTTTCTATTTGGGATCCAGCGTTTAAATATTTATTTTAAATGTGACATACCGGACGGGCAATAGAATTTCACATTGTCTTTTTTCATTTATGATATATGATAATAAACCAGATATTTTGACATCACCCTTTCGAAAATAATAATAATAATCATAATAACAACAAATGAGAGTACCCTTTCCACTACTTTTTATTTCTCACTATCCAATTTTTTTCAGGGAAAAAAACTCATATCAACTTTTCATGAAAGTTTCAATTTTTCAATTCATCCACTGTGACACTTCATTTGTCCAAGCACGTTGAGGAACATTACAAACTTCCCAATTAACACCCTCAATTTTTTTTCACGATCTACATTGTTTTAAGTTAGGAAAGAGTGATAGGACACCAAATGCCATATGATCATTTTTTTGTTTCCCAAAGAATAATAAACTTGTCATTCAACCCCTGAGATTGCCACAAGAGATAATATAATCAACACAAATGTTGGACATCTGTGCTATTTTAAACCCCAAAAGAAAACAACCAAAAATCAAGCAAAACAAGAGGTTGACACTTGTCACATATCCCGACAGGAAAGGCAACACATTTGCAGGAAAGGATCAATATATCATTAATTACCCAATCAGTACGGCTTCCTAGGTTTTTGAAGATCTTAAGAACAATCAAAAGCTACAAAAGACCCATGAAGCTACCCCATTGACCCCCAATAGTTAAAAATAAAACAACTTTAATAAATAATTAATGAAAAGTAAGAGACATGAACGTAACATAAAGAGAGACAATAGTAAGAGAGGTCACTGAGTAATACCTGAGACGAAGATGAAGGCAAGAGAGAACATTTTGAATAGTTTCAGTGACTACTCCTCTCTCTATTTTCACTATCTTACTACTCTTGCACTAGTCCTTCCCCTTCCCTTTACGGTCCGATTGCCTGCATTCACCATCTCCGTAGTTGAGCTGCAGGAACCCGGCCCACTGGGCCTCCGTCGCAGGTGCCGCAGCCGTGGCAGAGAAGAATGGGAGGTTGTTTGTGGGACTGTCGATGATGGGCGAGTTGAGCCTCTGGAGGTGTTGGTGGTGGAACTGATGGAGCTGGTGGTGGTTGTTGTGAGGAGGCAATTGTGCTGATATAGCTGAATTGGACTGAAGGGTCCCCCTGTTGAATCCGGACAACGACGACGATGAGATCGAGAAGTTGAGGCCGTCGATGGGGATCAGGTGATCCTGCAGGAATGGGTACTGCTGCATCTCCGCCTGGTGGTGGTGGTGGTGATCCACCACCGGGGGCGGAGAATGTGGTCCTCCGCTGTTCCCAAAGTGGGCATGGGAAAGGAACCCAGCCGCAGAGGAGCCTGTTGTTTTAGTGGCCATGGCTGTTGTTTGCCCGAACAAGTCTGACCTGATTGGGCGATGGATGAAGAAATTCGGGACACCGGTGGCGGCCGCGGCGGCCCCAGTGAGTAGCTCAGTGAATGAGGAGCTGTGATGTGAGCCGTGGACATTGTGGTGGTGGTGCTGCTGGTTATGGCCGGCATCAATTGCAGAACGGCATCATCTTGGTGGTGGTTGTTGTTGTCACTCTGAACTTTGTGTTCCCTCTCCTCCTTCTCCTTCGCCGAAGTCCGCTCCCTTGCCCGCTCCCTCGCCTTCACCCGGCTCTCCGACCTCGACAGTGACAGCACGGAACCCTTACTAGTCTCCGAATTGCTGCTACACGCCGACTTAGACAGTGAAATGTGCTGATTTTGCTGGCGTTGCTGATCGAAGGGCGAGTCGTCCTCTTTCAGCTGCTGCTGCGCACGGGTCAGGGAAGCGGCGGTGGGGAAGGAGGAGGCGTCGAGGGACGGGAGCTCGGCAATGGCGTCAGCGGCAGCCGTGATGAGCCACTCGACGGCCTTGCTTGGCTGGTCGTACCCCAGCCGGTCCTGGAGGTCATAGAACTGGATGGCAGTCGAGACCGAGAGCCGGACCCGCCGGTCCCTCAGACCCTTCGCGGTCAAGACCTTGCTGTGCCGGTCCTTCCCGCCGGAGGCCCGGGAGACTCGGAAGATCCTCGATGACGTGTGGGCTCCGCTGCCCTGCCACGCCCGGATCCGATCACCCAGAGAACCCCCGGCGGGACCGGCGCCATCGGTCTCTTCTTCATCTTCATTGTTGTTGGCTCGGGTTCGGCCGGTCACTCTCAGTCTCTTGTGGGTTTGGGTCGCCTGGTTCTCCTCCACTTCCATGACCAAGCTTTCATGCCTCTTCAGCAGACCCAGATCAATCTCTAGATCTTTTCTTCTAGCTTCTTATGTGGTATCTTGGCTTTAATGGGTGTTTCTCGATTAGGGTACTGGTGGTGTGTCGTTTAGCATTGATGGGGGTTGTTCAGCGGCACAGTTAGTACTGCTGAACAGATAAAGGGAGTACCTTTATATGAGTTAGTCTGATTGAGAGAGAGAGAAAGAGTAGCTTTTCTTTTGCAGGCACGCCTGTACAAAGATGAGCTGTTTCACTACTCTCTCTGTATGAAACACTGGCGATCAAAAGACAGTCTCGACTGCAAAAAAAAACAAAGATGGATTATTAAGCATCGGATGCTTTATGGAGGGTGGGGAAGAGGACGCAGTAGTACTGAAACACTGCTACGAACTCCGCCCACACTTTAAAGATCGAGATTTTGATCTGAAAAACCCTAGCTGGTTTCAAAGGTACTAACAAAGACCACCGACCCAGGCCATTAAAAGAGAGAGAGAGAGGGAGAGATCACTACGGACCTTAGATGTCTGAAATTACGGCTGCCATTGGAGCATTATTGGGGCTTCTTCTGACGGTAAGACCTGCCAAACAAAAGGAAAAATGTGGTCACTTTTTTCAGTACTTCCGACCCATCTCAAAAAAACACCACCACCTTTATTTATTTATTTTTTTTCCTTCTTTTTCTCTCTCAACATTATCTTCATCTCTGACGGATTCAAAAAATATAATATTTTTCAAAAATAAAAAAAGCTTGAAGCTCCTGTTCTGAAACATCAGACAACAATGGCGGAAAAAACGCCAAAAGAGACAAAAAAACGCGATTTTTTTGGGGCTTCAGATCTGATTGTCCAATCGAATCAATTATTCAGCTCTTCAATCGAGATCTTTCCAAGTCTGCTTTTCCCGCCAAATATCCGAGCAAAAATTGAAAGAGAGAGAGAGAGAGAGAGATCGAACCGATCGGGATTTTCAGGTCCACCGCCAGTTCGGTACCGAGACCGCCATTAAAGCTCATTGAATTCCCCTCCAAAACACAAACACACTGTCACACTCTCTCGCTTTCAAAAAGTGGAAAATTAGGGTTTCTGGAGCCGATGTTGCCCTAAAAAAACCCCTTAAAATCCTCTCAAGAACAGACTCACCGGACTTATCGGTTTCAGACACAACGCGCCGTCCATGCCGCCATTTTATATCCAAACCCGAATTTCCCATTTTACCCCACCCCTTCATTCAAAACTACCATCCTGACGTGGACACCATGAACCCGCACACTTAAATTTACTAAACAACCACCATTGGTGGACTAATCACTGAAGCACGTCTGAGGGTATTTTAGTCGACATGAGTTATTCTCCCTTTTTTTTAAAATTAATTGGAGGGTAAAATGAGTTAGTGACCCCTATTGTTTGCTAAACCTACAGAAACAAAATCATGCAAACACCTTATATAATTCAAAATCATGCAATTACACTCCTTTCGTATATCTATTGTCAAACTTAAATCTAAGTAAAAGTCACATAAAAATCTCTTCAACGTGTATCAAATCAAGATCTCTTCAACAATTTACTCATGTGTATCAAATAAGTATTTACTCAAACTCTAGTCAAATCAAATGAAACTTAAGTTATTACCCTAATTTTAAAATGCTATTTTTTCTCATTCAATTACACATTTTTTAAAAGATTTGGGTAAAACAAAAATAATGGTTCAAGACACGCAATATCAGATTAAAATTTTACTCAAATTTTTAGTAATATTTGGGTATATGTTTGAGTAAAGGCGGTAGATGGTCTAAAATGGGGGTAAAAATAAGATTTTATCATTTTAATTAAAATTTATCGTATTTTCACTTTTTGATATGTTGTTTTCATCTTTTACTTAATTGTCATATTATTTAATTTTTATAAAAATTGCAAACAAACACATTTGAAAATTAAAAATTATAAGTTAATGTTCATAAAACATATTCAGAATTAATTAATTGATTTTTATTAAATTTTTAGAGAGTTAAAAATAAAACAGTAATTTTAAATTATTTTTATCCCATTTGAAAGGAAAAATATAATGACAGAATGTGTAAGTGCATATTTTTAAACTTCATCAGTGTTTCTGAAGATCGAAATGTCAGGGATCCAAATGCATTTTACCCCTAATTATACTGTAATTATAAATTAATGTTGTAAACAAAGCAATTAATGAGAGGTTTTAGAAAGACATACGTGTCTGCTTTTCCACCCCATTTTCAATCATGTTAAAATGGACTTTATTGGTTGGGGGAGGAGTTCATTGAATGTAAGGCTGGGATGTGAAGTGGGGAAACATCTCGTGAGTGAGACAAATCATGACCGTCCAAGAAGTAGGGTCTAGTGATGGACCTTTACCGATGTTGAGTGGGTCCTACCACCATGGCCCGACACAGCAGGCTCTCAAACCAAAAAAAAGGAAGAAAAATCCAAATAACCCCCTGAACCCTCTAATGTTTCCAAAAGTCCATAAAAACCCCTAAAAATACTTATGTAAATCCAAATAACACCTCGAGTCAACATTTCTTTGACAGATGAGGAATTTGTTAACCTTGAATAAAAATACAGTTAAGAGTAAAATAGTCATTTACAGATGATTTTTTATTTTTCTATTATATTTTAAAGGGATTTTGATATACTATGTTTTCAATCAAGGCTAAATAGACTGAATATTCATAAAATAATTCTAATTTTTCAAAGAAAATTTAATTAAGGGACTATTTTAATTTTCATAGATGTTTTTATGGGTTTATATGAACTTTAGAAAAAATCAAAAAATTATATAGAATTCTTAAAGGGGTTATTTGGATTTAAAAAAAAAACACACCCACACACATCGGGCTGGGTCGGTCCACCAAACTTTATTTTAAAAAGTTTTTAAAAATGATTTATGATTATCTTTTGTGATATTTTTGAAGGAGATATAATTGCGACAGCTGTCACCAACCAAACTTTAAATGCGTGAATGAATGTGCAAAGAAAAAATCATCCTGCATGTCACGTGATGTCCTCTTCTCTTTCTTTTCATTTATTATTATTATATTATTATTATGGGGTGTATATATATATACACTGAATGAGTCTTGCTACACATGCCCCAATTCATAAGCCACACTCATAAACTCCAATAGGTGTCATTCTATCATTGGATGACTGATTGACTTTGACAAAAGGGTATAATAGCAAGTTACAAAAGTACCCTTGTTTAAATATACACGTTTGGACGCTGAAACCCCTCGTTTTTTTGGGCGTTCTTCGTCTTCCGTCCCTCTCGCGGGGTATTAATTAATATCAAAAAATAGATTGGTTTCCACAGATTTAACACAACAATTCATACATTTTCATCACTCTTTTTTTTCATCTAAAAATTTGAAGAGCGTCATTCATTTTTTGGGGATTCGATTTCAACCCGATTCAAAGAGTTTCTTCACCAGATTGAATGCTCAATTACAAAAAAATGGGTAAGCGATTATTTTTTTCCAATTTGTTGAATCAGATATGTTGTATTTCTGATTTATTAAAGGTTCTCCATTCTATTGAATGTCAAATTGCAAAAAATGGGTAACAGATTACCTTTTTCTCAATTTTTCAAATCACACATTTTCTATTACCGATTTTCGTAATGCAATCCCATTAAATAATTTTTTTGTCATTTTATTAACAAATGTAACTGATTCAATCAAATGTTTTTATTATTTGTGAGTAGTTTCTGATGTACATTGTAACTCACTATTGTTATATTTTCGTAATGCAATCCCATTAAACAATTTTTTTTCAAATCTTAAATTTATTTTGGTACTATATATGATCTAAATGACATGTTAAAGATTTTATTTACAAATGTAACTGATCTGTCAAATGTTTTTATGATTAGTGAGTAGTACATGATGTACAATGTAACTCACTATTGTTAAATGTAACTGAGTATGCATATCTGCCCTTTTTCAGGTTTTGATTTGATATGTAATTTAGCATGATAAAAATCCATTGTTTGATAAATGTAACTAGCTTTTTCTACAATGAATTTACTCTTTTTTAATGTAACTGACAAAGTCAAAAGATGCATTCAATGATATGGCATAGAATTGAATGTTAAGCTTTGTGACTGATTTCAGTGTGTATGTTTTCTTTGTGTAGGACCAAAGAAAATAGAAAAACCATTAGAGAGAAGGGGAAAGAACTATTACCCACAATTCAGATCATCTTTGCACATGGTATTTGAAAACATTTTCCAAGCTCACAGTTAAGGATCGACATTTGGAGATGCTCAGAAAAACTCTGTTTTGGAATATGTTTGAGTGTCTACTGGATAAGTCATATGACTTCAACAAAACAAAAAAGGATGATGATAATATCCTCCGGATAATAAAATCATATGACCTGAAAAACAAGTCCTTCATGATTGGTGGCAAACCTCTCAAAATCACTTCGGATGATATTGATATTATATTCGGCATACAATCTGGAAAAAAAGAAGTGAAAGGTAAATTACTTATCAAAATTTCATTGATATCAATGAAAATGTAACTAGTTTATCAAAATGTAACTGATTTTTGTGTTTTAATTTCTGGTGACAGTGAACTATGGAACAAAACCTGACACACCATTCATTAAAAAGAGGTTTGCATTGATAAGTAGACCTAATGCTCCATATATAAAAGAACAGTTGCTAAAGACATTGGATGGCAATACTGATCAAGATTTCAAAGATTTTACTAGATTTTGTGTGCCTTCTTTTACACAAACAGTGGACATACTCTTGGGTGGACAAGCTTCCAATATGTGGATGACATAAAAGCAATGAAAGAATACGCATGGTCTACCTCAATTTTGGATACACTAATGAAATCAGTCCATCAAAAATGTAAAAACCAACCTACAAGCATAATAGGTTGTGGTGGGAGGAGGAGTGGAGAAGGAGTGGCTGTGGGTGGAGAATATTGAAAGGATGGGTTTTGCGAGGGTTTTTTTATTGGGTTGAGCAGATGGTGAAGAAGAGTTGTTTCATTTTTTTTGTTTGGTTGGATTTTTATGAACTCTCAAAGAAATCTATATATTGGAAAAAAAAAAATATATTTCCTATATATAGATTTCAAATAATGTAACTAAATCTGGAACAATGTACAAATGTAAATGAGTTTTTGAATTGTATATACATCTGTATTTCATATAATGTAACTGGATCTGACATTATGTATTTGAATTTCAATGTAACTGAATTTGAAGGGGAAGCAATCATTTGGTTTCACTACATTTCAAGTATCATTGAATTTTAAATGTAACTGAATTTTCATATTATATGTGTTTGCATTTCATAGAATGTAACTGAATCTACCGCCAATGCAACTAAACAATATATAATAAAGTTATCACATTAGAAATTAATCAATCAATGAGTAAAAATAGATATAATAACATCACTATAGCATTGAAATTATTATTTGATTGCTGCAAATAAATGTAACTAGATTACTATTTAAGAAAATGTAACTGAATTGGAGGTCGGAAGAGGTGAAATCCGGATGAGGGCTCGAAAAGTAATCAAACCACCTCTCATATGATAGAGGGCGGCGAGAGGAATCCAATGGTGGTGACGCTGGTCACTGGAGATTAATAGATTAGCTGGAATGAATTTTTGAAATGCCAGGTTGCTTAGGAGGGCATAAAAGGAATTCTACGTTTGCCATGTCATGGGGCCTATGAAATTGGGGCTTGTCAATCATTTTCCATACTGTATTTATACCCAAAAAATAATGTATGTGTGTTTCAATACAGTACAGCACGTGTTTTATTTCGCTGTTCATGATGAGATCTTGTGAGATTGTTGAGGTCCCATTGGTTTGTTTGAGAGAGAGTAGGTTGTGAGCTTAATTGTGCCCAATGAATTAATTTTGATGTTTATAAAATATCTGGTGCTATGTGTGCGGTATAGCGTGTTATTATTGAAGGACTATATCAACCTAACATGGAATAGAATAAGATTTGTCAGGTCATACTCCTCTTTTTTCTTTTTTTTATAAATGATTATGACATTTTTTTTTATTGACGCTAGTTGATTTTTCTAGAACTCGATCGGTTCACAACTTTAATATTTTTATGATGTAAAATATAGTTTTGTACAACTCTTTTTATTTGAAAAATAATATGTTTAATTCGATTTTTAATCAAACATTTACAACTTTAATTTAAGGATTGTCATTCAATATTCTATTTTTTACGGTGACTATACATTTTGAAAATTAAAAGTGTTTTTTTTATTTGGACTTATTATATAACTTTTTCGATTATTAACCAAATATAAATAAATCTAAACTTATTAGCGTGAATAATGCACTTATTATATGTGACTAATTTCACCAATTAAATCATTATTGAGTCTCTGTCTCACAATCTAGTTCTGAATCATCAACAAAAAATTGTAAAAGAAGACACATTGTGAAAACTTGCTTATCAGTATGAAAGGTCAAGTTTTTTTCCACCTAATATGTTGTAATGCTTTATTATAAGACATTATGGTTGTGTATTGATATATATATATATACTCCTCTGAGAGTAATGATTTCTGATTATATATTATTATTTTTTTACAAAAAATTTTCTTATAATATTGAGATGTAATCCTATTTGAGATGGAAAGTCAAACATAATTCAATCAATGTTCCTAGCTTGGTGTCTAGCTTCCATCAACTTTGTCATGTCACGTTTTGTACACATGAAGTAACTTTCTTATATTATATTCCTCCATACAACTCAACTTCCAATTATCAACCTATGGATCATATCTAATCTTGATTGTATTTTTAATTTGGAATTGTTGGAATTATTTCGAGTCTTTTGGCTCCTCCACCAGAAACCAAATATTTCATGACACCCACATCACTGTTAATTCACCTAAACATCACAAAAAGGTGTGTGTGTATATATATATATATAAATAGTCTAAGAAGCATTGGTATTCCAACACTACATGATTAATAAAGAAAAAGAAAATGTAAAGCAAGGAAACATGGTGGTGTTTATGGGATGGAGCGGATTATCAAAAGCAGTGTGGGCTGAACATTTATAATTTGATTTAATCACCTGGATTAGTTTAATCAAAGCACGTGTAATCCATCGATGCGCGATTAACATACTTTAATGTACTTTTTATATGTAGAGAATATATATAAATTAAGAAGATCTAGTGATACTTTGTTTCCTTATTAGCATCCAAATCATGTCTATGTTCCTCCATGGCTAGCCATGTGGAGAGTGAGCTTCCTCGAACCCCTCCGCGCTCTGATCGATGTCCGGGTCACTTGCCGGGCCTAAAGAAGACAACAGATTTTAATGTTTTATTTTAAATTAAACAAAAAAAATTTAAAATTATATTTGTATGATGTTTAATGTAATATGTTTATCTTTTATAGTTTTCAAATTTATGCATGAGTGAAATTTTTAATGATATAAAAGAGAAGAGACGAGTGATTGATCACTTTTTTTTATTAATATATTTTATATAAAAATATTTGCTTTATTTATAACAGAAGATAAGAATACGGAATAATTCCCAATGCAAATCTAGTGTGGACTAATTAAACCGTTGTTTAAAGATAAGAATGGTAGTCTAATGACGAAAATATTCTCAACACATCTTTTTGTCAATTTTTTATATAAATTAATTTTATCTTAATTTTTATAAATATAACATATAGGTATGAAACAAACTATGGGTGATTTATTATTTTATTTATACAAGTAGATATAAAAATATGACATAAATCATAATCCATCTATCAGAGATGAATTGATTAAACCATTATTTAATGATAAAAATGAGTAACTGATATTAAGGGTGCATTTGGTCGCATGATTTTGTAGCTTTTGCGATTGTAAGAAACTGCTTATAATCATGTAGCCAAACAGAAAAAATAGGGAAGCTTCATATATACAGATTTCAATCAAATAGTGTTTTAGGCTGCATTTTTTAAAAGTTGAAGGGGTAAGTTTCTTGTAGAATCAATTTTAAACCCAGCTATTGTAAAAAATTAGTTTTACAATCGCGCAATCAAACTCACCCTCAGACAATATAATGATTTAACTTTGAATAAGAGTGGTATTGAAACTAGCCACATGCACTACTAAAGAGATTATCTTGTGAGTTCCATTTGACGTGCACAAAACTACATTAATTTTGGACCTAATCAATTTTGGGTGGATTATATATGGGATCGGATTCGGTAAGTATCGAGCTCGGTCAGTTCAGTTAGTACCGAACTGCACCACGTTTAAATCGAATTGTATCATCTATAAATCGAACTGCACAATCAATTGTTGGGTATATATTTCACTCTCTTATTGGATACTGATGATAGTTAGGAATTCACATTTTCTCTAGTATCTGATTAAATCCAATAAGAGAGTAAAAAATATACCCAATAATTGGTTGTGCAGTTCGATTTATAAGTGATGCAGTTCAATTTACACGTGGTATAGTTCGGTATTGACCGAACTGACCCAAAATCGGCACTGACCGGATCCCGTCTCATTATATATATATAGCTAGGCCATGTTTACATCTTTGTTAAAGATTTTGGCTTGATCTATAAATGTTATAAATAAATATATATGTTATAAATATTTTTTTGTCCATATTGTATACAGAGGTGTGAGAAAGTGTCCAAATAAAGTCTTGTTGCATGTTCTCATGTTGGTTGTTCCTTTGTAAAACTCTGTTGTGAAAAAAAAAAAAAAACTGTTGTGCCAATAATAATATGGATGTGAGTTTTGGCTCTGTGTGTGTGGAGAAAGTTAAACCTAAGTCTTATTATAGATTTATGATCATGACAATACAAACTTTAAAAAAACATCATTGTAGTTACAACAATGAGCAAGTGCCAGATAAATTTGGGCACTGATGTTTTTGATATTTACATAAAAAAAAGATCAATAAACCATGTGTGGTTTGTAAAATTGATTGTATGAATATTTTCTCACATAAAAAGACCAATAAACCAAACTTTTGAATGAATTCGTGAGACATGACAACATTTGATTGATGTAAATTTTTCTCAGTTACATGAAATCATTAGTTTCAACCACAAGCAAAATACATTTTGCTTATATGTATAATAGTTATTAATCAGCGCAAATTCATATGGGTCCCGTAGACTGTACTGAAAAATACACTACGAAAATTGGACCTTCGGATGTATACTGCAATGAAATCAACTAAGCTAAAACTCTATAATAATAATAATATAATAGTGAAAATGAATGAATGAATGAATGAATGATGGAAATTAAGATCCGACAAAGATGGAGCCTACATGATCCTCACCATCCCACGTTATATGTCTTCAACACTTCGGACAGACCATAAACACTCAACAGAAAGATAGAAAGAGAGAGGGATACACTCCATTAAAGAACTGTTTCACCTGACCCACAAAACAGTAGAGAAGAAAACAATGAGAGATTCAGAGAGAGAGAGAGAGAGAGAGAGAGATGTGGGCTTCCTCCCTGCTTTGGTAATGGTGTGTGTCTCAGGCATGCTCAACTGTTACTCCTTGTTTTCGTTTGGGAGTGCGTTTGTGTCGGCGGACGCAGTGGAATGCCAACTCTAAACAAAATATCTAATTTAATATTTCATAATTTTAAAAAATCATCAAAATTTTCATATGTAATTGTTCTTCTTCTGCTTATGTAATCAACCCTAATTAGATAGCTAAGACTATAAGATAATGCAATATCAGATTAGTATGTATATGCAGCGTTGAATAAGACGGAAATTGCAACTAAACACCTAACAATGTAAATTCAGTTTTGTTTTAGATTTTACTAAATTTGTGTACAAGTTCCAAATATCAAATAATTACAAAATCATGCAGACATTTTGTGTTGGGACTATTAAGAAAATGCATTTGAAGTTGAGTCTTAAAATAAAATATAATGAAGGGAGGGCTAGATCACTAAATAACATAGGGACATAAAAATAAAAAATCTCAATTCACAAACTAACAAAATATAGTATATTATTCGAATATTTAGACAGATGTTTGGCGCAGGGACTACTAATGAAATAAGTATTTGAAGTTGATTCTTTATTTAAAAAAAAATTACACTAGCATATAGAAGTACATGGTGTTACAAAAAATGAAGTGTTAACATTTTTTTTTTTTTAAATGAAAAAAATTTAAATGTTCATGTACCAAGCTAGTGTAGTATATCTTGTACTATCACATTATACACTCAAATAGTAGTGCATAGGGGGTTGGGTTTGGATCATCTTTGAGCTGTAGACACCAAAATTGCTATTCAATCAAATGTAGACCATCCTTTAAAGCCTTTTGTTTAAGACGATATTACAATAAAAAAAAATTTATAATTCAAAATATAATCTTATATACTTCGTTAGAAATCAAATGTATATACAAATGAATTCATTTAATTCAAAATAAAATAATATATATATTTTTTTATTAAAATGCTAAATTAAATGATGTTTTAAAAATAAAAATATGTGTAACTGTTTTTCTTATTACAAATTGTCGTCGCTTGTCAGGTTCTGATGACCAATGGGATCAAAATTCTTGTTGGTCGAAAATTCAATCGGTTGAACTGACAAATTAGTCTGATTTTAAAATGTTGTCGTTTTTTAAAACTTTACTTTAGATATCATCTAGAACAATATATTACTTTATTTCCCTTAAAAATTCTGAGAGGGTCTTGCTAGATTTCCCTTACATAATTTTCACCTAGGCTGCATTTATGGTAAAAATTGTGTTTAAAACTGATTCTGTAAGAAGCTGTCTCTTCACAGTTTTTTTTAAGTACTCTTTTACAAAAATCATCATTTTTTTAACTTTCATAAATATTTATCCACACTTTATTCACATTTTAACTAAACAACAAAAATTTATTATTACATTTTTTAATAATAATAATTCAAAACACAACCAAACACAAAATTATTTATCCTTATTCATACTCACTTAAGCTGGAATAAATGTATACAGAAAAATAAGTAATATTTTGTATTCAAACGGGAGAATGTATATAACTTTTAAATTAAAGTCAATGAATATCATGTACCTTCATTTAGAAAATATAGGAAAAATTAATTAGAGGTCCTCACAGTCACCCCTCTATTATTTTTAGATCCCTGGACTGTTTGAAGATATTTCTGGGTCCGTAATTTTCAATCCCATTATTTCTAAGTCCAATCTAACGCTTTCCGTCGGATGCCTCCGTTAGCATACCGAAAATACCCCTTTAACAATCAAATTTTCCATGAAACATCAAAAACCCATTGTTTATCTTTCACACCGACTATTCCTATCATTCTTCTTCCTCAATCGTTCAAAATCTTCTCTTCAAAACCCTAGAAGAACCCACCAATGGCTGATCCACCCAAAATCATGCCTTCGAAACCCTAAATCGAACCTAGAAATCTACGACGACAATGATTAACAACGTCAAACACTTTCCAACGATTAAGGTGACAAAGGAGGAGACGCACGCTACCGATTTTGAAACCCTAACCCGATGGCGGCGGCGACGATGGCAGCGGTGAGGAGGGGATGGAACCACAATGATTCCCCATTGTAAGCTATCTTAATCCATTTTGGTACTTTAATATGGCTTTTGATCACATTGTTTGAAATGAAGAAGGAATCACTTCAAACATCCAAGGCTTCCATCGAAGGAAGCAAATGTAAACATTTCTCTGTGTTCCATTTGTTGATTTTGTGAAATATATATTGTTATATACTTTGTACATTGTTAATTAATCTGGGTACATTTTTAATCTATTTGAGTACATTGTTATCATGTATGTATATGTTAATTGTGAGTTTCATATTTAATTGTTGAATGTTTATCAGATACATAGAGTTTATTAACCATTTTATACTCCATGAGATTTCTCTAGTCTTAAACACTGATAACCCTTATTTAATATTTGGATTAGCAATACCACATGGATGAAGTAATACTTAAATAGAAATTCACGCTTAAAAAGTTTTCCTTTTCATATAATCGATAGGCCTAGGCAAAGATGTTCCCCCCTCTTTGACCATGTACATTAATAATGGATAGATGTCCCAAAATATCAGTACAATTTATTTGCTATTATATATATTGTGAAAAAGGCATATGCTGTGATCTTGTCCTATATCACCCCCCCTCTTTGTCTGTAGGGAATGTAAACAAAGAACAAAGTTAGGAAGAGCAGAATCACTCAGTTGAAAACAAAAGAAAGAAAAGAACCAACCAAAGACTGATGATTGAAGGCTTGATGGACGTACTCCATTGAATCGTTATAGGAACCTGGCACGACACACACATCTTTTAACATCTTTTAACAAAAGATGTGGTGTTTTGTCATCTTGCTAATTATATAATATAGCTATGCATGTGTATCAGTATAAGTCATATATATGTTTATCAGATATGTATGTTCATCTTTTGTTTATCAGATATAATATGTTTATCAAATATATAGATTTATGGCAATGCACATTGTTATTGTTAATTAATATGAGTACATTGTTAATTAATCTGGATATACTGTTAATCTATTTGGGTACACTTATCATGTATGTATATGTTACTTGTGAGTTTCATATTTTTATTTCTGTGATTTTTATCTGGATTGTTAGCTAACGTGTCTTTATTAGGTACATCATTTTTATACATCATATGGAAGAATGATGTGCTGATTTTTGGTTGGTCCTAGTCTTAGTCTCTTGATACATATATATTCTTAGTCTTTTGGTATATATATAACTTATGTCTATTGTGCATTATATCAGACGAATGAGTAATTGTTCTTTTAATACTCTTTTAAGAATGTTTTAATACTATGATATAATATATTTCTATTATAATTTTTAGGGTGAATTGCGGCATGTTCGTAAATAAATTTGATGAGCATCTTATCAAAAGGATAGACATGAACTTCAAACAAGGCGACATTCTAAGATTCAGAGCTGAATATGCTGCGAAGATCCTAAGATGATCCAAAGAAAGTGTTATGAATGGACAAGAATTATGTTA
The DNA here is from genome assembly GCA_030737845.1 of Acorus calamus. Classification (NCBI taxonomy): domain Eukaryota; kingdom Viridiplantae; phylum Streptophyta; class Magnoliopsida; order Acorales; family Acoraceae; genus Acorus; species Acorus calamus. Next base: position 8,020,240 of record CM060866.1, on the reverse strand, counting down.
TATATTATATATAACTTGTGTTATACCATCATGAATGGAAGTTGTGTTAAGAATGGATCTTGTGTATAGTTGTTAACCAATTGATGTTATGAAGAGAACTGATTTTGTAAATGGTAATTATTTTATCCAAAGAAAGTGTGTTATAAATGGACATGAATTATGTTATGTATTATATTACCTATGTTATATCATTATAAATGGAAGTTGTGTTATGAATTGTTCTTGTGTACATTTGTTGACCAATTGATGTCATGAATAGAAGTGATGTTATAAGTGATAGTAGTTTTATGAATGGTATAATTTATGTGATACTATTAGTACTTTGTATGAATTCACTACCAGTAACTTGTTAGTCCATCTGGGTACACTGTTAGTCACTACTAGTACATTGTTAGATCATCTAGGTACACTGTTACCTACTACCCTTATATATTCACAATAGTTTGAGCGTCATCAGATCAACATGCACTCAATAAGCAATAAGCATATATAATAATCTAATTTAATACAAATAGATGTTCATACATGGTAATATGACAATGTAATTATAACAAAATGTTGTTTTTTAAATTGGACCAATGACTTCATTCCTCAACTATAATTGAATTTCTCAATGTCATCCTGTTGTCTCTAATGCGCTATAGCATAAGAAGGTACGATAATGTCAAAAATGATAAATTATATAATATGTAACATCTTTCATGTCCATTCATAATACACTTTCTTTGGATCGTCTTAGGATCTTCACAGTATATTCTCTTCTAAAGCTTGGAATATCGCTTTGTCTGAAGTTCATGTCCATCATTTTGATAAGATGCTAACTAAATTTGTTTATGAGCATGCTCTAGTCCACCCTAAATGTCATCCTTGATGGTTGACCAATTCTCAACTTTCATGAAATTAATGATACATCTTGAAATATGCTTTCAACCACAAGACCTACATATTTAATTGTGTACCCAAATGAATTAACATTGTACTGATAGTGTGTAACAATGTGCCCAGATGAACTAACAATGTACTAATAGTCGATGTATACAAGGTATTAATAGTATTACATAAGTTATATCATTCATAACACAACTATCATTCATAACAATACTTATATTCATAACATAAATTGGTCAACAAATGCACTCAAGATTCATTCATAACACAATTTTCATTCATAATGGTATAACACAAGTTATATATAATATACAACATTCTTGGAAGGAGTTTTGTCAATGACTTTTGAGTAAGATTTGGTGGATAACTTGGATGGAGCTTTGGTGGATGGCTTTTGAGTATGGGCTTTAGTGGATGACCACCATTATAAAACTCAAACTTCTTATTGGTGTTAAATCCTCTGTTCGAATTATTTTCAATCCTACATAATGTACAAAAATAAAATAAAAATAAAAATAGTTGCTAACAACAACGTACACACAATAACAACAATAGGTCACAATAATGAATTTGCATAACTAGGTTTCAAAATAACAGCTAATATGCTCCTAGACAATCATTAGTACTTTAAATGACATCTTAAGTTAGGAGAGTTCATAAATGGACAAATAAAAGCTAATATCACATATTAAGTGAAAAATTAAAACTCATTTCTGTATTTTACCAAGAGCACTAAAAGGTTTTACATACAAGAATAGGTGAGATTTTATGCTATTCATATACAAGAAAAAAAGAGAAAGCAACTAAACAAAAAAAATAAGGAAAGATCATCTATGGTAATCAGGACTCCAAATCATTTGTCCCGAAATTACTAAAGAGAAACGATTTAATTCAAATAAAGTCAAATAACAATTTACCCATAAATAACATAAGACAAACATAGGTTACTGAATATAGTTAACAATATACTCAGAATCCCTAATAGTGTACTGAGAAGAAATCAAATAACGGCCAATCACCGAAAACGTATGAAAAACTTTAAATAAATACTACAAATACACCTATCATATCAGAAAAAAAAATCATGATCTCATAGCATAGAAAAAAGAAATTTGGATGAATTAATGCAAAAAAGTATGGAAATCAGTCTCAAACATTAAATCTCACAGTCGAAAAAGAAACCCATCCATAAAAGCAAATTTTATTTTAGATTATTTTTGTAAATCCATCAATCCAAAAGACAGAAAATCTATAGGCAAGAAGAGGAAGAAAAAAACAAACCCTAACCTTTACATGTATAATGGATCACAATGGTTTTAGGTTTCAAATGGAGAAGCACAATGGGTTCTGATCAATTTCGTTCTCCCTGCGATTTGGGGAAAAAAGGGTGTTATCGGAGAGGAAAAATGGCTTTTAGAAGAAAAAAATGGAGCACTCGATGAAAAAGGGTTCGAATGTGGAAGTAGAGGATGAGTATGAAAATAAAAGGTTTAAAAGAGTATTTTTGGATGTTCAAAAAGGGGATCTAACGGAAATTGTGAAGTTGGACTTAAAAATAATTGGTTTGGAAGACAGGGATTTAGAGAAAACTTAAAAAAGTCAAATGACCTAAAATTAATAAAGGGGTGGCAGGGAGGACCTCTAATTAATTTCTCTGAAAATATATGATTTTGGGTGAGAAAAATGGACTAAAACCTGTAGCTGGTTGTAACATTATTTCCCTTATCATTGTCCAAGCTAAACAATAACAAAGATGCATAGTTGCTTTACATAAACCCTTCTCTTTCTTTTAAATATTGATTTACTTAGAGGCTTTGGAAATGTAAAAAAAAGGAAGAAAATAAAAACAATAGAACGAGCTTGTACATGTCATACATGATCCTAATATTTTTTATCTCGTATCCTAACAATGAAGCTCGTATTCTTTACTTCTACAATAATAATAATAATAATAATAATAATAATAATAATAATAATAATAATAATAATAATAGAACATTAATTTATGCAAGTGATGCATGGCTTGCACCATGATAAAAGCTAAAAGCACCAACATACATATAATTCATTATTCTAAACTCCTAGCACAGAAAAGTAAAAGGCATGATATGTACTATTTAAAAAAAAAGATTAAAACACTTGTAAACTAAATTTATGATTGAAAAATGGGTCAGATATAACATTTTCATAATTTATTTCTATTTGACACCAAGAACAATATACTCTGGGCTCAGTGGGCTGGCGCTCAGGGGCGGAGCCAGGGGGGGGGGGGGCGGGCTGAGGCCGGGCCCCCCCCAAGGCATGGTTCATAGATGCATGGGTGGGTGGGCAATTGGTGATTGAAATATTTTTTTTACATATGGACCCCTCCAAAAAATTTATATTATTAATATACCCCTTTTGAAATTCTATTTCTATAAAAAAAATGTTTAAATTTTGCATGAATGCCCTTTTAAGAGGTATTTTACACAACATAAATTTTTTAAGTTTTATAGGAATACCTTTCAAAAGAGCATTCATGCACAATTTAAACCCTTTCGAGGGTTATATATGCAAGAAATCTAATTGAATAAGTGAGTTTAAAATTCAAAAATGTTACATTCAGTCCCATTTGCAACTCCCTCGATCGCCTCTGCTGCGGCCACCCCTGCTGCGAAGCCCACTGCGACCCCCCTCCACTTGCGGCCACCACCGGCTGCGACCCCCCTCCTCCCTCCGCCACTAAAGAAACAAAAAACATAGAACACAAAATGATTTACGTGGTTCGGCATGTAGCCTACGTCCACGGGAGAAGAGAGGGAGGATCGTTTTTATTCATGTCTGATACAGTGGAGGTTACATGAGCCCAATAAACAAATACAATATCTAAGCATCAATGACACCAATTAAGGTGATAGAAACAAATCTCCACATATCTTTCACCCCAATTAAAGAGTACAAACTGATAGAAACAAATCTCCACAAATCTGTCACCATATCAACCCTTGAATAGAAACAAATCTCCTTCATTACTCTCTCTTCTCCACCAACACTCCCCCTCAAGTTGGTGCGAAAATATCGATAGAGCCCAACTTGGACAATATCTCTTGAAACTTGGCAGCTGGTAGTCCCTTAGTAAAAATATCTGCCAACTGTTGGTCACTACGAACAAATGGAGTACAAATAACATTGGCTTGCACGTTTTCACGAACGAAATGGCAATCTACCTCAATATGTTTAGTCCGCTCATGAAAGACTGGATTTGAAGCAATGTGGATTGCAGCTTGGTTATCACAAAACATCTGAGTTGGCTGAGAAGAATCAAAACCCAGTTCCTTCAATAGAGATCGAAGCCAAATAACTTCACAAGTGGTTGACGCCATTGCTCGATATTCTGCTTCTGCACTTGATCGTGCAACAACATTCTGTTTCTTACTCTTCCATGTGACCAAGTTACCTCCAACAAAAGTACAATATCCAGTTGTAGATCTTCGATCAATTGGACTCCCAGCCCAATCAGCATCAGTATATGCAATGATAGAACTATGTCCATTCTTACGCATCCATATGCCTCTTCCTGGTGAACTCTTTAAATACTGCAAAATTCTATTAACAGCATTCATGTGAATAACTCTTGGTGCATGCATAAATCTACTGACCAAGCTAACAACATATGAAATATCTGGCCGAGTAATGGTTAAATAGATTAATCTACCACTAATCTTTGATATAGACCAATATCAGAAAATAATTCACCATCATTACCAAGCTTACCACCACTATCAGTGGGAGTGTCTGACGGTTTTACTCCTGTTTTTCCAGTTTCCTGTAACAAATCCAAAACATACTTTCGTTGATTAATAAATATACCTTTTGTTGAGTAGGCAATTTCTAATCCAAGAAAATACTTTAGAATTCCCAAGTCTTTAATAGCAAATTGCTTGTGTAAAAGAACCTTGAGCTTTGATATTTCCTCCTGATCATCTCCAGTGAGCACTATATCATCAACATACACCAACACAATAGTAGTACCAGAAATACATTTCTTGACAAATAGAGAAGGATCTGCGGCACTCCTTTTTAGTCCATTAATCATGAGGACAGAACTGAGCTTAGCATACCATGCTCGTGGTGATTGCTTAAGCCCGTATATAGCCTTTTTCAGTTTGCACACAACTCCAACTTTAGACTCCTATGGATGGCCAGGGGGAACACTCATATAAACTTCTTCTTCTAAGTCACCATGCAGGAAAGCATTTTTTACATCCATCTGAAATAGCTTCCAGTCTTGATTCACAGCCAGAGATATGAGAACTAGAAATGTATTAATTTTCGCAACAGGGGCAAATGTCTCTTTATAATCTTCTCCATAAGTTTGAGTAAATCCTCTAGCAACAAGTCTTGCCTTATGTCGTGCCACTGTTCCATCAGTGTTATATTTTATTTTGTAAACCCAACGACAACCAACAGTTTTCTTGCCTGGAGGCAAGCCAACAATGTCCCACGTCTTATTCTCATCAAGAGCTTGTAATTCTTCTTTCATGGCCTTCTTCCAAATTGAATTGGACGTAGCTTCTAGAAAAGTCTTTGGCTCTTGATCACTAGAGACTGCACTCAAGAAAGCGAAATGGGATTGATTAACATTATCATATGTTATACAAGCTTGCATAGGGTATGAGACAGCATGGTAAGTGAAAAAAATCTTTCATTTTTTCTGGAGGATGAGTCTCTCTACTCGATCTTCGTTGAGGTGGAGGTGCTGCTACTTGAGGTATTGTGCTTTCAACTGTAGAGGTTGCATCATTTTTGGAGGTAGAACATCATCACTTACTGTTGGAAGTGGTACCAAATCAGACAAATACTCCCCCTGAGGCTGATTCCCATAACCATTTTGTGCTTGAAAATAAGGTTCAGATTCAACAAACCGAACATCACGAGAAATAATAATTTTTCGAGATGTCAAATTGTAACATACATACCCTTTTTTTGTGGAAGAATATCCAAAAAAGATACACCGAGTAGCTCGAGCATCCAACTTATCACGATGAATTGCTTGTTGGTGCACATAGCAAACACACCCAAACACCCGCAAATGAGATATGTCAGGCTTCCGATTCTTTAGGACTTCCAATGGCGAATTAAAATTGATTACTCGACTGGGAAGTCAATTAATCAAATATGTTGCAGTTAAAACACCATGAGACCAATATCTTTTTGGAACATTCATCTGAAACATAAGAGCTCTTGTGGTTTCTAAGATGTGTCGATTTTTTCTCTCTGCAACCCCATTCTGTTGTGGTGTTCCCACACAACTAGTTTGGTGAATAATTCCCTGGTTGCGAAGATATTTAGAAAAAGGCCCTTGGGTATACTCCGTACCATTATCAGATCTAAAAATCTTAACTTTGGCACTAAATTGAGTAGTCACCATGTTATGAAAATCCTTAAAAACAGATAACACTTCAGTTTTTGTTCTTAGCAGATATAACCAAGTAGCACGAGATCGATCATCAGTAAATAAGATAAAATATTTATACCCATCATAAGAATCAACTGGAGCAGGACCCCATAAATCAGAATGAATCAGTTCAAAACACTCAGTATATGTAGACAAAGAAGTAACAAAAGGTAACCGAGTTTGTTTAGAAAATTGACAAACATCACAAACACTAGACTCAACTGACATAGAAGGGAAAAGACTCGATAAAACACGGTTGGAAGGATGTCCAAGCCGTTTATGCAAAGTGCAACTTTCCACCAAGCTGCTGGTATGACATGCCTTATGAGTGGGTTTTAGCAAATACAGTCCATGTGAATAAGTTCCTTCACCAATCGTCTTCCTCAACTTTCGATCCTGGAAGACAACAGATGTCGGAGAGAAAATAACATCACAGTTCAAGGAAATTAGTAATTTTTCCAACAAAAAGAAGTTGGACAGGAAAAGAAGGGACAACAAGAGCAGGAGAAGTGGGACTATTATGAAAGAAATCAATTTTTCCACTCCCTAACACGGGCATAGTCGTTCCATTAGCAATAGAAACATTATGCCTATTAGATTTAGGAATAAAATCGTATACAGAAGAAAGCTTATTGGCCATATGATCTGTAGCTCCCGAATCAATAATCCAAGAAGAAATTTTAGAAGATGAAGAGAGATTGTCTTGCAAATTACCTGAAGCATGGGTAGAGGCAGAATGACTTTGTTCATGATACATGGACTTACTGAGTTGCCGAAGAAGGGAATTCAACTGATTCATTGAGATCGATGTATCTGCTACACCAACACGATCTTTCCTATTCTTTTCATAGTTGGATTTGAGATGAGGATATAACTCCCAGCAACGGTCCTTGGTGTGCCCAGTTTTACCGCAATGATCACTGTGATAAAATTCCTTTTTGGCCTTATTTTGATAAATAATTTTCCTTTTGTTAATACCAGAAAATTTGCTTCGATCTTCTTTCTCAGCCACAAGAGCATTTGATTCAACTTTCTTGGATTTATGTTCTGAATTCATAGTCTTCTTTCGAGTTTCTTCACGTTGGATAATAGCACAAACACTGGAAAAAGAGGGAAGCTTATCATCCATAAGAATATTACTCCTGATATTTTCATATTCTGGCTTCAAGCTACTGAGCAAAGAAATTTTTTTATCTTCTTCGGCCCTTTTCAAAAGAGTCTTCGCATCAATAGTATGTGGGCGATACATGTTCAATTCATCCCACATCCTTTTCAGATTTCCTAGATGTTCACTAAATGTTTTTTCACCTTGTTCTGCTGCTGCAATCTCAAGCTTAAGTTGAAAAATGCGAGCGACATTATTCTGACTGCCATATAAATCTGTTATCGAATCCCACAATTCCTTTGCCGAGAAAGAAAAAGTAAATATTCCAGCAATATGAGGTTCCATCGAATTAAGAATCCATGATCTAACAAGTTGATCGCTAGAGATCCAATCTTCATATCCCGGATCAGTAGTAGTAGCAGGACAAGCTTTCTTCCCATTGACAAAACCAAATTTTTTCTTGCCACCAAGGGACAAGGTTACAGCCCTCGACCAAGGTACATAGTTAATCCCATTCAAGAGAACAGAGGAAAGCTTCTGATTCTCCCATTGATAAATGATAGAGAGACAATCAGAACATACAACAACCGATAAAAAAGAAAAAGAAAATTTACTTGCACAAATTTCACGGCAAGAAGCAGATCCGTGACTTTGAAGCGATTTTAAACACCTTAAACAGTGTCAAAATAGAAAACAAACAAAGAGTGTTACAAGCCACGGACGATATGAATCCAACGGCGCCAACCTTGCTCAATTCCGAGTTATGGATAGAAAGATATCGAATTCTGAATGAAGAGTGCGCAAAAAACCCAAAGAAACGACCCAACACCTTGCCGAGCTTCTCAAGAACAAATCAGATCTTAAACACACTGCTCTGATACCATAAAGAAACAAAAAACATAGAACACAAAATGATTTACGTGGTTCGGCATGTAGCCTACGTCCACGGGAGAAGAGATGGAGGATCGTTTCTATTCATGTCTGATACAGTGGAGGTTACATGAGCCCAATATAAACAAATACAATATCTAAGCATCAATGACACCAATTAAGGTGATAGAAACAAATCTCCACAAATCTTTCACCCCAATTAAGGAGTACAAACTGATAGAAACAAATCTCCACAAATCTGTCACCATATCAACCCTTGAATAGAAACAAATCTCCTTCATTACTCTCTCTTCTCCACCAACAGCCACCATCACCTGCTGCGGCCAGCACCCCCTGCCCTGTAAGTTTATTTATTTATTTTTCATGTTTTTATGTATTGATCCCCTTAGATTTTTATCTGATTTTTTCTCATATATTTTTTTTATTTCAGATTCGTTTTCCAATAGGTTTTTTATCTGTTTGGTTTTCAGACATAGGTTTAGAATTTCCATATTTGTTTCAAATTTAGAGTTTGTATAGGGTTTTTTTTCAGATTTGTTTAAAAACCATATATGCTAAAATTGATGTTTGATCATGTGTCCTATTTGATAAATTTTGATTCAATAAATTGATTTCCACCTTATTGATTGAACCTTTCGGATTGGACAACATATATATATAGCCTTCAACAATAATTGTAGTAGTAAAATTGATACATTAATTTAACAGATGAAGATCTTAGCACAAGTCTTGGGTGGAGAAGACGAGCCCATGCATGATAAAAAAAAAGAATATATATGTTTCTTTGATCTGCAGCAACTAAAATCAATTGAAAATGTCTGAAGATGATGGAGGTCAGGGAATCAAGCTTCCACAAGATCAGCTTCTTGAGGTTGGGTGGCAATTCTTCTTCAGGTTGGTGTTATTCGCATGTTATAATTAACCACATCGAAAATCAATTGAAAGAGCTGAAGATGATGTTATTACACGAATGACACCAACCTGAAGAAGAATTGCCAACCAACCTCAAGAAGCTGACTTTGTGGAAGCTTGATTCCCTTCTTTCTCTACATACATCTATATGAAGATCATGATCCTGATCTAGTTGCTGATCCTGAGTTATTGTACAAGTTCTAGAGCTTGTCGCGTCTTCGTCAATTATTGACAATATAATTGTCCCCGAGATTGAGAGTGTCTCCATGAAACATTGTCTTCTCGAATTTTATGTATGAATTTATTGATTGCTTTACATCAAAATTAAATTGTGAAACAAAGAGGCACAGTATTTTTTTTGTGTAATAAAGTTTTGGTTATTCATTGTACATGCAGTGCTACATACATCGATTTGGATAGAAACAAATTAAGATCTATTTATGTTGTGAAAGAGAATTTACTACTCTTGGTAAGAATATATTTTCAAATTTTTGTGAATAATGTAGTTTTCTGCTTTTAATTTTTTAACATGGTGTTATAGTCAGTTTTTGTTTTCAAATTTGTTGACTTAATTGGTGTTGCAGAATTTCAGTTTTGATGCATGTTCTTCATATTGTTTCAGTGATGCATGTATTGTGGGTTGGGATTATGTGTCGATCCGATGTATCACAACGGATGACCATGGTGAAACCATATTAGGTTAGACACCTAATGGGTTGAATGTTATTTAAGATTTGATCTTAATTAATATTTAAAGTGAATTCCTAAAATAGGAAACAATATTTGGTTGTTAATTAAGAGAGTGAATATTTCCTAATTAATGAGAATAAATATTTGTTTGTTAATTTTGAGATTACTTGGGGAGACAATTATTTATCTCTATAAATATTTTCTAGATTTCATAGTAAGACTAGACAGATATTATAAAATGTAGAGATCCTAAGGGAAAGTTGAGAGGTTCTAAGAGAGGATAACTCCATGAGAGAGTTTGTGAGTCTCTTAATGTATCTCAACTATCAAAGTGGATTATCTGTTTTTTGCCCCGTGAATGTAGACTTATGTCGAACCACGTATATCTTGTATTTTTCATGTGATGTGATGTTTCATTCTTGTGTTTAGTCTCGTGTTTATTGTTGACTTCCGCGATCACCTTCCCAACACTATGTTTCAGGTATTTGATCAATACAAATTTGAATACTTAAGACTTTATTCTGTCTAACTTTATTTTAGTTTATTTAATGTTTATTTACATCATCTTCTTCTCTGCTCAGTCTCTGTCTCGCATTCAGAAATGGAACTTGTCCATGAAATTTTTCATTTTATGTGATTTTCAATCTGTGCAGGTTTGATGCTTGGAATAATTGAGCACCTGATTGCTCTTCTTCGGTTGGCAATCTATCTTTATTTTCAGTCTTGTTCTTAGCATTTTGGATTCCTGAATAAGCATTTTATGCAATGATGTATACTGTGGTGTGGTGTTAAATGTTTGGTTTGAAACAGAATTTGACTGCAGTTCACTAAAAAAAAAACGTTTGGTTTGAAAGTGGGTTTGTTGGAGTGTGTATTTGGCTTGTAATGAAACAAATTTGAGGGAAAAATCCAAATAAACCCCGATAAACTGTCAGAAATCAATATAATCCCCTGATTTTTTCTAAAGTTTATATAACCCACTAAAAACATATATGTAAATCCTAATAATCCTCTGAATTAAATTTTCGTTGACAGATAATGCATATTATGTTTGGATAACATTGACTCAAAACATAGTATACAAAAAAAAAAAAACATATAATTTGTTAATAATGCATAAAACTATTTATAAATGACAATGTTATTATTTTGGATAGATTATAAAACTATATTCAAATGAGTAAAATCGTCATTTACAAATAATTTTTTTATATTTTTAACACATTGAAATAGATTTTGGTAAATTATATTTTTCAACCAGAGTTAACCATAGAGAATATTTACAAAATAATGATAATATGTCAACAAAAATTTAATTCAAATGACTATTTGAATCTACATAGGTGTCTTAACCCCCGTTTGGAATGGGGATATGATTTATGACAGGGTATGCATTTATCCAAGCATAAGTGAGTATAAATAAGGATAAAGTGATTTTGTGTTTGATTGTGTTTTGAATCATTCTCGTTGATAAATATAAGAATAAATGTTTTGTTATTTGGGTAAAATGTAAATAAAGTATGAATAAGGATTTATAAAGGTAAAAAAAATAATGATACTTGATTTGACAGATGATTTATAAGAGGTGATGACAGTTGATTTGACAGTGGGCACACATATTCTTTGGGTGGAATAACCTAGAATAACTTTAATTCCAGTTATAAATTGGAATCCATATACCATTTTATACCAGTTATTCTGACATACTTTATCAGATGTTATCCGGGGTTTTCAAATACACCAAAAACCTTATCCGGGGTTATCCGAGGATTTATTTCTAAAACAAACGGGGGCTTAAGGGGTTATATGAACTTTACAAAAAGTCACGGGGTTATATGAATTTTAGACTATTTACATGAGGTTATATGGATTTTACATTATTTTAATTTCAATACGAATACGTCACTTGTGATGTACGTTTCATTTTGAACCCATGAGAACAAAAATCATTAGTTTTTCACCATTTGTTCCATCCCTTTTTTTTTTTTTTTTATTGGTAACAGGGTTCCATCCTTGCTGCAAGTAAAGGCGACAAAAAATAGAGGTGTTGCGTCCCTTTTATAAAAAATTACGTTTTTTATTAATAGTATAATTGGAGTATATATATTATCTTTATAAAAAAAACATATATATTCTATTAGATAAAGTATATGTTTTAATGTTAAAATATAAAAAATGAAGGATTTTATTTTAAACTATAAAATGAATTGAATGTAGCATTTTTCAAATATAAAATAGTTACAGCCTTATAGGAACGGTTGCAAAGAACTATTGTATCCCTTGATCAGAGTCTTTATACTAAAAAAAAAATTAGACCCTGGACAACATGATATGTATAAAACAAAACCAAATTCAGTTTTAGTTTGAAAGGTTTATCATATTCTTATTTAAAAACTACCCTTAATCATCATAGTGGCCTTCACACCCAATATCAACAATTTTTTTGTGCGTGCATTTTTATTGTCTAGAAGGATAAATAATATAAAAAAGGGGGAAAAAAAAAAGGAAGATGAGGGTGTAATCCCTGATTGCATTTGCACATGGGATTTGATTGAAGATATATTCATGCATTTTGTGGAGAAATTTAAAAATAAATATATCATTAAGGCCATCTCTTCGTAAGTGACCTTCTTGAGTGACCGAGGCAAATCCATTTCAAGTAGAAAATAAACTCATTTTTAATAAATATAAGAACAAATTTAATGATTATATATATTGTTATACTCAGGAGCGACGCTATATGTGTTGTTGTGGGATCAATTGATCCCATCAAATTTATTTTTTCAAAAATCAAACCCTACTTCCACATTAACCCATAACTCCACTTAAAAAAAACATGATACATATGTTGTGGTGGGTTCATCGAATTTTTTAAAATAATCAAACCCGACCTCACATTGACCTAAAACTCTACCCCACTTTTTAAAAAAATCGTGGGGAGCTCTTGTCTTCCACTAAAGTCAGTGGACTCGCCAATCACTGATGGACAGACGCGTCGAAATTATCATGCAACGATTTTAAAATATGAAATGTCATCGAGAACAATTATAAAAGTTTATATATTGGAAATCCTTAATCTCATTTCTTTATTTGAAGGTTTTTTTTTATTAATGTGAGTTGTTTTATTTTGAAAATGAAAGTTTATATTTAAGTGAAGTTTCACGTGTATCAGATTTTGCGAGCTTTTGCTTATGGCCCCAATTAGGAAAATGATACGTCCAGCCTCATTGGAGCCTCAATTGCATTTCACATTGAGTTTTATTTTTCTTTAATCATACACTCCTCCATTGATGTACATGCAGTCATATAAAATGAAATATATACCGAGATACATTAATGTATTTTTCACGTTAAAAAAAATGATAACATATTTTGTGCTATATAATATGATAGAAATCACATGCACTATGATAGTACTACACTATAATCGTGTATGAGGCTGCAAAACAGGCTACCAAATGGACTGAGTGTATCAATGCTCCCCTAATTAATATATAGCTTTTTAGCACCAGCAGGGGTGGAGCCAGAAATTATATCAAGGGTGGGCCGGAGGGTCAAGAGACGGGGGACAAAATTATAGATATATGATTAGTTAAGACAAAATTAAGACAATTGAATAATGATCAAGTCTTTGAAGTAATGATAATTCAGATCGTAAGTTATTTTTGTATTTCTTTTTTTGTATTTAGTGAAATAGAATAATTTGTAAAAGATCTAGGAAAAATATTGAAATATCAATTTTTCAATCATAATGAATAGAAAAAAAAATGAAACCTACAATGATATGCTTTAAGCTTATATTTTGAAAGTAGAATTTAAAATCTCATTTCAAAAAATCTGAGAGACTCAATATAGAAATAATTAAAAATTAAAATAAAAAAATTTACTAAAATATCTATATTAGTGATTTTTAACACCTAGAAACCATATACCAATATTCACAATTTTTTTTAAAAGACTCGCAACTTCAAATATTAACACAATATATGTTATACTATTATAGAAAATGTAAATAAAATATATGCATTTATTGCTTATAAGCATGTACTTCATTTATATAAAAGATGATTATACTTTTTATATAGGCATATGTTTAAAAAACAATCAAATGCATGGTTCACAGCAGCCGCAGCGGGGGAAGGCGGTCGAGGGGGGTGGGGTTCGCAGCAGCCGCAGTGGGTGGTGGTCTTTGATTGAAGTTAGATCTTGTGAGAGAGGTGACAGAGTGTTAAAATTTCAAATCCTTTTCAGATCTGGTGAGAGAGAAAAATGAGAGATAACCGGTTGAAGCAGGTTCCCCAGTACTCATTGAAATATTTTTCCACCGTTAGATTAATGTGTCCCTCATTGGACGGCCCACAGACGAGCCGCACCTGCATTTTAGCTGCATCTAATCACCTCTCTCTCTCTCTCTCTCTCTCTATACACACACACACATATAAATACTGGGCTTTTATAGGCATCATATATATTCCAAGCTTGCTTGTATCATAATGAAGCTTTATGTCTTTACTCTTTACGGGCTTTTACCAATAATAAATGGAAAAATTAATTAGGGGTCTCTGTGAATTATTTTTAGGTATCTGAAAGTTGTTTGTTCTTTTTAAGTCCCTAAAGTGGTAAAAAATTATCCTTAGGTCCTTGAAAACGGATGCCATTTGTCTGTCCGCTAGAAATACCAAAAATTTTCCTCGAGCTTGTTAATATTTTGTGAAGGTTAACAAAGTACTGAAAATTATTAATAGTGTACTGGAGATATTTAATAATTTACTGGGAGTGTTAATAGTGTAATGAAAAAATTATCCACGGGGTGTTTTCGGTATTTTCGATGAACATAGTAACGACATCCGGTTCCAGAGACCTAAAGATAATTTTTCATCACCTCAGGACTAAAAAAAACTTAAAAATTTTCAAGGACCTAAAAATAATTTGCGGGTGATCACAAGGACCCTTAATTAATTCCCCCATAATAAATTAAGGCAAAGCAATAGCTTTTGCATGTGATCATATCCTAAACTTGGACCTTGACAAAGTTAAAGCACCTGTAAAGTTGATATACCAAACTTGTACCATGAGCTTCTATAAAATGTTACTTCTCCTACATTAACTAAAATAATGATTACGTTAAAAAAATAATAATAATAACAACGATTACCATGTTAGAATAAATGAAATGATCTTCTTCGTTGCATTATGGGAGTCAAAGACTGTTTATTGATACACCAACAAAAACCTAAAATTCCAAAAAAAAGAAAATAGAAAAACTAGGAAAACAATAATATCATAATTAATAATGACTTTTTAACATCCCCTCTCAAACTCTAGAGAGTATTTAACCCTTATAGTTTATATGAAAATGATAAAAAAAATTCACAACATTCCAATAAACATCTTCAATAATTGGAAATGAAACCTTTTTTTATAGTAAATTTGGTCATTTCCATTTCAAATTAATTCAAAACGGATAATGTCTGACAAAAAGAAAGATAGAAGATCATAAAGAAAGCGAAAGAAAAGAAAAAGGACAATGAGAATCCCTTATAAAACCGGGTGCATAGCTAAAAGGAGTAGAAAAGGCTTCAACTCCGCTACCCGTGCCGACCCTTTTCTATGGTTGAACTACCCCGTCACACCCAATGCGCACTCGTCCAATCTTATACTTGAAGCTCCTACAACCCCTTCCCCCACTCAACGATGCTTCTATGAAATCTTTCCCAAAGGTTCTCAAAATAAAAAGTGACGCTTGCAAACACCACTTCATTGCGAGATAGCCATATCGTCCACAGGGCCGCTGGGAGCAGTGAGAGCCTCACCTTCCCATTCTATCTCCTATCTCCCTTCTTCCGCATGCATGCAACAGCTTTCCATAGGTCCTGCAATGACCTGAACGTGCATTCCACCTGCGAGATCCTCCCTATGATCAACCATAACTGGGCCACCACCGGGCATTCGTAAACAAATGATCCATGTCCTCCTCCCCACTATGACATAAACTACACATTGTCGATTCTCCCGATCTCCATCTCGATTGATACACCTTGGTCACAATGCGCTCCTACAGTACTAGCCACATGAAACACTTGACCTTCAGGGGTATCTTTGCAGCCCATATGTATGTAGCTTTCGCTGCCCCGGCCTGTTCCCCCGACAACCCCCTTCGCCACCAAGCATAGCCCGCCTGCACTGTGTATCCCGCCTGCTTCACCTCCCAGGAAATATCCTTCACTCCCGCCTCCGGGTTCCATCCCTCCAAGTACCCCAGCATCTGCGTGTACTGCTCGTTCTATATCCCGCATATCCCCCTCCTCATCCGCGTATACCAGCCACCCCCCTATGCTTCCCAGAATTCTGACACCTTCCCTGACTTGCGATTCGTCTTATCAAAGATCCTTGGAAACAACTCATTAAACGCCCTCTCCACACACCAACGGTCTTCCCAAAATCAGATTGAAGCCCCGTCCCCAAGCTTCCACACCATACCCTCCATGAACTCCCGCCACACCTCCATGAAACCCCTGCAAATGTGAGAACCACCCCCTACCACCTCAGGCAACCGACCTCCTGCATTCGGAGGGATCACATACCTCTCCTTAAAAATCCCAACCTAGGTGGCCTTCGGACATACAAACCACTTCCAAGACCACTTTGCCAACAACGCCTTGTTCATGTCATCAAGCTTTAATACCCCCAAGCCCCCTTCTTTCTTTGGAGGCACACCGTCTCCCACGCTACTAAGTATGGAGTGTGTGACCCCTCCAAAGTCCCCCGCCACAAAAAGCGTCTCCGAGCCTTCTCCATTCTATGTAGGATACCCTTCGGAGCCCTAAAAAAAGAGAAGAAAAACAAAGGGAGAGCAGTCAATACCGCCTTCAGAAGCACCAGCCATCCGTCCCATGATAGAAGCTTTCCCTTCCAGCCATTAAGCCAATTTTCCAATCTATCCACCACCAGTTGTCACTCTGCTTTTGTCACCCTCTTCTCCACTAGCGATAAGCCTAGATGGCGACAAGGAAGACCTTCTCTGTGGCATCCTATGATCTCCGCCACCTCGTTACCTGATGCTCACACAAATTTATTGTGATAATCGAACACTTTGTAAAATTTATACTCAACCTCGACAGAAGCTCGAAACAGTGTAAAATGAATTTTAAACCATGCATCACATGAACCTGCGGGGTCGCTAGTAACAATGTGTCGTCTGCAAATTGTATGTGAGTGAATTTTTTACCTAATTGTGTAACCGCTAGTCCCTCAATCCATTCATCCTGCTCTGCCGCTACGCACAACCTGCTCAAGACATTTGCCACCATCGTGAAAAGAACCGGTGATAGGGGATCACCCTGCCGTAATCCCGGTTCAAATGAAAATAGCCGTGCGTCGCCCCATTCACCACCATCAACACCTTGGCCGTGCAAATGCACAATTCAATCATCCTCACCCATGGCGGCTCAAAATCGTGAAGGCTGAGTATTGTAGATACCCCAATTTTTACCGTCTAGAAAGATGAAAATGCTTCAAGTAACACTCATGATTAACCACATTTGGACATTAAATAGAAAACAAATCTCAGAAATTGGAAATAAAAAACCTGACCCAACACCTAAAAAAATCTGAGCCTAGTAAGGGGCGGCTAACCCTAATTAGCCGCCCCATCCTGGGCCGCTAGTTTCCACTAGCCGCCCCCCTGGCCGACCCCAGACCGCTTCCCTGGATGGAACATAAAGCAGCATGAAATGCTGATCATTGCCGCGGGTTGTGACCTTTTGCCGCCCCATCTTGATGGGTTCAACCCAAGTAACAGACCCTAGTCATCGCTTGTCAGAAATGGGACATTTGGCAGGTCATGATGGGGGCGGCTAACCCTAACTAGCCATCCCATCCTGGGCAGCTAGTTTCTACTAGCCGCCCCTCACCAGGTCTTTGACAGAAAAACAGAGAATTAATGGGGGTCTAATCAAGCACCCTATTACACAATTCATCCTATTACCCGTGGTCACTCCCCTGCCTCTCTTTTACTATAAATAGAGGGGCTCCAAAACATTTCTAACACATTCCCAATTCCCAATTCCCAATTCCCAATCCACACATCTTCAATCCACAATTCACAATCATCCCCTATTCACAAACCCATTCCACCACTTGAAATCCCTAGAGAGAGTGTCTCATTTGTGAGAGAAAAACCCATTCCCTACACAAAATCACCCTCTCAATCCACCCTCCAAAACCCAGGTTAAACCCAGCTTAACCTCTGTCAAAACTAAACCCATTCCCTACCCAGGTTCTGCCCAGGTTGACCCAGGCTCCGGACGGCTAACCCTAACTAGCCACCCCATACATGACGGCTCAAACCCACTAGCCACCCCCCACCTACGCCCCACTTGACCCACGACTCCTCTAGCCAAGCCAAAAGCAGAATAGGATTACCTGTTTTTCACCTCTGTTTACGGTATATCTGTGTCCCAGAGCGGAGACCCCTCAAACTCCCCTATGTAGGCGACCAAATTCGACCCAACTTTTCCTGCTTTTTCGAAAAGCAAGTGGCGATCACACACACACCGGAATCCCCTTGAGCCGCTGTTGGGCGCCTCAACCAGGAATGAGACCCCACCAGCCTTCTGAGAGACGATCCGATCGAGCCCGCCAAGGTGCGCACCGGATCTGAATCCCCGAAGAACCCCCACACACTCTCGAAAACGCGGATTCCTCGACACCCGACGGAATCCCACACCGACAAATCTGGCGATCACGGTGGGACCTCCCTCATGAAAAACACTAAAAGGTAATCCTCTCCTACCTCCCTTTTACAAGCTTGACTAGAATGCTATCAACCCTCTAGGAAGGTTAGAGTTTTCCACCTCTCGAATCAGATCCTCCTCTATTCTGCATTACAACATCTTTACTACTTTGTAAGTCACACACCGCTGCGCAATCCTTTACTGCTTTGTAAGTCGCACACTGCTACAGAATCCTTTACTGCTTTGTAAGCTGCACGCCGCTGCACAATCCTTTACTACTTTGTAAGCCGCACGCCGCTGCGCAATCCTTTACTTCTTTGTAAGCCACGCACCGCTGCACAATCTTTACTGCTTTCGTAAGCCGGATACAGTTGCGCAATCCTTTACTGCTTTATTTACTGCTTTCTATTTGCATCCATCCCCTTAAATCATTCCGCACCCGCATCATGGAATCCCACATAGAGGAGGAAATACTAGAGGAGAGAATCACCCAAGAGGGTCAGGCCACACAGTTCCTTAGCCATCTAGAGGGAAAGATTGGTAGTCTAGGGTACCAAACGGTAGAGGACATGTTTCATGACCTCGCTGACTATCGTCATACCTGTCGGTATCGGATTCGTCGGTGTTGAAAAATCCGCATGTGGTGCGTGTGTAGGGGTTCTTCAGGGATTCGGATCGGATGCGTGCCCTGGCGGGCTCGGTCGGATCGTCTTCTTGGAAGGGTGGTGTCGTTCCTGGTTGTGGCACCTTACAACCGCTCAAGAGGATTCCAGGGTTTGTGTGATCGCCACCTGCCTTTTTGAAAAGCAGGAAAAGGTTGGGTTGGATTTGATCGCCTATGTGGAGAGTTTGTGGGGTCTCCGCTATGAGACACGGATATACCGTACACAGAGGTGAAAAACAAGTAATCATATTCTACTTTCAGGGCTTGACTAAAGGAGTCTTGGGACAAAGGGGTGCAAGTGGGGTGTGGATATTGGGCGGTTAGTGGGATTCAGCCATCGGGTATGGGGCGGCTACTAGGGTTTAGCCGTCTGGGGCCCGAGTAGGTTTGGGCAGAACTTCGGTAGGAAATGAGTTTGGTTTTGGACAGAGGCTAAGCTAGGTTTAACCCGGGTTTCTGGAGGGTGGAATGAGAGGGTGTGTTTGTGTAGGGAATGGTTCTTTTCTCTCACAAAAGGGGCTATCTTTCTCTCTCTAGGGATTTTTGGTAGTGGAAGGGGGTGTGGACTATGAGTGGATTGTCTATTGGATTTCTAGATATGAAGATGATTTTGTGAATTTGTTTGAAAGGATTGGGACTCCCTCTATTTATAGTAAAAATGAGACAGGAGAATGTCAAGGGGTAATAGGATAGCTTGGTTAATAGTGTGTTTGATTAGACCCCTCATTTAATTCTCTAGTTTTCTATCAGAACCAGGTGAAGAGCGGCTAGTTCTAACTAGCCGCCCAGGATGGGGCGGCTACTTTTTAGTAGCCGCCCCCATCATGACCTGCCAAACGTCTCATCTCTAATAAGCGGTGGCTTGGGTCGGTTACTGGATTTGATTCGGCCAAGATAGGGAGGCTAAAGGTCACAACCCGCTGCAATGATCAGCATTTAATGCTGCTTTATGTCCCATTCAGTGAAGCGGTTCAGGGTCGACCAAGGGGGCGGCTAGTGCCAACTTGCCGCCTGGTATGGGGCGGCTAGTTAGGATTAGCCGCCCCTTGCCAGGGACTTAAGGGATTTCCAGGTTTTTGGGGTTTTTAGGGTTAGGGTTTCCGGCTTGGATTTGGTTTAGGGTTTGCGGTTTAGGTTTGGTTTAGGGTTTTTGGTTTTGATGGGTATAGGGTTTCTAGCTTGGGATTGGTTTAGGGTTTTTTGGTTTTGATGGGTATAGGGTTTCTGGCTTGGGTTTGGTTTAGGGTTTTGGGTTTCGGTTTCCTGAACTTCTGGTTTTCTATTAGATGCCCAAATGTGGGTTATTCCCAGGTTTTACTTGAAGTATTTCTGTCTTCCTGGACGGTCAAAATTGAGGTATCTACAATACCAAGACCTTGAGACAGGAGACCCCTATCAAAACCCCCAAGGCTACTCCCAAAGCCCGTCCACACCCAGCCGCTCGGTCAATCCGAGCATCTTTTCTTCTCCCCTGAGCTTTTCTTGCATTTTTGCCCCAAGTCTTTAAGCAATCCTTCAGCCTTTTCAATTTGAACGCCAGCCTCTTTGACCCCGTCCTGTTGCCCGCATGCCTTTCCCAGGAAGCCCTAATAATCTCCTTCAATCCCTCCACCGTTGTCCACCATGACTCGAACCGAAACTTGTGAGGTTGGCGTGGCCCCTCTTGCGTAGCAAAATATAACGGCGAATGGTCTGAGAGAATCCAAGGGAGACACTTTACCTCGAACCCGGAGAATAGATCATCCCACTCAAGGTCTATGAGCACCTTGTCTAGGCATGCTAGAGCTAGGCTATCTCTCAAACTGCTCCAGGTAAAAGACTGATTCAGTAGAGGCAAGTCCATCAGCTCTTCATCATCGATCCATTTGGAGCAGTCCCTCATCGAGGTAGTCTCAACATCCTCCCTGTTTCGTTCACCACAGACCATAGTCGTATTAAATTCTTCTACTACGCACCACGGGACTCCCCATATAGCCTTGGTGCCGGACAACTCCATCCAGAGCTGCATGCGCTCCTCCGCTGTGTGAGGTCCGTCGACGCACGATAGTGCTCACCTCCCACCCGCTCCTCTATCCTAAAAATGTACTGATAGAGAGTACTCTCCTCGAAACAATCCACCTTTGACATAATGGAGGAATCCCATGCCACCATGCATCCTCCCGATGCGCCAACCGAGCTCTTCCACACCATCTCAACGAGTCTGCCCGCCCCCAACTCCCGTAATACCCCTAGACAAATGATCTGCACCGCTTGATCTCTTACCAACTCTGCAATCGCATGAAGCTTTCGGGGATCGTGCATTCCCCTCACGTTCCAACAAATGCCCGGCATTACAAACTGCCAATATCCTCTCCCTTCTCTTGATCTCCTTGTCCCGCCACACCCGGTTACATCTCCTTCTCATCAAGTGCCTCATCCACCTCGTCCGGGAACACCTCTTTCTCCCCATAAATATCGTCCACAAACGTGTTGAATCGGTTTCCCTTGGTCTCTTGAACAACCTTCATCCCCATCCCTTCTGCCCACACAATGACAATGGGAATCTCTCTCGCCACTTGCACCTCTGCCCTGCCCCCTGTCAATGAGCTGTTTGTCTCTATCCCAATCCTCTCATGCGCCCCCACCTCCCCTGCTTCACTTTCCAGTGGCCCTGATCCACTTCTATCCCCCGGTCTCCCTCCCTCTCGATTGTAGGTCCCACCCCCAAGTCCTCTGAAGACCCCATGACTATCCCCACTGATCGTAGGATCGGTGCTCTCCCCCCCGATCCCTCTTTGCCTCTGCATCTCGAATCAGGATACGTTTAGCCAACGGAAAATGAGTCCCCGCTGTAGGCCGAGCAGATAAAGCAGGTAACCTCGAAGAGATCGAAACACCATTGTGGTCCCCTCCTCCGCCTGAACTCGAACTCCCCAGTGAGTTGTTGTGCCTCGACCTCAAGTGCCTATATAGATCCGATCCCGTCATCGGGTCTTTGCCCCACCAGGCCCAAGTCCAACACGGCTCCGAGAATTCGCCCCCTATCCTCCTGCAAACCCCCGAAGACCCCCTTGATTGACTCGATTGTGCACCAACCTGGGATAGACCTTGCCCCGCTTTTACGTTTCTATATAGATTGACACCCGTCACAGGATCCTGCTCCCACCAGGACTAGGCCCATATCGGCCCGGATTCATCAGACCCATTAAACCGGTTTCTCTCCATAGGCCCACATGGCCGAGTAATCGGATCCGAGCCTCTACCCTCTCCCGCCTTTGAATTTGAATAAGATAGAAAAACTTGTTTTCCTTTTGCAGCTCTAGTCAACATCACCGTCCTTAAAACACTTTCTGTGCCTTCCCCTTCCGGATTGCTTGTAGAAGCCGTGACCTTACATCGATCTGTGCCCTTGTCAGTCCCTGCCTCGTCTGCCCCTCCAGACCCCTCCTTCCCACCTTTCACACTACGACACGTCTTCTTTTGTACCAGGTTCTCTGCCATACCAGCCGAAGTCCTTCCGATAAAAGGCCTTCCACATCAGATTTGTCCTGATTTGACCACGGAATAGACCTCCCACCCAGTGGTGCACCCTTCCACGTCGCCTATCGCTGGCCCCTTCCCTACCTGCGCCCCTGGACTGCCACCACCTCCCTCTTCGCCGATCCAGCCCCAACCACCTCCGTCCACAACGGCTTGGCCCCTGCCTTGACCCGGAATGTTCGGCCCTGTGAATCCATGTCCCGCGAAATCACCTCCATGAGAGACCCAAAACTAGCTATTAAAACCTTCAGACACCCAGCCTCCAACCAGTGGAATGGAAGGCCTGTGATGCTGACCCGCCAGATGGTTCTATGCATCGCCATCGTGCCAAAACACGGCCTCCACTTTTGAAAACATAGCCATCCCCCCTTCCATTCCAGGGATTCCTGCCAACACTTCCTTCCTCAGCCTCTCTGAAGCCATTTTGATAATGAATATACCACCCCCCACTCATCTGACTCTTTCCACTGCTCTATCACCCCATGATGCAGACATCATAGCCGTACAATACATAGACGACCGAGATCAAGTGGAGCATAAGAAGAAGGGACATCTTGATGAATCGGGAGCACCGTGACTTCAAACAGCCATAACTTTTGAACCGTAGATCAGAATCGCTATTATAATATGTCCACGTGTTCGTATCGACGAGCCCTACAGGAGTAGTGGCTAAGCCACTATGCCATTTTCCGGAGCGTTCTGAGATCGTCTTGGGGTCAAATCGACGGTTCAAAGTTATTTTTACTATTTTTGGGTTGTTTTGAGGTTGTTAGGATTTTATTTATTTGTTAGGATTTACTATATTTAGATTTGAATTTCAAATTATTATTTGAATTCAAATTTGAATTTTAGGTAGGATTAGATAAATATATTAGATTTGTTTGTTAGATTTAGATAATTAGTTGAGATCCTAGTTTGTTGGGATTCTCTTCTATAAATAAGCTTGTGAACCCATTTGATTATTTAGTTTTTATGAATATTTGAAGTTTAGTTATTTTATCTCTTGTATTTTGTTAGGAGTACTAACAATTGCAAAGACCTCCCAATTCTCTATTATTTCATCCGAAGTAGTAGATTATTGAAGCCCAACCCCCTGGCATTCTTTTGAAGAATCAACAGCGACGTTGGAGCCTACCGATTTCGTTCTTTTGAACGAATCCGTAGAAGAGCGTGGTTACACGCTGCATCACCCCACCAACCCGCCAGCGTCTCCTTAAGTTCCGCCAGCGATGGTGCTTTATCAGTTATTGTCGCCGTGATACATCCTTCCAGGTATCGTAGCTCCCTGTTTGGGTCGAATGACCCTGACAGAAACATTGACGAAATCACCTGCTCTGTACTGCTCTTCTTCCATGCCAGCACCCCTCCGAAAGCGCCTTTTTGACCAACTCTTCTGCAATTCGCCTCTACATGCCCGGACCCATGGCATCGCCTGCATGCCCACGGGTCACGGCACTCTTTGCTCCAGTGGCCGGTCCCGAGGCATTTGAAGCACCTCTCATTCCTCATCCTTCCCGCTGTTCACTCCGACCCCTACACCCATCTGCGTTCCCGCCGCTCGGTCACCCGTGTCCATCCTCCGTCTCCGTCACTCATGTTGAAAGAGGCACACATCATTATTATTATCGAAGTCAAGGCAGATCTCCTTGTTTTGGTGACAATAGATCAGCGGCCGCATGATCGGTGAACCCCTCTTCTCTGCAATCCTCCAGGTAAAGCTTTGGACGTCAAATGTGATGATCCTTCTTTTGCTTCATTGGATTCTTTTTTCAAGATAACAAGCACAGACATAGCTCTCTCTCTCTCTCTCTCTCTCTCTCTCTCATTTTATTTTTTAAAAGAGTGATATGTCTAGTTGCACGATTACAGATCAACTTCCTACCAATGCAAAAGCTATCCAATCGCAGAATCAAACGTTGCATAAATTATTATGAGATTATGACTATTTTATTATGAGAAATGAAGCCTTTCTACAATCTGCAAACAAAACTGTACTGCAACTGTAAATGCTGGTGGTGAAGCAATAAAGTGTTGGTGTTGACATCATCACGAACAACCAACAAGATTTCAACAAAGCAGGAACACAACGGATGCTTAAGAATGCAAAATTGATATTAAAAAAAGAGATGATGGAGCATGTATTGAAGGGAATAAATAGGTAGGAGAGAGATTAAAGAGAGTGGATGAGAGTAGCATTGTTATGGTAGATGATAGAAGCATTAGATGAAGATGAAAATGAACTAAACTAAAGGAAACACGAGGATGTGCGAAGGCGACAAATGAAGCACACGGTTGTCGGTATAGATTTTTTGCTTGAAAGTTAATCTGGGTTCCCTCGGGTTTGGTTCCGCTTTGCACATGACGCCTTGAATCGTCACTTGAGGAATCGTCCAAGGTCGTCCGACCGCTTCCAAGGACGTTGATGTAATCGTCACTTGCTTTTCTCAAAAGCACGAAAAGAGGATGATACTTTTGATACTCGCCTTTTTCCGGAAAACAGGGGGTTCTTTCTCAAGGATCACGATTGGTCTTGCTTTGAGGTGTTTAAAGTTTAGATTAGCCTACTAAACTAAGAGAGATGGTAGTTTAGGATTTAACAGTGGAATGTAGGGAACACTGCCAAAAGCCAATAGAATAGAATCTTGGGAAATATACAGACAACCAACCAACTAGACAAGTCAATGACTCTTGAGGGGGTCGTCCAACACAGTTCAAGGAAAAAAAAGAAAAAAGAGTAGAACAATTCTATAAACAGTACTGTAAAAACAGGGTGTTTTGGGTGGACTTGGTCGACGACCCTTTAGGGGAGTCGTCCAGGGTCAATTCCTGAAAACTCAATAAAGCAAGCAGAGAACTTGGTTGTTTGTGATAAAGCAAAGAAAGAAGCAGTATAACAGCACATACAGTAAATAAAGAGAAATATTAGTAAATGAAGTGCCAATAAAAGTGAATAAAGCAAATGAAAGAAAACAAATAAAGGGTTAGTAGTCCTTGGGAGTGTCCCAATCTTTTCAATTGGAAGGTATCCAGATTCTTGGGCCATTAAAAGCCTTGCTGAGGTAGTAAACCAGTCTCTGCACCCCGTCCAATCGAACTTATGGACCTTTTCTAGGACTGGAAGAATGTGTGGTGAAACTCCCCAAGTACACCTTCATCTCCTTGAAAGTCTTCTGGCAAGTACACCTTCATCTCCTTGAAAGTCTTCTGGCACTCCCAGGTCCAATCGAACTTATGGACCTTTTCCAGGACTGGAAGAATGTCAGGAAGTGGTCAGTGGCCTTTGAAATGAAGCGATTCAGAACCGCCAACCGTCTTGTGAGCCGCTGAATTCTTCTTAGTCTTTGGTGGCTCCATGTCAAGTAGAGCCTTGATCTAGTCGGGATTCACTTCGATTCCTCGATGTGTGGTGAGGTAGCCCAAGAACTTGCCAGAGATAACCCATAAAGATCACTTCGATGCATTGAATTTTAGACGAAAGCATCTCAACTCATTGAAGGCCGACTTGATATGCTCGAGGTGCTGCGAGCGGTTCTCGCTTTTCACCATCATGTAGTCTATGTGGACCTCCATAGTTTTCTCGAGTTGGTCTTTGAACACCCGATCAACCTGACCCCTCAACCCGAAATCCAATCAAAATTGGGTTCAAGTTTCTGAGGATCATGTCGGGTTGAACCCGACAACTAGAAATTTCAACCCAAACTCACCCAAATATCCAGTTGGATTGGGTTCAACCCGCTCAAGTTGCATCCTTATATACTATATGTAAAGACTTGTAGCAAAATAAAGACATAGCATGACCAGGGCGTCCTATTCTAAACTTGTATCAAAATAAAGCTCATGTTCAATATAGATTTTTACAAAATTTAATAAATGCAAATGAGCTTATATACAAATGTTCCATATATATATAGATTTTACCAAAATAATGCCAAAGAACCATATGTACCAAACTTGTATTGCAATAAAGCTAATGTTCATATACACTTGTAACAAAATGAAGGACAAAGAGCAGCTTCTACAAGTGATACAGGAACTGTATCCTAAACTTGTACCAGATAATTAAAGGTAAAACATGAGTATGTTTGTGGGTCATATATTTTTTTTTGTTTTGGGAAATCATTTGAGGTCCTTTAGGTGACCCTCTTATTTTCTTTAGGCCCCTCACAGATTTAGAAATTTTATTAGATTCTCATTGTTGTATTCTATTATTTATAGGTCCTTGGGTTTAGAATATGTTAGAATGGCCGTTTAATATACCAAAATACCCTTGCAATGTCTCTCTCCCCCAAAACTCTTCTTCTTTGGTGTTCCAAACAAATCAATGCCAAGTTGCCACCCCCTTATTTTTCCCCCAACCCCTTTTCTCCTCAATCACAATCCCTTATTTAGAGATTTTATTAGATTATGAAATTATATAAAGAACAAAACACAGTCTTTCTTCCTGTTTACACATTTACAGATCTTCAAACAAAAAACCACCTAAACCCCTTGCCTAGAGGTGGGGGAAAAAAAACCCACCTTCTCTTCTTAACATTCAACAAGAACATTCAATGCACTTGCAAAAATCAAAATCCATATCACAAAAAGAAATGCCAAAAACCCAATATGTAGTGCAGTGCACATCACCCAAAACTCGGGCTTATTTATGAGCGCTGATACACGCAGCCCTGTTTGCAGTCCGATACATTGTGATAGCGCAATATAACTATCATACTGTATGTCATTTTTCAACTTAAAAAAAATACATTATTGTATCTCAGTGCATATATCATTTTATATAACAGCATACACTTTAAATTGAAAAGTGTTTTATTTATAAAAAAAATAAAAATGGTATGCACTACCGAGACTACAATGGAGGATGTGTATATGACATTTGAGCTCAGGCCCATTACGGACCATCGATCACTGGACGTTATTGGTTAAGAATTTAATCCAAACCGTCCATCAAAAGTCGGATTCAACATCAGACGGCTCTAAAACCTCCAACGTGTAGTCCCGATCTCTGACGCCGTTGTCCGGGTCAACCTCACCATTCCAGGACAACCCTTCTCTCTCTATAAAATTATCCAAAAACAAAGCTATTTTTTTTTATCCAACAATCCATTCATTTATTTTTCTTCTCAAAGCTCCTGTTCATGTTTTTTTTTTGTGTGAAACAACAAACCCATTGTTTATCCACCCATGAAGCAATCAAAACATCAAAAGAACTCCAAACCTAAATTTTGGATAAACAAAATGCTTCCAATTTGAGTCTCCACATGCATGGTCATGTATTTATCATTTCTTCATGCATTTCATAATTTTTTAATTTTGATTACTAATCCTTTTTTCTTTTCTTTTTTGACATGGTTCAACAGATATGGAAACAGAGATGCGAAAATTGGAGTCTCTACATGTAGAGACAACCAAATTAGAGGTCGTGAAGTATGTAAGTTTAAGAGACATAATCCCCAACACAAATAACAACAACAACAACAACAACAACAGTAACAATGGCACGCCGAACCAGGACTCCCCAGTCGGGTTCAGCTACTCGACCAACATATCGATCAAGAACCGGCTCGTGAAGCACGCCGCCTCTGCCTACCTCCAGTCAGCGGCTGTCCTGGCCAACCGAAACCAGAACTGCCTCACTCAGATGTGGCGGAGGTATGTGGAGGGTCCGGTCGGGGCATGCGCGCGGTTGTGGTGCGGTCGGTCCGGTGGTTTGTGGCGTGCATGGCTAGCCCGGTCGCGGTTGATCGGAGGGCTCTTCCCGTCGCTTGAATTTTGTATGTTTTGTTATATATGTTTTTTTTATATTTATGACGGATGGACCTTTTATAACTGATCATACGGTTAAGCTGGTAGGCTACCTCCGTCTATTTGACTGGTATATAATATATATGTTACATATTATAACATGTTGCGTATACGTTACATGTATGTAATGTGTGAATTAATATTGCAATGTTGTGGGGCTGGATTTTGGGTTTCTGAATAATGTGATGAAATGAGGTTGTAGTGTATGTGGTTTTGTATGGGATAACTGATGTAGTTGATTGATATTAAAAGCAATACTTGGCAATAAGAAATAAATTAATTTGGGTACTTTCTTTGGTTTATCTTATTTGGTTGCTCAATCAATCAAGAGCATCTGTTTTATACCCTAAATTTGGAACATTTTTTGGAAAATAGCTTATGTCTAAAATTGATTAAAATAATCGAATCTGGAAAAATTATTCTCAATTAGATTTTTCATAAAAGTTGTTTCATAGACTTTTAAAACATAAAAACTAAAATATGAAACCAAAAACTAAAATTCACTAAGGTTGCATTTAAAAACGTGTTTAAACGCATTTTTGCTTTTAAAAAAAGCAAAAAACGTAAATGTGTTTTCAAATGTCTCACAGAAATCAAATTTAATTAAGAAATTATTTACAATTTTTAATACAAAAAATATGTTTTTTAAAAAGAGTAAAAAATAAGTTTTCGAGAATCAAATTTATTTAAACTACTTTATTCAAAATCATACTTTTCTAATGTGTTTTCAAACGTAGCTTAATACTAGTTTAATTTGGAACAGACCATCTAAAAACTAATTTAATTTACAAAGTAAAATTTGTTTGACAGTTGATTTCAAAAGAAACCATATTATTATCACATTGATTTTTCATAAATATATAAACACTAGGCAATGTATATGGAGATATCATGATCTACTGTTGAAATTCACAACTACTCCCAAATCAATATGAAGACAATAAAATCAGAAGGGAGTATACTACAGCCTCCACGGGTAAATTTTAAAAACTTAATTATAATGCAGATGAGATATAAGATCTACAAGTTAATTACAAGAATCTTAGAGATTGACTCTAATTAAGTTTCTTGTCTTAAATTGTCACTCTTAATCAATCTCTCTCTCTCTCTCTCTCTCTCTCTCTCTCTCTCTATATATATATATATATATATATATATATATATATATATTATATTATATTACTATATAAAAGTATCTTAACCCAAAAATCTGTCATTTGACCATTTTACCCCTAGCAATCAATTCAATCTTATTACAATCCATTTATATCATTTTAATCACAACCATTTTACCCTTACAATTATATTCAATACATCATTTTAATCAAATTCATAATTTGTTTCAACACATATATTTCATCATATAATATATTTGTTAACTTACTGTTAAAATCGAATATCATAATATTATTATGATAAATGGACGCTTATAAAATAAAATGATATTTAAAATATAATTCACTATTATAAAATGAAAGATATTCAAAATATAATTAACTTATAATTAAAATTATATATCATAATATTATTATGATAAGGAGATGTTTATAAAATTAAAGGATATTCAAATATAATTCTTATTCATATATTTATTGTCATTAATTGCAGCATATGATGCATAGACTATTTAAATTTTATAAATAAACCTTACATATCCTATTCATATTTTAACCTTACATATCATATTCATATTTTTTTAACACAATAATGCATTGGGCTCCTATTCACATTTTAAAACCTTATAAACAATGCAATAAATATTAAATGCATGGTGTTAGTGTTCAATTTAATTTACACTTAATTTTTTTTACTATAATTTATTAAAAAATATTAAGCATTTAGTGTTCAATGTCATTAATTTGCATAGAATCCCAATACCATTTATTTGCATTTATGTAGATTAAAGTCAAAACAAAATGAAACCCACGGGCCCTTCCCCTTCCCCCTCTTAAATAGCAACCCTCGTATTAATCTTCTCACCATTCAATCCCCTCATTCTCAAGAGATGATGCATTTTCAAGAACCATTGCATTCATTTACATGCCATTGAATACCCGTTCATCCCCATCTTCATCTCCATCCCCATTTCTATGGATAAATTGATATATCATTTGTCTCTTTTTTTCTCACTCTTTAAAGATTTTATCTAGGCTTAGGAAGCTATGTTAATCTTTGATATATATGATTGATACTTTGATTCATCTAATAAATTATATATTGCAGTTATATTAAAAATATTCTTTTTTTCATTAGTTTCCCTTTTTTTGGATGTTGTTCGTAGTTCATTTGTCTTTGAGACATTTTGATTCGTATATCAGAAAAAAAATGTATTAAAATTTGTTCTTCACATGTGCTTTGTATTTTTTACCCTCATAAGTCATCCACTACTCCATTTTATACCCTCATAAGTCATGCGCTACTTCAAAAAATCATTCTGGTCTGCCTGTTCATCTCTGGCGACCAACGTCACAACCTCTGGATTCTCTCGTCGCCATCTATCATATGAGAGGTGGTTCGACTACCTTTCAAGCCTTCCTCAGACTTCCACCTCCACTAACCTCTATCTCCACATTTTTTTTGAAATTCAAATATATTTCAAATGTATTTGACAAATCAATTGCATTAGTTTATGTGATATTTTTTCACATGTTTTTTCTGATTTTATATAATGTTATTTTAATGAATGATTAATTTGTTATGTTCGATATATAATTCTAAGTTATATCTTCTGATTTATTTGATTGTTGGCCCTTTTTTCCATTTTTTTACGTTTTTTCCAAGTAATTTAATTATATTTTTTTGAAAAATCAAGATACAATTAAATTTTAAACTATGCAATGATTAAGATTGCTATTTTACCTCCCGAAGTAAATCTCACTGTATGCTTTTTTTTTAGTTTAAGTTTAGAAAAAATATCAAATATCATATGGAAAGGATGAACTGTACTGAGGGTAATAGTTTTTGTCTCTCATCTATTTTGGTTTTTTCAATCTTCTGGGGTTTGAAATTCAGATACAGTGTTTTAGATTCAGTTACATTTTATGAAATCTACATACTTAAAATTACATTATATGAAATTCAGATACATTTTTTGAAATTTTGATATATTTTTTTGGATACAATTAAATTATATGAAATCCTAAATTTGAAAACTCAGTTGCATTGGTTATAATTAAAAATTAGATGCATTATTCCATATTCAATTACATTCTATAAAATCCAGATGCATGTTTAAATTTAAAAATTCAGTTATATTGTAAATTCAATTATAATTAAAATTCAGATACATTGTTTAAAATTCAGTTACATTATGTGAAATCCATATACATGTTTAATTTTGAAAACTCAATTACATTGAAAATTCTGTTATAATTAAAATTCAGATACATTGTTTCAGATCCAGTTATAATTTATGATACCTAAATAAACGTTTAAATTTGAAAACTCAGTTGCATTGAAAAATAAAAAAATTATTGGATTGGAAAAAAAAATAAGCAGTTGTTATTTTGATTAAAAAAAACATATAAAAAAGGGCAGCTCTATCCCCACCATGCAGGTTGTTGTCCCCCCCAACCAGAAAAAATTAACAAAAATAATTTGTTTAGTTTTGTAATCCACTATCTCCACCTCCCCTCCCACCAACCAAAAAATTTAGAAAGGCCATCCCCACCACATGAAATCGCTAAGGTGAGGATAATTGATGCATGTGTTCTAGAAGTTGTTCGACAACCCTGAAGTCGAATAGATGTGCTCGTGGACGACAACACGTCAGTCGACCTGGGGGGTCATGGGCGACGGGAGGCACGTCGAACAAACAATTAGGCAGCCTATGTTATGGATGGATTTCGACAGTCCTACTGTCGAACATATGTACTGGAGGACGACAACAGGTCAGTCGACTTGAGGGATTTATGGCGACGGAAGACCCGTCGAACATTTACAGTGTAGTGATTATGACTTTAACTGTGGACATTCAAAATGTTTTAAACCATTCACACTAACTATGCTTACCAATTCATTCATTCATTCAAAATGTTTTAAACCATTCACACTTTGTTAGTCTTGAGATTTAGTCTCCACTTCAATAAAAAAAAATATAAGCATTGATTGATACATGGGTTGACAAGCACAGGGAAAACAAGAAAATTGTTCTAAAATCATCTGTGCCGATCGTGTCTTTGCTTCAAACGTCGTTTTGTTATTTCTGAGAGCTTAACGTCAGTTCATTTCGTCATTTTGTTATAATTGAATATGAGCATGAATAAGATAGTCTAAAGATTTGATGTTAAAATAAAGAGCAATAAATTCATGCTATGACAATAATTTTTAAATTGAAATTCAAACCCCGGTTCCCTTCATGGTCAAACTCGATCCATAACACAGGCTGCTTAATGGTTTGTTCGATGGGCCTCCCGTCGCCCATAACCCCCCAGGTCGACTGACCTGTTGTCGTCCGCCAGTACATCTATTCGACTTCAGGGTTGTCGAATGACTTCCAGAACACATGCATCAATTATCCTCACCTTAGTGATTTCAGGTGGTGGGGATGGCCTTTTTAAATTTTTCGGTTGGTAGGGAGGGGAGGTGGGGATAGTGGATTACAAAACCAAAAAATTATCTTTGTTAATTTTTTCTGGTTGGGGGGAACAGCATCTAGGTTGGTGGGACTAGAGCTGCCCTATAAAAAATCCAATGACCGCTGATTTGAATAAAATATATAAAAAAAAACACAAAGCAATGGATGCCCCTATTGATTCCAAAAAAACGTCAAAAACCAATGATGGCAAATCATTATCCTCTTTAATCGATTTTTTTTTCCATTACTCGACTTAAATCGATGAATTGCCAGGATTTCTCGCGTCAGGTTAGAATTTGTGAGAAAGAGTTTTAAGAGGCGGGACCGATGGAAAGAAAACATATTTTTTTTAGAAGGTTAGTAATTTTCAATATATTTGGAAAGTCAAACACTCAACCAATTACACTGTGACACCTATTAAGGTTTACAAATAAGGCTTATAAGTTGGGGTCATGTAGTAGGACTCAAACCTTTTTATAGTCCAGAAACGGAGACCATATAAGTTTTTTTTTTTAAATAGTAAATATCATATAACGAGATATATGTTTTATTGAAAAGTGTATATTGCTCAATTTTTAAGTTGAATTAACTTATTTTTAGTAAATGTAAAAAATGATAACGAGATATATGTATCATCTAACTATGCATATGCTTCACTAGATTTTTAATGATGTATATGAGACTATATTTTAGACTATAAAAAAAATTGAGTGTAACAACGTCCATTCAAATTTGGGAGCTGTTATGCTCAGTTTTTTTTAGAATTCAAATTGCAGTTTTATATACATCGTTAAAAATCAAACGAAGTATATATATACATGATTAGAAGATGTACATATCTCATTAAATTTTTTCTTACACTCACTAAAAATAGGTTCATTCAACTCAAAATGAAACCATATACAATTTTTTATCAAATCGTATACCTCATTAAATGATGTTTACTATTTTTAAAAAGGGAAAAATCCATTTAACCCTTTGAAAACATTTATATAAATTCAATAACTCCCCGAGTTAAATTTATGTTCACAAATGAGGAATATTCGGCAAATATTTTGTTTAGTTAACCCTGATTGAAAACACAGTATTCCAAAACCCCCTTATAATTTGTTAAAGATGCTAAAAATCATCTGTAAATGATGATTTTATCCCTTTGAATAGATTATAAAACCCTATCTGAAGGTGTAAAATCATCTTTTACAGATAATTTTTTACATTTTTAATACATTACAGATGGTTTTTGTTATATTATGTTTTCAGTTAGAGTTAACTTAACAGTATATACGTAGAATATTTCTCAATTGTTAATGAAAATTTAACTCACGGTGCTATTTAGATTTACATAGGTGTTTTCAGGGGGTCATATGGACTTTAGCAAAAAACAGAGAGTTATATGGATTTCGGATAATTTACATGGGGTTATATGGATTTTTTCATTTAAAAAAATGAAAACTTGTATGGACTGAATTTTGGATTTTTAAAATGGCTGAAACATTTTCGTTTTGATCATGGTGCATGAAGGAAGTGGATCGGCCCAAAACAAACCAAACTAAATGGACCTGGGCTCAAGCTAAGACTGTCAATTATCCGGAAAAATAAAATCTGAATCCGATCCGAATCCATATCCGAAAAATTAGGAATATTTAATATTTAAATATCCAGAGTGTGGATAAGGATATCAATGTATCTGATTTAAAAAATATATGTACCTGACATATATTATAAAAATATAGATATTTATATAATATATTATTCATATTTGTTATCTTGTATGATTAATCACAATTATGATACTATTAAATTTTCAATGTATGATATTTACATGAAATAATAAATCTTAAAATCTCAATTTTAATTTTTTATCTCTCTAATATATCATTTGATTATCCAATTTAATATAAATAATTTAGCATATCAATTATCTGATAATATTCATATCCAATCCGTATTCGAAGAGGCCTGAATCTGAAAATTAATATCAATATCCGAAAGTTAGGATATTGATATATTAACGTATCCGATCCGTATCCATTCGATTGACAAGCTTATCTGAGGCTCTATTGTTACAAGGCATGACCAACCAGTGAACCTTTTCTTTTCTGATAATAACAATAGCAATGGGGTGAATTTTATTGGTAACCCGACCCGAACCACCCCTATTGGGGTGGGTTTTGATTCCATGTTTTTTAAACTCGCCTCAACCCATGTATAAAATGGTTGGGTTTGGGTTTTATGTTAAAACCCGACCCAACCCACGAACCCGACTTATATTCGATCATTATGATTTATGAACGTACTATAAATGAAAATTAATTTTTAATATAGTAAAAAATTAAACTCAACTATTATCATTCTTTTTTTTTCTCTATATCCATTCATTTACATTCTTCTCACAGAAAAAATTCAAGATACACACCTTCATGAATCATGAAATCAATCGTCTATCACAATAAAAAAAAATGTTTGATATTTTACAGTATTTTATCTTTCCATTTTCCTTTCACACATGTCAAAAAAATTATTATTTGGTCTTGTATGTGATTTTGAACTATTCATATTATGTATTAAAAAAAATTAATTAACTTTGAAATATTGTGTGTAATAAATGTCATGAACTAGTTTTGTTATATCTATTTTGAAATTTTAATATTCAAATTGAAGTTTTTTCATGAATATAATACGCATTCATGTCAAAAATTAATTTATTTTTATTATATAATTTTTTGTACTATATTAAATATAGTGACCGAGCAATCTAACTTACTTTAAATAAGTGGGATGCGACGTATATAGATTTTAAAATATAAAACTCGAAATATAATTGAATAAGTGTGGGGTGGGTATAAGGTATAGGGTAGAGATACTCCCACCACCTAAATTATATGTCCCACCACCCTTTTAAATCCCCCACCTCTCATTTTGATTTTCATTACACCCACTTCCTAATATATACCAACTTAACAAATCACCAACCCCACCACCTACCCTAAATCCACACTACAACCTCTCTCTTCTTCCCCTTCTCATCTCTGTTTTCTAGTGCTTCTTCCAAAGTGAAAGAGGCACCGTGAGCTATCTTTCAAACTGCCCTGAACCCACCTTGAGCGTGCATCGCCATTCTCGTCGTCCCCTACCACATCCCTTCCCATTGTCACCTCATGACCTCTCAAAGTGAAAGAAATAGGTATTTGATTTTTCATTTATCTTTTACATGAGTAGTATTCGTCATTCATGAGTTGTATTCATTGATTTTTTACTATTGTATAATTATTAGAATTTTTGATAGAAAGTTAGGGTTTTGATAGGAAGTTAGGGTTTTTAAAAAGAAATGTATGGTTTAGGTTAGATATTTTTATTTTTTTAATTCAAATATATGATTGTGATTGAATTTTTATATATTTGCTTTAAACTGCATATTACTAAGTATGAGATTTTTTGATATAAAGTTAGGGTTTTGATAGCATGTTAGGGTATTTTTGGGAAAATATATGATTTAGAGTCAATTTACTTTTTATTTTTGGATTCAAAGATATGATTGTGATTGCATTTGTTTAGTTTAAACTCTATGTTTTATCTTCATTGAACATGTTTGGATCAGATTTGTTAGTTATTCAAAGGGATTTGTGGCATGGGTAATATGATTTATAATGCCTTTAATCATCAATATGTCCTTTGTTTGTGTTAATGGATGCGTACATGAATCATCTTTTGTAAAGTTTTTTGGTATTATTTGTTAACTGTTATTGTGGGTTGATGTGATTTGTGTATTTTTTAAATGGTTGATTGAAATGATAATATGATTTCAAGGAGAATTCTTGTTTTAATGCACATGTTAGCCTGAGTCTTCTTCTATTGGATTGTCAGGTTGATCTACTATGTGGATGGTTATTTGCTATAATTATTTTAGTAGCATAGAACTGGTTTGTTAGGGTTCCAAATACCCATAGTGAGGGTTTATTTATTTTATTTTATTGATGATGAATTCATTAGAATGTGCATGGTTGTTTCAGTCTTATACGTAGTCTAATTCTTTATTAAGTTTTTCTCATTAATGTTGGCCTTAACAATTAATTCAGGGGAGAGGGGGCTAGGGAAGAGTCAATATTGTGGGGGTGCCAGTGAGTTGGATATTTGATAGATTCTAAGCTTTCTGTTTATTATTTTTATATTTTTATATATTATTTGAACCAATAGTTCGCAGGATGCCTCCGAAGCCACATGTTCCATAAACTACTTCAAATCGGAGACGTCAATCTAAAAAATTGACTAAAGATGTCCCTTCAACGTCAATCATTCCATACATTCAAGAAGTGACATCAAGTTCTCAAAATTTTGAGGTCGAACCATAAGGGGAAGATGAGAGAGAAGAAGTAGAGGTAGAAGCAGATTTAGATATGATAAAGGTAGTATGAATGGTCCATTTCCTGGTGGTCCAGAAAATAATGAGTTTTTCATTGATTATCATTTTGTTTTGAACCAATGTTTTAATTGATATGTTGAAATGAATGTTTATTTAAGTAACATCAATTATTCGATCAGTTGTGTATTATATGATTTTTGTAGGATCACTTGTTCAAATTCAATAACTTACTTTAAACAGGGTAAATGTTTGTTTGAATGGTAGTATTAATGGCTTTGAATGCAAGTATGACTTTGAAGGTTTACCCATGTTTATTAGGGAATCATGTCAAAAGACCTATGAATAATTCAACTATTGTTGAATTTGTGATTTTTTTTATCATGTTTCATGCGGATGCCTGATTGATGAATGCAAACACATTACTATAACTCATTACAGAATCCCCAATTTTGTTTTCTGTTCCCATCGACATAAAAATGGTCTATGATATATAAATATGTAGACATCCCATGTGTTTAACCCATTCCAGAACCAAATGGAAGACTTTTTAGTTCGCATCGACATGTGTATTGTCTAGGACATTTAAAAACTTAAACATTGTATATGTCTAACCCATCCTAGAACCAATGGGTTGATTTTTCTGTCTTCATAGACATCAAAACTTAGACACTACATATGTCTAACCCATCTCAGAACCTATAGGTTGATTTTTATGTTTCCATAGACAGAAGTATTGTCTACAACATTTAAAAACTTAGATATTTCATGTGTCTAACTCATTCCAGAACTTATAGATTAATTTTTCTATTTTCATAGACAGAAGTATTGTCTAAAATATTTAAAAACATAAACAGTGTATATGTCTAACCCATTTTAGAACCTATTAATTATTTTTCTGTTTCCATAGACACAAATAATGAGTTTTTAAAAACTTAGACAATGCATGTGTCTAACTTATTCCAGAATGTATGGATTGATTTTTCCGTTTTCATAGACAGAATTATTGTCTAGGGACTTTAAAAACTTAGACACTGTCTATGTCTAACCCATTCCTGAACTTTGATTGATTTTTTTTCCATACAGAAGTATTGTCTAGTAAATTTATAAACTTAGACAAAGTGTAGCGATGCATTGGATTTCTACTTGCTCCCAGGGAGTTATGATTTGAAAGCGATAGCAAAAGGATCGTTTTGAGTCAATAGGACAGTCGCCTATAGTTTCCAGTTAGGGAGCGAGGTGACCAACCAAACGAAGATGCGAGCATAGGAGACATCTCTATTTTCCCCCTGGGACTTCCTAACTTTCTCATCAAAGACCTTGCCACTCGAAAACCAGTCTAAAGCTTCTGTCGCAGATTCAGATCTTCCCCATCCCGATCTTGCACCCGTCACTTCTTAGAAGCATCGGGCACGACTGGGTTCATTACGAGTTTTTTTCGATATTATTCCATTCCAACTCCTTCCCGATACCTCCCGAGGAAAATGAAAACCCCGCTCTTCGATCTTCGTCTCTCTTATGTTTCCACACATGTGTGTCTAACTTATTTCAGAACCTTTTGATTGATTTTTTGTTCACCTAGACAGGATTATTGTCTAGAACCTTTACTGTCTAATCCAAACTAGAACTTACGGTTTTCATACTATTAATCTGGGCATCTTAATTGTCTAAGTTATATAAATACATAGACATACATGTGCCTAACGCGGGAAGAGAAAAATGGTGGCAGATAAAAGGTGGTGCTCTTAATCATTATACTTTATAAGTGTTTCAATGCCTTTAGTTAGTTGAGGAGGTGGTGCCTAAAATAGTTTAGGTGGTGGCAATATCTCTTCCCAAAGGTATAACGTTGAGGAGCGGGTTGGATTTGGATTATGATAAACCCGACTCCAACCCGACTCAATGCCATCCCTATCCGATATCTCACCCGTTCAGTGACTGAACCCCTAAACCGACGGCGGAGATTGGATTCCTCCACTGGTCTGTAATAGACCTGAAGCAGACGCTTTTGAAAAACCCTAGATTCGGCGATTAGGGTTTCCGACCTCCCTAAGCGAAGAAGATGTCAAAGCGAGGTATCTCTTTCAGTCTTCATGTTGATTTGATTTGGTAGATCCAAAGCATCGCCCATATATACGTCGATTTGTCTCTTTTTTATCTGAACAAATGAAAAAAAAATTGCTTTTTAGGGTTTTTTTCTTCTTTCGTTTAATTGGTTTATCATAAAAATGAAACGAAAACGGTGATTCGGAAGAACTGTTTCTCTTTTCGATCTCTAATTAACCGAAGATCTGATTTTTCGTGTTCTTTTTTAAAAAAATTTGATGGCGAGGGACACCTATCTGGGTTGAATTTCGATCATGGAAGTTATGCGTATTAAATCAACTTTAGAAGAAAATGTGAAATGCTTGTTGAAGTAGCTGGACTTTGGAAAATTTGAGGGTATTCTGAGAAGTTTTGATTTTACTTGCATTGGAAAATATGTCCAATCGTTGGAGTCACTGGATTTATTGGGCTGTTCGGATACTTGTTTATATTATTTTCTCCTTTCCAATCATGTGAAGTATTTATTTTTTGGAGGGGCATATGAACCCAATTTTCATGTACACTCACAGACTCACTCTATTTCATTGAAGTTGCTACTATTGCACAAATGTGATTGCTTACTTTTGGAGAAGTGTTGTTTGTTTCTTTCCATTTTTTCCCAATCTTGGCTTTCCGTGATCATCTGCATACAAGTCAAATATTTGTGTGAGCCCAAAACAATTTAAATGCTAAAGGAAAAATCTCATTTATAAGGACAAGGGACCAGACTTTATAATTATTTGAAATTCATAATAATTAAAATCTCATTTTCATTATTATGAATTTCACAACCCTCTCCTGGTTTCCATTTGTATGTAATAGTAAGCCCGTTTGCAGAAGATGATGCAACTTTTGCTTTACAGGGAGAGGTGGTTCCGCTGGGAACAAGTTCCGGATGTCACTTGGTCTTCCTGTGGCGGCAACTGTTAACTGTGCCGACAACACTGGGGCTAAGAACCTGTATATCATCTCAGTGAAGGGGATTAAGGGTCGTCTCAACAGGCTCCCCTCAGCCTGTGTGGGTGACATGGTAATGGCGACTGTGAAGAAAGGTAAGCCTGACCTTCGGAAGAAGGTCATGCCTGCTGTGATTGTTCGCCAGAGGAAGCCCTTTAGGCGAAAGGATGGTGTTTACATGTACTTTGAAGGTAATTTTGTTTCTTTTCTTTCTTATGCATTACACATGTGTTCCAGTGCATGTCTGTATGTTCAAATACATAAGTTGATGTTCCTTTGATTCTGCTTACCACACATCAGTAATTTCAGTGTTATCTTGCCTAGCATATATAAACCTTTACTCACCAAAAAAAATATATAAACCTTTACTCACCAAAAAAAATATATAAACCTTCACACTATTCTTATTTCAGTCATACAGTATCAGTGTTATAGATGTGTCAGACTCTTCTTGTTTTCAACAGGCAGTGAGAATTTGTCCATGTTTAGGGTTGTTTTCGCTGATCAGCTATCTAATATAAACCCTTGCAGTATTCTGCTAGTTATATTGGAAGCAATCAGGCCCTTTGGAATTGTATAGTTTTCTACATCCACATTGGAATTCAGGGTATCTGTGTGTCTTTTCCTGTGCCATTGCTTCTTTTAGTCTGCATGCTTTGGGTCATTTTTCATGATTCTATCATGTTAACTGGTGTTAGTGCTTGTCGCATGTAGTGTTTCTTTTTTTAGCATTCATTTGGTACATGTTTTTCTTTTCCTGACGTGTCTCAAGTGCCAGACAATATACATGAGATTATGAGAATATGTTGAAGATTATAAACATCAATCCTCAGTACTAATTACTACTCAGAAAATTTTGACATGGATTTACTATGCATGCCTACCTACAGTCTAGAGATGTATTGCCAAAGGTTGAGAGAGTTATTGTCAAGTAGCCAGGTTATCAAGTTTCCACTGTTCTAAATATTGTGATATGTTCACTGCCACATCATGAAACTACTTTGTCATTCACAATACCAATGTGACGTGTGAAATTTATTACTTGAAGTTGCATGAGGTACCATTGATCCTGTGTTACTTTTTTAAAAAGAAAATGTATCCACAGGTACCATTGAGCTTGTGGTACATTACATGATTAAATTTGAAGGTTGCATTTTAAATTCTGTTGGTTATTGTTTCATATTTGATGTATGTCTTTGCTGTTTTGCTGTGTGGGCCTTGTGTATCTCCACTATTTACATATCAATAATAGGATTGCATAGATCAGGACCCACCTCAGGTGGTGAGGAAATCCTTGTTGAGCCGTAATATGATCCATGATACAGGCTGCTCCATTCTCTTGTATGCATGGAATATTGACTGGAAAATTTGGTTGTGTTTTTTCCCGAAATCATATCACACATAATGTCAATGCTATGTTAATCAAATGGTTGGATGCATACCACATAAACCATAAGCTTGACAGAAATTGATTGCAGACTTGTCTTGATTCTTTTTGTTAATCTGCTCTACTTCTGTTTCTCCATGCAGACAATGCTGGTGTGATAGTCAATCCCAAGGGTGAAATGAAAGGTATGAACTAACTTATTTTTCTGCTCTTAGGTTTTTCTGTCATTTTTTATAGAATTTTAAATACTTGGGAGTAAGCTAGCTAATGTTTTTTTTTTTTCATCCCATTTTCAGGATCTGCAATCACAGGCCCCATTGGAAAAGAGTGTGCTGATCTGTGGCCGAGAATTGCTAGTGCTGCTAATGCAATTGTGTAGAAGGCGATGCAGATTATCTCATGTTTTGAGGGTTTTGTTTTGGGAGTGACTAGTGAGGATTTTAGTAGAAAGTTTTATGTCATGGCATGTGACCCGAGTCCGAATTGAAAGTTTTTGGTGTGCGGGTCAGACTTTTGTGTAGCCAGATTAGCAAACATCAATCAACCTTGTTTTATGGATGTGCTACAAATTTTGACAGTACTGAAATTCTTGTGCTTTTTTTTGGCTTGCTTAGCAGTAATCTCTTCAATAAACACGGGTGGGAGGGCACTCTTGTTTGGTTACTAACTGTTGTATTTTGCTTTTATTTCTGCATCTGACAAGCCATTCAGTTGATCATCTGTCAGTGCAATTGTTTTTATGGTAAAAAGATTTAGTGGATGCTATCAATTCTGCTTGCATATGCCATATCACTTGATGCAGAATGTGAAATCTCTCTAGTGGAGTATATTTTCTACCATATTCTATTAAAGAAAACATGACATTGTATGCATTCAATTTATTTAAGTTTTTATTTCATCTCTTGTAAAAAAATATATATTTATTCATTAAATATATATATATTTTTAAAAACATTAAAATGTGTTTCATCTGTGGAAGTGATTGCAAGAATGACTAGTATTATTTAGCCACCGGAACAGAGATCCATCAGCAACTGATAAACATTGATCCATTGGTTGTCTTGTTACCAGTGCTCTGAATAATTGATTAAAATTTGTTTAATAGAAGTATAATTTTCTTTTTTAACCCAGAAAGCTATGTAAGATTCTGATGTTATAACATCATTACTGATTTTGCTTGTCGTACTTAATTTGTCAAATTTTGTAATTTTTTTAATGTTTTCTGAACTTTTTTTACCTGAATTATATTAAAATGTGAATTGTCTTTGCCCAAATGTGTGCTTTCATGTATGCCCAACATTCAATTACTGAAGGTAGATCATTAATATGTTCACTCTTAAAATGCGAATAAACTCAGATTCTAAAATTTCATGTTCAACAACCACGTGGGAAACTGAAATTCTAAATCCTGAAACCATGTTGTTTCAAAGGAAATAATAATAACCAGTTCTTCCAACACAGCTGATTAGTAATTCTATCAGTAGTTAGTCCTAAAAATCTAAGATAAACAACTGAACGTGTCAAACTATATTTACAACAATAAGAACCACCACCACAACAACAACATGGTCTGAACAAATCCAACAATGGAAGATCAGAAGATGACCTACGTCGCCTTCCACACATGATTCCAACCCTTCTCCTGCTGCTGCTGCTGCTCTCTCTTCTGTTGTGATTCCTTCACAACCTTTGGAATTCTTCTCCTTCCAGTAATCGAAACTCTCAGCCTCTCTGCCCCACCAAGCTTACTGTTGTTGTTGCTTCTCCTCAGGTGCTGCTGAAGAGGTGACCGTATGATGACTTTCTTCTGAAGGCTTCGTCTCAATATTGAGTTCAACTTCTTCGTGTTGCTGATCTTAGTAGGCTCTGTGACAATCTGAGGTAGTAGAAGCTCGCCTTCATTAGCAGATTCTCTGATAGAGTCAACTTGGACTAGTGGAGGCAATGTGGGTGCTAATGAATTCATGGGAGGGAATGGTATGAGTGAATTGCGCCTTGGAGTGGGGACCATAGGCACACGACGAGCCATGGTGCAAAGGGATGCTCTACCAGTCTTCTTGGGGAGAGGTGGTGGTGGTGGATGGTGTTCGGAGGAGGAGATGTTCGGGTTGTCGTTTTCTTTAAGTGCTTGGAAGTGTTTGAAGATATTGGTGGTGGTGGTGGTTGTGGACTCTGAAAAGGGGCGAATCGAGTTTATATTTGGAGGTGGATCTAATTGTCGGGTGGCGAGTGGTGGTCTTGTTGAGAGAGCATTTTGAGGCTCTTGGTGATGATTTTTTTGTTGCTGATGTGTTTCGGCGATCTTGCTATCCACGTGCTGCCTTGCTAGTTTCCTCTCCACCAGTAGCTGAGATTCCAATTCTTTCACCTAAACAAGCAAGTAATGTTG
Source organism: Acorus calamus (assembly GCA_030737845.1). NCBI lineage: Eukaryota > Viridiplantae > Streptophyta > Magnoliopsida > Acorales > Acoraceae > Acorus > Acorus calamus. The sequence goes on along the minus strand of CM060866.1, from coordinate 7,975,843 downwards.
GTTTATTATTGCTTTCATCTTTTCCGTAAACTTTAGAAACAATGAATTTGTATTTTGAAATTGGCTTGCTAGAATCATTGTGTGGAAATATTGGAGTTCTAAAAGTGGCTCCCTTGAAAACAATATCAACTATGTGCTTAATTTAATCATCTTCACAAAATGTTAATATGGTATGAACTTTAAAAGATCCAAACTTTAAATTGGAGATCACCAAAATCATCGTACCGATACTTGAAAGCGAATTGGGAGGCCATGAAACAAATAGTCACAATTGTTGCTTAATCAAAAATAAATAGTCACATGTGTTGCTTACTTTCTCTTGTAGGTTCTTGTTGATGACATCTTTTGCTTTAACCTTTGATTCTAGGCTCTGGACCATCTCCTCCATCTTCTTGATGTACATATCTTTGCCCTTCGCATCTTGTTTGGACTTCTCAACCTAACAACACAATGAACAATGACATGGGTGTAAAATTAAGATTTCTAGAAATGCTTAAATTCGACAAATGAACTCATGCAGATATAGAGAACCACAAATACAGAACTTTAACTTAATTGGGTGAGTTCATTGTACCATCTGTTTGTATCTTGACCGCTCGTTGTCATATTGTTTCTTAGCCGGACCGAGTTCTATTCCCCTGACTCTACTTGCAAAATTTAAAGAGCACAGCGTCTCGCTCACATCGTCCTCATTGGGGCTGATCTGCACTAGCATCAGGGTCTTGGAATCTCCACCTAAAGATATAACAAGAATGATAACTTTGTTTTTGACTGCCCAAACATGTTTCACATATATATAAAATACTATTTTATAAGACATTTTACCTAGTGAGTCTTGTAACAAGTGAGTCAGCTTAGAATTCCTACAGAAGCTCACAAAGAAATACTCAATTCAAACATTTTGATAATGTAAATTATAAGATCAACCCAGATAGAAATCTCACCTAAAAGGAACATGTGGGCTTTTAGTTGCAAGTGCTGATATCACATCACCAAGTGCAGATAGTGATTTGTTGATGTTCTGCGCTTCCTTTAGACGCTCTCCTTGAACATCCGTCTTCGCTACTCTCTCGCTTCCAGCCAGATCGATAAGCCAAAGTTTACTGCTTGTGCATTCTCCATTTATCAAATTCTCCCCTCTCACCATCACACAGTGAATGCTGCCTTGCAAAAGCAGAGAATCCATAAGTAACAAAAGAATAAATAAAGTGTTATGAAAGATTGGGAAGGAAAGAAGAGAACCAATGAGATCGACTGCTATGCTCATTAGCATTGGTTGATCCGACAGCTCTAGCATTGCTTCCTGTCTGTAGGACTTCCCAGACTTCACTCATGTTGCTCACACGGGCTTCAACGAGTCCCGGAACATGATGAACTCCTTCAGCTACTTGCCTTATCTCAAGCCTGTTAATTACAACATATAGTTATTCAATATTGAACTTAGGCCACATTTGGAACCAATTTAAAAACTTTTTCATAAAAGTTGCTCTCAACCAGCTTTCCATAAAATAACTATTAAAAAAATTAACACATAAACACTCCCATTGGGGATTGAGCACTAAAAATTGGTTTTGTAGAAGTAGAATCAGTTTCACAATTCGTTAGCTACATCTAAGAAAAGTCCATACTAAACAAGCATATTTCTCAAGACATCCCCATTGTTAGGCACAAGTGGCTTATTCAAAGGTGTGCTCACCCCACTGAAGATTCAATGCTTCATGTGATTGCTTGCGCTGAACAAGGACCTAACTAAAACAACTCGATTAAAATGAGAGCTGGCATTTGTGAATTTTGTGAAAGGGTTGAGGCATTGTCGTTATTATGTGTAACTCATGGTTCGGATTGCGAGGGAATGATTTTTGCAATTATGGGGATCCTCCCATTTTGTGAGGATTTCTTTTGGAGATCCCTCATCTCTTTCTAGCTCGGAGGCTGCTTTCGTTAATAAGATTTTCATTCCGCGCATCCCCCCCCCCCCCCCAACAAAATAAAAGAAAAAAATTTTGTGCTACCTTTTGTTGCTTGAGCCAGGCTGAGAGTCTGATTGGAGAAGATCGCGAATTTGCTCGTTGTAGACCTCCATGACACTGACTGTGATTTCATATAGAAACAACTTCTGCCGTTCTTTCATGATCCTGAACAACTCTTCAAGAGTTCGATAGTTGACACCACGAGCTTCTTCAGTCCCCTCCATCGTAAAAGTCTTTCCGGTTCCTGTCTGTCCGTAAGCAAATATGGAGACATTGTATCCATCCAACACTGATGTTGCAAAAGGCGCGGTATTTTCAAAAACAATTTCTGTTCCACACAGTTTGAGATAAAAATGTGTGATCAGTTGATCAGATAAGCATATTCATGCACCCAAGATTCAGAACCAAATAACGAGTTCAGTTTAGTAACCTTGATCTGCTTGTGGATTGAAAACTGAGTCAAACTTGAAGACTTTTCTGGGCCCTCCATTAGACTTTATTATGAGCTCACCATCCTTTGCAGACTCAAAATCGATTGCCATTGATGCCCCGGCAGCAAGTTCATCTTTACTTTGAGGCCGACATCTACAGAATACTCTTATATTTCCTATAAGCCAATCATAAACCATCAAATCTCAAATTCATATTAGACAAGCATTCAAGGTTTTATTTGCATCAATATGTCTTTAACTAACCTTTCAGCTCCAAAACTTTGTTATAAAGATCTTTCTTTTCCTTGACTTCTTCAACGTATTTAACTTTAAGACTAGCGAGCTCTTTCTCCAAATTAGCTTGTCCAGCCACTACCATTAGAAAAATAATAATAATCATACATTTCATTTGGACAAAGAATGCTAAGAATGATAACTTGAAATTTATAAAGACATCTAATTACCATGTTTGCATGCCAGCTGAACCTGATTCCTCAAATGCACTAAATCTGTGAGGAAGCTGTTGCATTGTAATGCTTCATTCGACAACTCAGCATGCTCCATTTTAAGTAACTGATTTAAAACATTCCAACAAATAAACAACCCAAGTTCTTACAGTCATCATGCACAGTTAGAGACCAAAATGTTTGGTTACCTTTAGTTTCCTACTCAGTTCTTCAAGAGATGAAAACCATTGGCTCTTTTCCTTCACCTGTCCCTCCACCGCATAGGCTGGTTGAATCACAATGGAAACAAAAACATTTTGTTAAATTGTCTTTAGATAGTTTCTTTGACTTTCCTTGTTTAATGTTGAACATTCCAATCTCCCCTAATTGTGAGACCACTGTTTTTTGGGCCTAATAAGGAACCAATTGACAAATAGATTCTACTTCTGCAAAATCAGTTTTGAGGTAAGCAGTTCCAAAATGAGGTTTTTAAAACTTTAACTGTTTTTATTAATTGGTTCCACACATGGGCCTTAGAATGGAGATTACAAAGGAAGCAAGCATTGGATTTTTTTTTAATTACCTAAGGAACCGACATGCATTGATTTCCGCATCAATTCATTCTGAAGCTCATGCAAGGACATCCATGCTTCATGACACTCTCTCATTTTCAACTCATTCTCCTTTCTGGCATCTTCAAGAGCTCTTCTAGTGTCTCCTTGTTCCTTCATTAGGGACTCATAATCTCTTCTCAGCTTCAAAACTTCTACCCGCGCATTGCAAGAGCAACCAACACATCCAACACATCCATCCTGAAAGATTCATCGAAATCAACATAAAACATTTGAACAAACTAATGTCTAGTAAATAATTACATTGACAAGCACAAGTCACAGGTATTACTTCTACTCTCACCAGTTGTGGTGAAATGCTATTGGCTTTCTGTTGCAGAAAACTTTGGCCTGATACATGCATGAACAGACTCATCATTGCAAAATAAAAAAACAGATAAACTATTCAGTGCAGATATCAAATTATGGGCAAGAGAAGTACTTGTTGAAGAACTGTTCTTTATTGAAATTCCACACACAATGGGGCTTCCTATAATTCCTTCGAACCTAATCGACAAGCCTTCCTTTCCACTGACATATGTTTTTAGATCAGATAGTATAAGTGGCTGATTATAACCCACTTGAGCATAGATATCTAATCCTGACACAACCTGCATAGATGTATATAAAATTTGTAGAAACACATTGAATGGATAACTAAAATTGTATTTACAAAAAAAAAAATGCTTCTCACCTTCTCTTCCTGTATATACACATCAAATATTCTCATCCCTGGAGGGCCATTTGTGAACACAATCTCTGCGAAATGGAGGTCGACAACATATTCCCCAGCCACAAAGTTTTGAAAATTGTACTTAAAGTTCCCATACCGAGCGCTCCGAAACAACTCAAGCCCATCGACTCCGCCAATCTTTGCTTCGGTTCGGATAATATTTCCCCCTGTAAAGAACCCATCTTCTTGAAAATCAATCCCTCCAGAGACCACGGACTTCCCTCCAGCATTCACATTGAGCAAGGTGAGACCTTCTGCTTGTTCTTGTATATTCGACGACTCCATGAACTCAAATGAAGACACTCCCATTATTCCTTGTGTAGAAACATCAATGGGTTGCCTTTCAAAACCCTCACAGATTGTCATGTCGTGTGGAATCGAAGAAAAACGCGATATGGGTTCATCTGCAAATAACAGAAAACCAACAATGACCCATTTGATTTTAAAAAAAAATTTGATCAAAACCCAATTGAGATTCTTATGCGATTTGACGATTTCTTTAAAAAAAATCACATAAAAGATGGTTATAATGTGAATGATCTGAAACCCAGATGAACATTTTAAAAAGAAAATCAATGAAAACCTATTTGACTCTTCTCTGTGATTGTGAAAGCACTGACCTTCCTTGCCATTAACAGGCTCTGAGAGCTCTGCGTTTCGGAATCTTGAAACAGATTGGGTTTTGGTAAAAATAAGAGGAGTCAAAAAGTTGGACCAAGTGAAAGCAATTCAAATAAAGGGAGATCAAGATATTTTGAATTCTTGTGAGAGGGATTTCTTTAGATGGTCCCAAAGAAGAAGAAAAAACTTGCTTTTTTTTTATAGAGAGAGCAATTAATCATCCGTTACAGTGTGTCTGTGTGTGTAAGAGAAAGGACCGTTGGTGGTTTCAAAATTTGAAAACGCTGTGTTTGGGATGAACGAAAAGACGACAATGCCCTCCCATCATTCTTTCTTTTGAGGGTATTTATGGTACATGTTGCCAAACAAAAGGGATTTAAAATGTTTAGTCAAACCCAAATCCAAGATTTAGCATGTGAATCATCAATGAACCTTTTTTTTTTATTATTCTGGATTAGTTATAAAAAAAAACTAAACTTTTTTTTTTAAAGTTATAAGATATAAAAATATTATATAATTATTTATATATCTAAAAATAAAAAAAGCTAAATTTTTTTTTCAAATTTATAAAATGTAAATAATTGTTTCCAATCAATGATAAATTTAGACGATCCAAACTACATCATGACATCATAACAATATTGTAATTAGAATAAATAAAAATATCAAACAAAAGATAATCATTCCTCTACCAAATAACATAAAACAACAAATAAAGTATTTAGGGGGGGGAGAAGAAAACATAGTTTGATAGAGCTCTTAGTTCCCCTTTGAAACTGTGGGTTGAACATTCTAGTTCTAAGAATCTGTTAGTCTTTTTTTAAAAAAAAATTGTTTTTGGAGAATCAGATTATAAGAATATGTCAGTTTTTAAAAAACATAGTTTTTAGAGAATTTATATTCTTAGAAAATATGTATAAAAAACGTTGAAAATCGGATTTGGGACACAACAGCGAAAACATGTTTGGATCTATGTTTAGTTTTTCATGTAGATCAAAACTTAGTTTTAGTAAACTTGAGAAATTAGTACATGATTATTTGTTTTGTCTCATGCAAATAAAAAAAATAAATTAATGTGACACAAAATCTATAATTAGGTGGGACTTGAAAATAATACTCTTATTTTTTCGGATGGTCAATTAAACATTGTTTTTTTTCTTTTCTTTTCTTTTTTATATGATTTTAGTTTACTAGAATTGGCTCGTTCAGTATTGTTTGATGACATTGATAATTGGACTTATCTGTATTACTATATAAATCTCTTAAACCAAGAACCTACCGTTTGACCTATTTGCCCCTGTCAATTCATTCAATCCTATTACAGTCCATTCACATCACTTTAATGACAACCTTTTTTCATTTTACCCCTATATTTCTATTCAATTCCAAGAAAATCCATTTACATCATTTTAATCTCATTTATAGTATTTTATAATACATAAATTTCATTATGTACCTTATTCATTAACTTATAATTAAAATTGATTATCATAATATTATTAGGATACTCTTACATTTCTACTCAATCCCATGAAAATCCATTTACAACATTTTAATTTCATTCATAGTTTATTATAATACATACATTTTATCAAGTAACATATTGATTAACTTATAGTTACATTTGATTATCATAATATTATTAGGATAAGACAGATATATTATACATTAAAAATATAATTCAATTCACAATAAAAAAAAAATATTCCCATTTCATATGCAAAAACATGTTACATTAAAAAAAGGTATCAAATATTAATGTAATTCACATCTATTAGCATTTATTTCATTCACACATATTTGATTAGCATTTACTCTATTCACTTGAATTTCTCTACTCTATTAATGCCCCCAAATAATCAATAGTCCATAAGATCTACCCAACAAAAAAATATATAATTCACAGTAATTAAAAATGCAATCCAATAAAAAAAACAAATGTATAAAATACTGCTACAAAAAAAATTATTGCTATAAAAATGAACAAATTCATATTTGAGCTTTATGTGAACTCAACAATAGATTTAATCGAATGAAAATCCATTCATATCATTGTAATCTCATCCATAATTTATTCATATTTTAATCATATCATGCATGGCATACTAAAAAATTTATGATGACTACTATAGATATATCATAAAATAATATTAATAATTTACATCATTTATGATAAAATTACATTCATATGTCAACTTATCCGTGAAAAAATTCATTTACATCAATTATGATTAAATTACATTAATAAGCCAACTAAAATTATATTAATATGTTTATTATTTTATAAGCATATTTGAATATTATAATATTATTAGGATAAGAGGATCCTTATAAAATAAAAATATATTCAAAATATAATTCCCAAAAGAAAATTCTCATTTCATTTGCAAAGACATGATACATTAAAAAAGGCATCAAATATTAATGTAATCTCTTCATTATAGATTTTCAAATTATGTTATGAATATACAATACACCCTTCAACCTCCACCTATAAAACGGCCACCATCATTCATCCACCCTCTATTCAATTCCTCATCATTCATCCCCTCTCCATTCAATCCTTTCATCTTCTTCTAGAGACAATGGCTGATGCGCTTCCACAAACCCCCAAATTTATTTATGCAACATTGAATACTCATTAATTGTCATCCACATTCCTTTGGATAAATGGATCTATCATCTCTCTCTTTTTTCTTCTCTCTCTCACAATTTTTTTTACCTTAGGAATGTGAGTTAATTTTTTGTAGATATGATCCTTATTTTGGAGTTTTATGTTGCAAATAAACTAAATATGTTTTTTTTTTCATTCGGTTCCTCTTTTTTAAAAAATTGGCATGTATCTACTGTTAGAAGAAAAAAAAATCTCAAATAAGAAATTTATTTTTTCTTTAACGATCTTCGATTCTCTATTCTGATTGGAAGTAGCGCAACAGTGGATCTGATATTTATTCATATATCTTTTGTAATATAATTTTATTATGATATTTTCATCATAATAATATAGTACCATTTTTTTCTATCTAATCATCAGAATATTATGATGTGTGAATTTAATTAACTGTTTATCCAATTTATAAAAAGAATTTTACTATCTGAAATTTTTTCCTCAAATTAGCTCTTTATGATACAGGATGTGTAGCTGTCTTCAAATTATTAAATCTGGTGATCTTAAAATATTTTATTTTAACTTTATTACCCATATCAATTGTTGATTTTTGCATTCACCATGTTTGAATTTTAATGATACAATTTATAATATTACCACTCGCCGTCGACCAGCGAACCCACGTTCATAGTCTTGTTAATTCAAATTGTTGACCTCATTATTTTTTAAAAAAATTACCAGCAGACTATAAGTGCAACATTTTCCATTAACTAAAAACAACTTTGATTATTCTACGTACTTCCAAATTACATTACTGGAAATGTTTTGCCAATAACATTATAGGTTATTGATATGTTAATTTATTAGAATAGAAAATAAAATATATTCAAAATATAATTCCCAAAAAAAATATTCTCATTTCATATGCAAAGACATGATACATTAAAAAAGCATCAAATATTAATGTAATATCTTCATTATAGATTTTCAAATTGTGTTATGAATATACAATACACCCTTCAACCTCCACCTATGAAACGGTCACCCTCATTCATCCACCCTCCATTCAGTCTCTCCATCATTCATCTCATCTCCATTCAATCCCTTCATCTTCTTCTAGAGACAATGGTTGATGCTCTTCCACAAACCCCTAAATTTATTTATGCAATGAATACCCATTCATTGTTATCCCAATTTCTTTGGATAAATGGATCTATCATCTCTCTCTTTTTCTTCTATCTCAAAAAAAAATTTACCTTAGGAAGATGAATTAATCTTTTGTAGATATGATGTTTATTTTGGAGTTTTATGTTGCAAATAAACTAAATATGTTATTTTTTTCATTTTGTTTTTCTTTTTAAAAAATTTGGCACGTATATGCTGTTAGAAGAAAAAAATTCTCAAATAAGAAATTTGTTTTCTCTTTGAAAATAGCACAATAATGGATCTGGTATGTATTCATATATCTTTTGTAATATAATTTCATTATGATATTTTTATCATCATAATAAAGTATCATTTTTTGCCTTCTATCTAATCATGAGAATATTATGATATTCGAATTTAATTGACTGTTTACCCAATTTAAAAAAAGAATTTTACTATCTAAATTTTTTTCCTCAATTGAGCTCTTCATGATACAGGATGTGTAGCCGTCTTCAAATTATTAAATCTGGTGATCTTAAAATATTTTATTTTAAATTTATTACCCATGTTAATTGCATTCACCATGTATGAGTTTTAATGATACGGTTTATAATGTTTTACCACTCGCTGTCAACTAGAGAACCCACATTTATAGTCTTGTTAATTCAAATTGTTGACCTCATTATTAAAAAAAAAATTAAACAGTGGACTATAAGTGCAACATTTTCCATTAACTAAAAACAACTTTAATTATTATACGTACTTCCAAATTAAGTATTTATTCATATATCTTTTGTAATATAAATTTTTTATGATATTTTTATCATCATAATAAGTACTATTTATTTCTATCTAATCAAGAGAATATTGTTAAAATTTCTTTCCATTTTCTTCCCGCTAACTTATCAGTCATCTTAACTGTTCCTATAACAATCCCAGGGGTTTGTCAATTCATTGAACAGCCTGCTACATAAGAAAAATTGCAGTTAGATAGGCTCCTTGGCCATAACTATGACCATGCATGCATAATGTCTAACATGTGCTTGTAAAATTGTTAAAATGATACCCTTAAATAGAATGATATCAAATGTGATTAGGTTTTCTCTAAAACTCATAACGGATGACTATTTTTTATGCACAGAAGACGATCAGATTAGGGCACTTCAATTATTCTTCATCAAATCTGTCACTTGATGAAATAAAAAAATTTCAAGAACTGATATTATTCATCAAATATGTCGGTCAATGCATATGATATTTATATGAAAAAATACATTAGCACTCCATCAAATTCTGATGCATCTGCCCCCATGTAACATTCTCTTTCTACATTATAAAAAGAAAAAACCATATAAGAGGCACGAGACCGGATCCGGTCAGTGTCGAGCTCGGTCAATACCGAACTGCACCACGTTCAAATTGAACTGCATCACTTATAAATCGAACTGCACAAAAAATTATTGGGTATATTTTTCACTCTCTTATTGGATACTGATGATACTTAGAAATTCATATTTAATCCAATAGTTGATTGAATCCAATAAGAGAGTAAAAAATATACCCAACAATTGGTTGTGCAGTTCGATTTATAAGTGGTGCAGTTCGATTTGCATGTGGTGCAGTTCGATATTGACCGAACTGACCGAGGCCGAGCACTGACCGGATCCGGTCAAGAGGCACATGATCTCATACCAAATATGAAACTTAAGATCATATGTTTCCATGTAAGAAGCTATTCACCAAGCAATATGTTTCCATGTAAGAAGCTATTCACCAAGCAATGGAAGCAGTGATATGTTCAAAGACATTAATCAGTCATTCAAAAGCATATATTTCTATAACATAATTATAAATTCTGCCTATATATATACACACCAACAAGGAATCCAATGAAGCATCAATTCCAATATAATATAATAACTGCAAGTATATTTTATTCTATCTCATCTAATCATCAAAATATTATGATGCCCGGATTTAATTGACGGTTTACCCAATTTAATAAATGAATTTTCTTATCAAACTTTTTTCCCTCAATTTAGCTCTTCATGATACAGAATGTGTAGCCATCTTCATATTTTTTAATCTGGTGATCTTTTAAAAAAAATTTTGAATTTATGATTATATAGATTTTAGGATTTGTATAAAAGACACGATGATGTCTATTTAAATTTTAGTTAATTTTCAATATGAATTTATCCATCTTCAATTGTCTTTTTCGTTTGCATGGTACATAGAAAATTTGAATTTTTCTTTAATTTATTCTTATTGAATTCTATATATTTTAGGATACGTAAAAAATATACAATGATATCTATTTAAAGTTTAGTTACTTTTCAATATGAATTTATCCATCTTCAATAATTAATTCCATAGATATTAGGGATTTTAGGATATATCCAAGTGATGTGATGATATGTATTTAAATTTCTTATTTTCATTTGCATAGTACAAAAATACTTTGGAGTTAAAATTTTTGTTCTTCTATGCCATCTTTTTAATATGTCATTGCAGATAAATATCCAATCTAAATTTTACAGAAAAATGATTTCATGCATTGGAAAAAAGTTTGTCTTTTTCACTAAACAAAAAAAAAATTAGTGAGAAAGATCGAGCAATAGGACGTTGGATTGCAGAGCATATTGGGACTACGAATGATTTTGAAGAAGGCAGCGAAAGCAACAATGAATCTAAAAACAAAAAGAGTAAGGTTTAAATAGACCAATCAAGGTTGTCTTTCTCTCATAGATATAACTTTTGTGTTAAGTTTATAAAGTCGAAGTTTTAAAAACATGGTTGTAAGGCTATTCCCCTTATATGAAACTTATGTAAGTGAATGGATATTTGTTCTATGCTTTAATTGTAGTATGTTATATTTAACATTGTCATTTTCTTTTATTGGACTGGTTTTCCTTTTTCATCATTTACTACTTATCAACTTTCCAATAGTTACCATTGGTATTACTCAATAATATATAAGTAAACCTTATATAAGGTTTTTTTTAGGGTTTTTTATTTTTAACTCCCTGCAAACCATCGTATTTAGCGATCGCCCCCTCCATTCTTCGTATTTGGATTTTACTCCCACATTCAAAGGATAATTCATTTTTACTCCCTATCAGGGACTAAAAAGAAAATTAAAAAATTTACAGATAGGTCCCTCGCAGGGAGTAAAAAGGAATTATCCTTTGAATGTGGGGAGTAAAACCCAAATACGAAGAATGGAGGGGGCGATCGCTAAATACAATGGTTTGCGGGGAGTTAAAAATAAAAATCCCTTTTTTTTATTGTGTGGAATTTTTGTATTCTTTAATCTCAACTATGGGTTTTAGTGACCCATTTTTACTATTCATATAGACATTGACCAACTAATAGCATTGTTGCATAGAATATTTCTCATTTTTGCTAATTCAGCAACTGTACTATTTTTTTTTTAAATCATATAATTTACATTAAAGAAATAAAAAAAATTAATATTTAATTTATTAAACTATATTAAACAAAGACCGTTATTAATTTCTTCAATGTGTGTTTTTTTGTTTATCTACAAATCTCATTTTTTGAAGAATTTGTTGTTAATGTCACTGGTTATTATTGTTGAAAGTAGTACGTAATTTAAACCATCTATATACGTATTTCATTTGTACTTGCAGAATGTTATAGTATTTAAATTATTTGACATGAATGAAAAAACTATTCTTACACTATATTCATGTGCATTTGCACATTCTCATTGGACTTATTAGTTTAAAAGGTCCATTATATTTGATACATAAATCGTAATGTAGTAGTATTTTCTGAAGCCCTCACTTCTTTTTTTTATGATTTGTAAGAAGTAATTTATTTAAGCACATGTTTTAATGAATATACACCCTAAGATAATTGTAAAAAATCACATGTTTTGTCTAACTAAATATATATACATCACGTAAAAAGAAATAAAATTGTATGTGAAAGTATACATAAGACTGAGAGTAACGCCTATGTTTGCAGTTTGTTTAGTTTAAAAGATTATTCGGATTGAAAAATGATGCATCCAATCCCTTATGCAGTCCTATTTACAACATATTGGTTTCATTTAAAAACATGTATATATTCTTCTATTAAAATAAATATTATTATATGAAATGATATATATACTGAGATACAATAATATATTTTTTATTTTAAGAAATTGAATTTTTTTATATTATACACTATGATAACATAATATATACTATGTTATTATAATATATGTAATTATAAAATATAATAGTTTATCACCACTTCAATACTCTGTGCGCGAGCGCAAATCAGATTTTTATTAATGAGAAAGAGCATTTATGTAGATGGAATGCACTTATGCAAAATGGTAATAGAATCCCCCACCCCTGTTATTAAAGTAGAATCAGAATATATATATATAAGCAATAACATCAGCAATAACAGTCTCCATCAGATCAGGATGAATGATTGAATGACATAACCCATTTCCCCATGTAAACCATTTAAGAATTCTGCAGCATTGTTTCTGCCTCTCTTAATATGCCACGCAAGCATTGCAAATTGAAATTGAAAAGTTCTGCATTCAACTTTCCTGGGTGGTTTTGAATTTTTTAAAATATATATTTATTTAATAAGACAAGTATAAGAAAGTAAAATACATATTATATTATAGGTGATTTCATTATATTCAATTTATTATTTCTATATTTTTTTCAAATAAGTGAAATATTGCCAGATTGGACAAATTTGATTTATAGAAAATATGTCAGATTCTCTCATTGGCTTGGGTCTAATCATACCATGATATTGAACATTTACTTTGTAAATCTAGCTACACTTTATGAGAAATTGTGTTTGGACGTGAGATTAGAAATTAAAACAAAGATTTTCATCATTTCATGTTTTAACTCAGTTTTTCAAAAATTATTTTTCTATAGTTTTTGAAGCGCTGCCATGCACTAAAAAAATGGAGATGCAAAAGTGAAAAACATGTTGGATACATCTTTAGTGAAATTTATCTTGCTCGTTAAAGATAGTAAGTCAAACAATGCCCACGCATATCAAACAATGAGAGTCATAAAAATCTATTTTATGTCAATGTTTTTTGCATACATTACCCCTTATTTGGATAGCATCTAAGAAGTGTAGTGCTGGAATAAGGAGGGATAAATATTATTGAGAGAATAAAATGATATAAAACATAGAACAAAGGGGTTAAAATGATATTAATATTGTGGGTTTTCAATTCATAAAAATTATTATCTAAATTTTATTCAAATTTTATCTACAACTCATCCATGATCAACAATCAACCAAACAATAAAAATTTCTTTATTATTATATATGTTTCTGATCGAGAACAACTAGTAATAACTTATCACATGATAAACATGTGAGATTTTGAAAAGATTTAAAACACGTGACAATATAAACTGATAAATGGAGTACTGACTCAACCCAATCTCTAGACCTGATACAATGCTATTCATTGTTCTACACCCTCCTCAGAGAACGTCTCTAGCATCGGCATAGTGGAGCACCTCCGGCAAGGTATGACGAGGGCCGGAGCCACCTCAGTCTGACACTCGGACCAGGAGAAGTACAGCTTCTCTTGCCATTGACAAATCTCTGCCCCTCTTGTTCTAAGTTTCTTTGAAATTTGAGGATTGTATGACAAAAGAGTCTCTACACTTAACACCTCTTTGAAAGAACAAGTGATAGAGTTGCAAAGATGTTATGGAAAGGGTCCTGAGAGTGGGGTCCCTTTAAATATAGTTGTTATTTGTTTAGTCCCCGTTTGGATAGCGGAATTGAGTTATTCTGGATAGATAACTATGCTAGTATAGATAACAAATCTACAGGACTAAGAAATTTTCTGTTTGGTTGTGTTTTTTTTTTTCTCATTGGAAAACGTAAGAATAAAGGTTAAGTTGTTTAGTTGATAAAAAATAAAATATAAATAAAGTGTAAAAAAGTTGATTTGACATGTGGGCCATTTGATGTATAAGAGGTATTGATAGGTGATTTGATGTGATAAGATATAAAATATTGATTTGACATGTGGGCTCATGGAAATAGATAAACTGAGTATAGCTTATCCTAGGGGTTTCTTAGAATTTTTTATACTCTCTTATACTCATTTAAACTGTCTTAGTAATATCAAATTATACCCTGTAAACAAACAACAATTTTCCCTATCCATTCTTATACCAACCTTATACTACCCTTATACTCGCCTATTCCGCTTCCCAAACAGGGTATTAGGTTCCAAGAAGGGAAGAGAGAGTATAAAAAAAATATGAATTATGAAAACACATGGAAAACGATTAAGCAGCGAAGTGTCCACGAAAAAGGACGCGCGTGCCAATTATGGAATCGCCATCTCATACCACTTTTATAATTTTATAAAGTAAAATGTTTTGTCCACCATTCTCCGAGCCATAATTTCAGTGTACACGTGTTTTAAATTTTTAAAAAATTAATATATCTTATTGGTATATATTTTTATATAAAAAAAATAAAATATATGTTTCAATAAAATATATGGATGTCTTTATAAAAAAATATAAAAAATTTATATCGATGCATCTATCTCGCCAATGTAAGTATATAATTCATTATTGGGACTGAAAATAAAGCTGAAAAATAAATTTGTGTGTAACAGCACTCTTTTATAAAAGAGTGGGTTATTTTATTTTAATTTTGGAATGGGTATCTTTGTTTTGAAAAAAAAAATATTTACCTAAATGATTTTTTTATTAAATGATAAATATTGCTGCTTCGGATTCATTTACCAAAAAATGTAATATGAATATGAATTGAAGGTGAAAATAAAATGATATTGTTAAGTGTCCTCCCGAACGAAGAATGCCCATGTTGGTACACTGGAATTATAAACGATTTTTTGGTCCTAAATTTTTTTTCGTTCTCTAATTAATCGCAATTAGTTATTGAAGGTATTTCCTCACAATAAAAGTAGTCGGGTCGGAGATCCTCCTCTAGGTGAAGATTCGGGTCACCACGCCTGAGATCCTATACCAATAGAACTTAGAACATCAGTGTTGTACCGGTCAAAGGGACTCCAACGCTCAAGTCAGTGGAGTAAATGAAGAAGAAGATACAGAAGATGACTCTAAAAATCAGAAGACTAAACAATGTTGTGTGTTTACTTGTAAATGTCACTTCTCTCCTCCCTCTCTTACCCTTTTAATCGAGTGAGCGGCTACGTCATTTCCCACCCAAACATTCCTCTATCTGGGTTGAAGTCTTCTGAAATAGAAGATTCTATGAGGTAAATTTGTTATGATGTCGTGATCATGTAACGCAACCTTATTGACTCTAATCATGACTGCAATAGTAAGTCAGACGATGCCCACGTGTATCTAACAATGATAGTTATAAAATCTATTTTTACTGTATGTCAATGTATTTCTGCATACATTACCCCCTAATTAATTGGATAGCAACATAGAAATGAAGTAGTGCTAGAACGAGGAGGGATTAAATGTTATTGAGAGAAAAAAATAATATTGACATGCTAGAACAAGGGGGATTAGATGATTCCAATATTCTAGGTCCTTTGTCAATTCATTTTTTTCAATCTTTTTAGAAATTATTATTTCAATTTTATTTATATTTTATCTACAACTTATCTATAGTCAACAGTTAACCAAACAACAAAAACTTCTTTGTTATGTTTCTCATGGGAAAAACCTAACATTACATACAAACATACATTCAAACATAAAATAATTTATTCTACTAATATGATTATCTATCCCAGTAAATAATCTAATTCATCTATCCAAGCAAGATACAGTGAGATAGGATCCAATCAGTACTGAGATTCTATCAGTACATTCCTAATCAGATAATGATGACGTGTATCTCATCACATGATGAATATGTGATATTTTAAAAAGATTTGGGAAACATGCGATCCCCTAATTGGCCGGGTAGAATGTGTCTAAATCCTATTCCTCTATTCATTGTTCTGCGCCCCCCTCGTCGGAGATGGTCTCCAGCCTCGGCACGGTGGAGCACTTTCCGGCGAGGTATGACAAGCGCCGGAGCCACCTCAGTCGACACTCGGACCAGTAGTAGAACAGCTTCTCTTGCCATTGACAGTGAAGAAAGGATGTTTTAATTTTCAAGTCTCTCTGGCCTCTTTGTATGACAAGGGTCTCTCTAGCCACTACCTCTTTGAAATTGAAAGAACCAAGTGAGCGACTCCCAATGATGTTGTGGAAAAGGTTTTGAGAGTGAGATCCTTTAAATATAGCTTGTCATTTGTTGAGGTTCCTGGAAGGGAACAAAGTGTATAAAAACATAAGGGTTTTTATTAACAAGTGCTCTCAAAGTACTGGTTAAATCACATTTATTACTACATTTTTAAGCAATCCAATAAATTAGTTATGATATGAGTATAAAAAAATGAAAGATTTTTTAAAATACTAACACCCCTAATAAATTCATCACTTTTTTTTCTTCCCTCCCACACCTAATTTTTTTCCTCCCATACACAATGTTTAAAAATGAAATAAAAAGTGTCACAAACATAAATAAGATATTTTCAGGAAAATGCCATATTTATTTTAAAAAATGCACATATACCAAACAATTGAACAATATTTTTTTTATATTTTCAGGAAAAATGCCATATTTATGTTTAAAAGGTCATATTGCCCCGGCCAATCACATTCTGTCATAACACACCACCATCTCAGGTCGGGCCAATAAACAGTCTAGTCGGACTCCCGACCAGACCTGGGTGAATGGAGGCATAGCCTCTTTCTGACTTAAATCAAAAGCACGGGGTCCGCATCGGCGAGATATTAGAAATCCCAAAGAATATTCCCTAACACAGTGGTTGTAACAAACAGTTAAAGAGTAGATCTCACGTGTCGACCGATCCAAGAACCACGTGAAAGATTTCATCCCATGATATGCTCACACCTACAAGGCAATAGACACACCCCTCCCACTATAAATAGGAGGGTATCCCCTCCATTAGGAGGGGAGGGGCAGAGAGAGATGGAGAGATAGAAATATACTTCTTCTTCTTCCCAATAAACCAAGAGAACCCAAGACTCAAGCTTAAAATCTCATTTTAATGGAGATTGGGCTTCATCGTCATATGTTCTCGCCAAGAAGGAACTAGTGTGCCTTGATCCCTCAAAAAAGGTACGTAGGCAGCCTGATTTACATCAAGTTCAGTCCAAGCAAACATCCACAAATCGCTCCACCGTCGTCCAAACAAACCAAGACGCATTCACATGGAACGGGGCACGGACGAGGTCGTGAGGAGTTAAGACTCCGCCTGCTAAGTGAATTGCACCTTGTCGCTGCTCAGGTCAAGGGTCGCGAGGAGCTCTACTCTATTCACTTACCATGTAGTGCTCGAGCCGCCCCAGACTAAGAGTCGCGCATCATATCGAAGTAGCGAACAGGCACGATATGAATAAATGAGCCGTTGTTTCGACCTCCCCTTGGCATAGGCAGCATGAGACATCCACCTGGTTCGACCACCTATGTAACACCTATGCATTTTCTCTCATTTATATATTTGATTTAAATATATAAAAAGATATTTGAATTAAAATTAGTCTATTTTGTGTGTTTTTAAGTTTTTGCCCATTTAGTGTATCCTTATGGGCCCATTTTAGTTTGTAATTTTAAATACTATTTGTTAATGTTAAAATTTTTATATATTTTCTTTCAAATATTTTTAAGATCTTAAATGGTTACAATTTTATAAACTTTTGAGCTCAAAAAATTAAATTTTGAGATTTCATTGTTTTTAATTTTCAAGGACCTAGTTTTGAATCTTGAATTTTTCTATTATAGACTGCAGGGACCTGTTTGTAATTTGGATAGGGACCAATTTGTAAACCTAAAACAATCTAGGGGTCGTTTTATAATTTTTGTTAGGTTTGAGTATTGGATTTGCTTTGTTTTGTTAGATACATAGGATATTAAATTAGATAAATATTATTAAGTGGGTGTGTGCAAAAGAGAGTGAGATGTTGGATGTAGGCGGGCGTCACTTTGTTTCAGCCCATGATGGGTCTTGTAAGGGCACTAAAGAGGGCCCATACGCATGGATGAGACATATGCACGTGAAGAGTGCACATCTCATTCTTATTTAGGGCACGCTCTCCAATGGGATGGGGCACGGATGAAGTCGCGCATACAAGTAAGTCATACTCGTCCATATCGGATTGGGGACAAACCAGGTCTTCAAGTTTTCCCAAGCAGTTCACCTTTTCAGGTCTACCATGTCGTTCACCTTTTCAAGTCTTCCCTGTCGTTCACCTTTTTTAGGTCTACCCTGCCGTTCACCTTTTCAGGTGTTCCCTGACAGTTCACCTTTTCAAGTTTACCCTGTTGATCACCTTTTCAGGTCTTCCCTGGCAGTTCACCTTTTTAGTTCTACCCTGTCGATTACCTTTTTAGGTCTTCAAGTCTTCCCTGCAGGACTTCTATTCTGGTCTTCCCTTAAGATCAGGACTTTCATTATGGTCTTCCCTTAATATCAATTCTTCCTTTCAGGACTTTCATTCTAGTCTTCCCTACAGGTCTTCCATTATGGTCTTCCCAGAAGATCAAGTCTTCCCTGCAGGACTTCCATTATGGTCTTCCCATAAGATCAAGTCTTCCCTTCAGGTCTTCCATTCTGGTCTTCCCTTAAGATCATGTCTTCCCTGCAGATCTTCCATTCTGGTCTTCCTAGAAGATCAAGTCTTCCCTGCAGGACTTCCATTCTGGTCTTCCTAGAAGATGAAGTCTTCCCTGCGGATCTTCCGTTTTGGTCTTCCCAGAAGATCAATTCTTCCCTACAGGTCTTCCATTCTGGTCTTCCCAGAAGATTAAGTCTTCCCTGCAGGTCTTCCATTATGGTCTTCCCAAAAGATCAAATCTTCCCTGCAAGACTTCCATTCTGGTCTTCCCAAAAGATCAAGTCTTCCCTGCAGGACTTCCATTCTAGTTTTCCTTTAAGATCAAGTCTTCCCTGCAGGTCTTCCATTCTGGTCTTCCCAGAAGATCAAGTTTTCCCTGCAGGACTTCCATTCTGGTCTTCCCAAAAGATCAAGTCTTCTCTGCAGGACTTCCATTCTAGTTTTCCTTTAAGATCAAGCCTTCCCTGCAAGTCTTTCATTCTGGTCTTCCCAGAAGATCAAGTCTTCCTTGCAAGACTTCCATTCTGGTCTTCCCAGAAGATCAAGTCTTCCCTGCAGTTCTTCCATTCTAGTCTTCCCTGAAGATCAAGTCTTCCCTGCAGGTCTTCCACTCTGGTTTTCTCATAAGATTATGTCTTCCATGGCAGGCAGGTCACCTTTTTCAGGTCTACCCTGTCGATGACCTTTTCAGGTCTACCCTGTCAATTACTATTTCATGTCTACCCTGCCAATTTGCTTTTCACGTCTTCCATGGAAGGTCACTTATTTTAGGTCTTTCATGGCAGGTCACCTATTCAGGTCTTCCATGGCAGGTCACCTTTTGAGGTATACCCTACCGATGACCTTTTCAGGTCTACCCTGCCAATTACCTTTTCAGATCTTCCATGACAAGTCACCTATTTCAGGTCTTTCATGGCAGTTCACCATTTCAGGTCTTCCATGGCAGGTCACCTTTTGAGGCCTACCCTGCCGATAACCTTTTCAGGTCTACCCTGCCGAAGACCTTTTTTCAGGTCTACACTGTCGATGACCTCTTCAGGTCACCGATTCAGGTCTTCCCTGCATGTCACCTTTTCAGGTCTTCCCTGTCTTCCATGTTAAAATAAGAAAGAAATAGAAAAGTGTCATCTCGATAAAAGTCAGATGAGGATTTAGCATGCAAGGTCTCAATGTTTGATCTTCTGCTCTCCCGATCTCCAAAAGGCCAAGAGTGTGAAGATTTGGTATAATCGTAAAGAAGACTTCCCTTAAGTTTATTTTTCTGCTCTCTCGGTCCCTGAAAGACCAGAAGAGGGGGCATTTGTAGAAGCCTTAAAAATGAGATTTTAAGCTTGGGTCTTGGGTTCTCTTAGTTTTTTGGGGAAGAAGAAGTAGTATATATATATCTCTCTCTCTCCATCTCTCTCTGGAGGGGAGGGACAGAGATCCCTCCCCTCCTAATGAAGAGGATACCTCCTATTTATAGTGTCCAAACAAACATACACAAATTGGAGGGGTGTGCCTATTTTTCACATCTCACAATATACATTTTTTACTTAAATAGCCATGTACTTTTATTTCATTTTTAAACATTGAGGTGTGAGCATATCATATCATAATTAATTTATTGTGATGAAATCTTTCACGTTAACAAAACCTAAAAAATTATAGGCTCTTGGATCGGTCGACATTTTTATAATTTTATAATCTTTGAGATCTATTTAAGAAAAGTAGAAGTTTGCTCTTTGACAGTTTGTTACAGTCACTGTGTGAGGGAATATTCCTTGGAATTTCTAATATCTCACCGATGCGAACCCCGTGTTTTTTATTTAAGTCGGACAAGATCTATGCCCCCATCCACCCAGGTCTGGTCGGGACCCCTATCGGTATTTGAAATACTGAAAGGTAGATGGTGGGGAGGTTCGACAACACTACTTGAAGAAGCGTCAGCCTTCCTCCCCAGCTTAGGAGCTTCCCATGCCATCCTGCCAATTTTTGCTCAAACCGATCAATGAGGGGGTCCCAATGTTCCTTCTTCATGCGACCCATGACCAGAGGTAAGCCCAGATGCTTGGTAGGGAACACTCCCGGTGAGCAACCCATCCATGCCACGAATTCGGTTTCCTCCTCCGTCATGATATGAATCTCATGCATGGTACTCTTCTGCTTGTTCAGCTTGAGGCCCGAGATTAGTCCAACACAGAAGACGATGAAGCGCAAGCCCCTAACGCTCCCACCCGATGCTTCGCTGAACAATATAGTATCATCGGCATATTGTAACACCGTCACCTTCCTACCCGAAGGGCTGTTGCCTGTTGGCAATGCCTGTAATCCAACCCGCTTCCTCCGCCTTCTCGCACAATCTCCTCAAGACGTTGGCCACCATCACGAACAAAATGGGTGAGAGAGGATCGCCCTGCTGCAACCCCCTATTGAGGGGAAAAAATCTGCAACCTCCCCATTGATCACATACCCGAGATATACCACATGATGTTAACGTCTCATAAATGTTCATTTCGTCTTGGGGTTGCTCGCTCGTGGGTGCGAGGGACATTTGTCTGAAAAGAGGAGTGCTTCGTATTAACCCTGGCTAGGTGATTTTTATCTTGTCTGCCCCCTTTTCGGTCTTTTTAAAAAATATTCTTGTATTTCAATGTTATTTTGGTCTTCTTCTCGAGCTTGAGGTGATGAGACACACATTTTGTGTGCTATTCTTAGTTTTTGTCCTTGCGCCTTTGGTTTTCTCTCATTTTACTTATTTTGAGGCAAATATTCAGACTTTATAATTTATCTTTAATATTATATAGTCTATCATTCTTCAAAAAAAATAATAACAATAAATAATTGTGGTTTGGTTAGCTTAATCACATAAGGTTAAGTTATGTTTTTAACCCTTGTCACTATCACCCATACCTAAGAAAAAAAATATGTATTACCTCATTAAAGTTTGTTAATTTTTATATAGACCCTTCATTTTTCTAAAATCTATATAACCCCCTGTATTTTTTCATGGATAAATATTTACCCCTGAATTAGTTTACTGTCAAATTTTAAGAAATATTTTTAGTATATTCTATCCGTCTAAAGGTGCTATAAATACATTTATTCAAATAACTTCATGAGATTTAAAAAAAAATCAATATGATTCCTCTAAATGACCAAAATGCCCTCCATCAAAATAATTTCTCCACTGCATTTCTTATTCAATGTGCTAATAATAAATTATTGTATATTGTTAAGATAACTACACATGTACACATAAATTTTAACTAGATAATGGTAGGCAGTGATGTGAATTAAACAAGTAATGTCAAGGGGTTATATGGATATTCAAAAAAATAAGAGGTCGATATGTATATTCGCAATCTTTCAGGAGGATTATATGAATATATATTTTTGGGGTGACGTTAAATGATGCAATATTCCATGAATATTCTTGCTAATTAATGAAAATTTAACTCAGGGTTTTTTTGCTTAATCAGGGAAACATTCAGAGGGTTATATGGATTTTCAGAAGAAAAAAAAATAAGGGGTTATATGGATATTAACGAACTTTCAGGGATTATATGCGTTTCTTCCCTTTAAAAAAATGTTTACCTATTTTTAATTTATACTATTATAGATTATTTTAAAAAAAATTCAGTAAATCTTGCAATGTGGACTTCATTTCACTGAAAAACATAGTATAAATATGAAATAGAAGTGAGAAAAAAATGAAGAGAAGCTGATACAGGGACCAACAAAATAAAATACACATCAAGTCAGGCTTCGTGTGGTAAGCACCTCCCTCTCCCTTCATGAGCTGAAGGGATCAAATCATAAAATCCTACGGAGCACTAATATTAAAAAAATACAAAAAAAATGTTGTTACACTCAAATTTTTTTTTAGTTTAAAATACAGTTCTATATACCTAGTTAGACATCCAGTGAAGCATATACCTTCTTAGACGTATATATCTCATTAAATATTTTCTTACACATACTAAAAATGGGTTCATTCAATTCGAAATGAAGAGATATATATATTTTTTTATCAAAACATATATTTTATTAGATGATGTTTACTATTTAAAAAAAGAAAAAAATTCATATAACCCCCTATAAACTTACTGAAATCCATATAACCCCTAACTTTTCTTAAAATCCATATAACACCTTCAAAACACCTAGTAAATTCAAATAATCCCCTGAATAAAATTTAAATTTATAGATAATTAATATTCTGTGAATATTATGTTTGATTAACCCTAATAGAAAATACAGTATACCAAAAAAATCATATTACATGTTAAAATGAAGAAAATCTTCTATAAATGACAATTTTACACCTTCGGATAGGGTTTTATAATATATCCAGAAAGGGTAAAATCATCATTTTCATACGATTTTTCACATTTTTAACACATTGTAGTAGTTTTTTAGGATATTATGTCTTCAGTGAGGGTTAACCAAACTAAATATTCACAAAATATTCATCATCTATAAACGAAAAATTTATTCGGGGGGCTATTTGGATTTATTAGATGTTTTCAGGGGGTTATATGGATTTTAAGGAAAGTCAGGGGTTATATGGATTCCAGTCGGATTTAAGGGGGTTGCATGGATTTTTCTTTAAAAAAATAAAAACATGTTGGGTCTAAGTTTTAATCGGTAAAACAATCTGAAACTAACATTTTTCTAAAAAAAACCACTCAAATATGGGCCCATATTTGACCCATGGACCTCCGATCCGAAAACGAGATCCATTGATCGGACGTTTCATATCAATGTTCTTTCAATCTGAATCAACGGTGGAACTTCATCATCCACCCATGGCGAGCCAAAACTGTTGTGTGAGGTTTTTGAGTGGTTTGATTATTTAACCCTTCAATCGACCCAGATAAGGAACCAAACTCTCTCTCTGTCTCATGGAGGCAATTCAATCACACTCTCTTCTCTCCTTCTCTTCAAATCTTTGGTAAGCTTTTGAATCTTAAACTGGGTTGGTTTTCTCTGCATGTATCAAGACTTCCACTTCATCTTGCTTTGATTATTTGATTTCTTTGGATTATCTGTCTTGTGATTCTATGTGGGTTTTGGTCCTTCTTGCAGGAGTGATTGAATGAAAGCTTAATTTTGTCAATGGTGCTCTAAATCCTTTTTTTTTTTTTTGAGTTTTCGTTTCTGTTCTTTGTGTATTGAAGGAAATGAATCACCTTTTCAACTTTTTCAAAGTTGATTTTTACCGAAAATGTAATCTTCACATTAGTTTCACTCTAGGAATTCAATCTATAGTTCATTTCAAATTTTTAGTCTTGTTTGTACCCACCAAAAAAAATTCAATCTTGTTTATCTTTTGAATACTTTTTTTTTTTGTGAGAACAATTACAATGGATGGATGTTCGATGTGAACCAATGAGTCAATAAGTACCCCCAATTAGAAGAACAACTTGTTCATCATCTATAGCCCTTTCAATCTATTGTTTTATCAAGAGCTCTTAGCATCTTCGTTAGATCGGACTTCTTAACTTTTATATTCTAAATTTCAGCAAAGGAAAGGTTCGGGGAATCCATATGTTGCAAAGATTAAATTCAATAGGAAAATGGAGGTTGTAGCTTTTGGTATGTTGGCGCCGAGAAAGTTTATGCAGAGGAGGAAGAAAGTGGAAATCTTCAAGGATGCTGCCGATGAAGCGGATCAGAAAACATGGCGGAGGCTGATGAATGAGATTGATGAGTCGGGATCCG
The DNA here is from genome assembly GCA_030737845.1 of Acorus calamus. NCBI lineage: Eukaryota > Viridiplantae > Streptophyta > Magnoliopsida > Acorales > Acoraceae > Acorus > Acorus calamus. Next base: position 7,950,907 of record CM060866.1, on the reverse strand, counting down.
CTGTTTCAGTCCTCAGGAACCACAGGATCAAAGGCCAGGCTCTCCCCCGAGACCTTGTCTTGGGTACCCTCGTGAGGTTCAAGCAGCTTAAGAAGTGGAACATCGTTAGCGAAGTATGTCTACTGCATCTTTTGTCTCTCCCTCACATTTTTTTTCTTTCTTTGGATGCAATTTGTACTTGAAGTCTCTATAAGCTAAATTTGCCTATTGATTCCCAAAGCTTTATTGATGTTGGCAAATCCTTAGTCTTTAGCCTATCTCAAAACATAAACAATACATAGAAAATAGCAAAGTAAACCTCAGGAATCCTTAAAAATAGTAATTTTGTATATTTGTTGGATATCTATTGGGTAATGGGTAAGTACATAGTATCACGGTCCAAATATATGCATTCCTCTTTCAATACTTGTGGACAATGAGAACTTTTTATTCAAACAACAAATTTATCTTTCCCAGGTAATTTATCTTCTCTTTTTTCCAAGATGTCAAATGTAATTGAACATCACGGGCAGTTATGGACTGGTGAGTTCAAGTCTCCATGCACATTACTTGGAGAGAGAACTGAATCATTCATAGAAGTTTATAGAATTTGTGTTTAATAACATCGCACACTTTGATTTGAGCTACGGTTTCTTGTTAGACAATATCCCTGATCAACTCCCAAATTTGTTTTCTCCCATAGATTATACCATTACCACACAGAAGCCAATTATGCATGTCTTTACGATTAATAAAAGTATCTGCTGGTGCTTCATATAAACATAAATATCAGCTTAATTGGTATAATTAAGCCACATTATATGAATACTTTCGTGCTTAATGTGTTTTCTGTCAATGTCATGTTACAGGTTTATTATTATTTAATATAAAAGAAATGAGTGTGAGCATACTCACTTGTGATCACCCTTACTCATATACCCATACACATGCCCAATCTTCATGGAAAGTGCCAAATCATGTGGTTATAGTTGTTGCAGTAGTTTCAGGCATCATAGGTGAAACTGAAGGCTTTTTGTAATTTTGATATTCTTTTTTTATGTAAACTTTTATTTCCAAGTATCAATTGTTTGATTTCCATTAACTTTGATATTATTTTTCTGAAAACTTGCATTTGTTTATGTTGAAACTTGTACATATAAATAAGAAGAAGAAAAACCTGGAGTTTTTGCATGTTGATTCACTTCTTGTGTACATTAGATACTTGAATGGCTCAGATGTCAACACTGGTGGGACTTCAGTGAGATGGACTTTTTGATGCTTATTACAGCTTATGGAAAGCTAGGTCAATTCAACAAGGCAGAGAGGATCATGACACATATCAATAAGAAAGGTTATACACCAAGTGTGATATCCCACACTGCTCTCATGGAAGCATATGGTAGAGCAGGCCAATACAACAAAGCTGAAGCAATATTTCGGAGGATGCAATCATCTGGTCCTGAGCCATCACCTTTGACATATCAAATAATCCTTAAATCATTTGTTCAGGTAACATTTGATATTTCACTTTGTGTGGGTTTTTTTTCTTTTCCTTTTATTTGATTTTGGAGATCCCTCACCTCCCATTTTGTTTGAGGGAGATCATTTATTAATGAATGTTCCAATCTCTTGCTCAATATTTTGAGTTCATAACGAAGCTTGTCACGCCCCAGATTATAACAAACTGGATATAGATAAAAATCAGAAGCCTCTATTTTCATAACTTGCTCTTGCATTGTAAAAGAGTAATATTTTATTCGTCTTCTTGAGTTAGTGAGGTTCATCTTTCATTTTCAATTCCAATTGTAAACCTTAGTTGAATTGGTGCAGGGAGACAAATACAAGGAAGCTGAAGAAATTTTTCAGAGCCTTTTGAGCAACGAAAAAGCTCCATTCAAACCAGACCAGAAAATGTTTCATATGATGATCTACATGCATAAGAAAGCCGGGAGCTATGATCAAGCTCGTAAAATTTTTACACAGATGGCTGATCATGGAGTCCCCCAGTCTACGGTCACCTTCAATAGCCTTATGTCTTTCGAGACAAACTATAAGGAGGTCTCAAAAATCTATGATCAGGTACACTCTCTATTCTTGATTTTCTTTTGAGAATGAACGAGTTCTTGTTTAACTGCATCTACTATCTTATGTTTCTTCAACTTTTTTATTTTATGATCAGTCATACGTCATACCCAAAAAGTAGACATGGTAGACATATGGGCTTAAAGAAACTGTGAAACCCGGCACTCTCAGATTGATTCACTTATCATCTACAGCTCATTTTTCTATTATGCAACATACATATTTGTGCATGTCGGGGTGCACCACGGTGGTTTGTTGGTTGGCACGCTAGTTGATAAGTAACTCTTGTAGATATATATGACATCATGATGTTTTCAGTTCCATCAGAAAACAAACATTGTTCCATTAGATAAAAGAGAGTCATCTATTAACTGCTCGTTTTTCAGCCTAGATGAAAAGGAGTAAAGACTTTTTTTCAATCAAATACTCTTGTAGCATCTCTAATGTTATTGATCTATTTCAAAATTCCATCTTACCAGATGCAAAAAGCTGGACTTCGACCTGATGTTGTCAGCTATGCACTGCTCATTAGTGCTTATGGGAAGGCACGAAGGGAAGAAGAAGCACTGGCGGTCTTTGAGGAGATGCTGGATGCCGGTGTGAGGTATGCTTCCAGTGCCATCTAGTTGTCCAGTGTATATAATTCCATATCTCATCTGCCATAGCCAAATCCTGATTATCTTCGTCAATGGGTTTATGATCTCTCACTTTTCACTCAGACCAACGCGCAAATCTTACAACATCTTGCTGGACGCATTTGCAATATCTGGAATGGTGGAGGAGGCGCGAACCGTCTTCAAGAGCATGAGAAGGGACAAGTAGGTCTACATTTCTCCTATCTGTTTCACAGCCATTCATAAAATGTTTAAGATTATGAATGACCTTATTGTCATAGCCACAAGGTACTTTATCATATGTTCGAAAAAGTACTCCAATTGTATACCTCCTGTACCCATCAGCCGAACATGCTTATGTTCATTGAACTGTGTCTACTGTCTAGTACATTCAGTAAACAAACATTCATTTAGTTTGCATGATCTATCACATTCTTCATGACTTAAAAGGTTAATCCAAATTGTCAATGTTGCATTCACACCAGCATATAATTTTTTCATGTATTATCATACTAATGACATAATACATCTAGAAAATAGTTTAATTATATCCATTCCTTTACTGTACTTATCACGTATGATTTATAAATGTACACATATCTTACTGAATGAAACACTTGCTGAATATCTTTTATACACAAATTTTGTGACTATGCTTGTTATTTGGTTGTGCTGGCAGATGTAACCCTGACCTCTGCTCATACGCAACCATGCTATCCGCTTACGTCAATGCTTCGGATATGGAAGGGGCGGAGAAGTTCTTCCGGAGGATAAAACAAGATGGATTCGAGCCGAATGTTGTGATTTACGGGACGCTCATGAAAGGTTATGCGAAGGTGAATGATCTCGAGAAGATGATGGGGGTCTACGAGGCGATGAGGATGCAAGGTGTCGAAGCCAACCAGACCATCCTCACGACCATAATGGACGCACATGGGAAGAATTCCGACTTTGAGAGCGCCATCATTTGGTTCAAAGAGATGGAGTCCCGTGGATTCCCTCCTGACCAAAAAGCAAAAAACGTGTTATTGTCTCTTGGAAAGACCCCGGAGGAAAGGATGGAAGCTAATGCGATTGTCGGCAATGTTGTCGTGGGAACCACTGAAGGAAATGCAGGGCAGAGTACACTTTCAGTTGGTAATGCAGATATGTGTGGTGATCGTGCAGAAGAGGATCAGTCCATGAGATATGAGAGTGTTGATGAGGATGATGATGACGACGAAGATGATGAAAATTATGATGATCAGGAGGATATAGGTTCTCTTGAAGAACTTGAGCTCATGGTCTGATTCACACTCAGAATGGAGTGGGGAAATTTTGGCCATGAAACTTAAGTGAGTGCTGTGGGATGGGCTTATCATCTAAAGTTTTGAAATGATCAGATGGGAAACTAATCCAAATGTCTGAATATGGTACTCTTGGGTGCTGTCATGGGTGGTACATTATATACTGCCTCAGTAGTCTCATTTTACTAGATGAACTATGTGATTTTTTCTTTTGTAAGATGATGTACTACATGATTCATTGGGAAATTAAATTAGAGATATATTACACTCAGTTTTTATTACCAACCAAAATACAGTCTTATATACCTTATTATAAATTCAGTAAAATATATATTTCGTTAGATAATGTATATACCTCATTAAAAAAAATTATACACTTACAAAAATAGAGTTTATTAGGAATTGATCGATATGCACTTTTAATTAAAGTATATATTTATCAGTGATGTTTACTATTTTTTTTAAAATGAAAGCATGTGTAGTCTGAGTTTTGGATTGGTAAAATGAGTCTAATATTTTCTTAAGGTAGCGTCTGATTACATGAAGTATATATTTTCAAAAAAAAAAATCAAGAACACTGGGACTACAAGTGTGACCCGATGTAATATTAGCTTCCATGGGTTTTTAAGTTGGAATTCTTCTACCTTATATGGTGGCTGGTGCAGGTTTATGGATTATTATGTGCAAATGAGGTTTATGGTGCGTTTGGTTGTACGATTATAAAATTGATTCCACAGAATTTGAGTTTTAGAACTGATTCTGTAGAAAGCTCAACCCCCCTCCCAGCTTTTGAAATTGCAGCTTTTAAATATTATTTGCATGAAATCTGTTGATAGAAAGCTAGGAGAATTTATAATCCTGATTCGTGCAATAACATTATTTTTAATGCATTCAATTTGAATTAGCGCTTTCTCAAATCCAATATAGCGCCTATATGTACATAAAAAATGTATTAAATTAATTCTTTTTAATGAATAGATCCGATCACAACTTTGAATATGGAATTCAAAGGATCAAATAGTACATTTTGTTCAACAGCCCCCTTCCTATCAGATAGAAAAAGATCCCATGATCTGAACCGATTTTACATGGGATCACAAATCTCTTTTTTACTTTCATGTATCACAAATTCATCAATGGTGCAATTTTCATTCCTTGTTCATTTTTTTAACAATTTCCTACAAACGGAGGAATAGAGAATCTTCATGAATAAATATCATAAATCATAAATAAACAAAAAAATATCATAAATAAAAAATAATCTAATTGAACTGAAATCCTTGGAAGGAATCCAACGAAAGGGGAATCCATGACATGGACATCAATTGAATTTTCGAATTGAGAGAGATCAAGAATTCATCTCATTTCTAGAATCATGGATCAAATTTAATTCTACAGCTTCTTACAAATGTAAAAGTTATCCAATCATACAATCAAACGCACGCTGCCTTATCCGATTATTGTTAAAGATCTCTCGTCACCCCAAAATACAAGAGAATATCAAGAATTTTCTCATTTCATATTAAATATATTTTTATTTTATGCACTAATTTAACCCTCCTGCGGCCCTGCCACGTTGCATATTTTCTCATTTCACGAGTTTATAAGATAAGAATTTATCTCATGAAAATCATATTAAATACATTTTTATTTTATGCTAATAAAAAAATATAATTATAATTTAAAAACAAATATCCTTTCATAAAAAGTAAAGTCTGTACTATTATTATAAATTAAATAAACGCATAAAATTCTACATTTTTTTATACAAGCAACTAAAGTATACAATAGTGATGTGGCTGATATTACATAGCGTTGTACCTTCAGTGGATATTTAGACCTTCAGTGGATATTTAGATCCTAAATCACCAATACCCTCAAATGGGAACAAAAGAGAAAACATTAACATTAAGTCTGTTTGGAAACACATATTGAAAAATAATTTTTAAAATAAATCTATTTTTTAAATCACCCAATACCCTTAATATTTCACAGAAAAAGTTACTTTTCAATTCAAAAAATTGATTCCAACCAAAAGCGTTTTGCTTTTTAGCTTTTCAAAACACAAATTTCGAGAAAAAAAAAAAAAGAATCCAACTTTCGATTCTACAAAAAACTACCCCGTTTGACAACACAATTTTAAATTTTCAACTTTTCAAAAAACAGAATCACATCCAAACGGGGCCTAAGATCTACTTGTCACGAATTTTTTTATTACTAAGAACATATCTTTCGCTTATGCTTTAACAAAAGCTTTCACTAAACCTGCAATCTTACACAATGCTATCATTATAAAGAAACACATAGGCAAAATATTGCACCAAAAAGAAAACATGGTGCAAAATAATTAGCTAGCGTACAAAATAAATAACAGGCACACGGAATCCCAAAATTTCAAAACAAACACAGAAAAAAATTGTGACATACTCATGGATTACAATTGCCAAATGCTGATATGAAATACTCTTGGTAGACCATCACCACCACTCAAAAAATCGAGTCCGTTAAATTTGGCTTCAGAATGATCATCTAGTCATCACCAAAAGTCTTCTTCTTACCTGCCAAGTGAGACTCAATCATCACCCAGCAATTTAAAAATAAAAAATAAAAATTGATGGTATATGAAATTTGACATCACAAAGAAATGAATAATGACCTGAACCATATGGCGTTCCACGGCCCCTGCCACCACCGCCACGACCACCACCTCGCCGACCTCCTCCAAAACGACCACCACCATCCCGACCTCCAAACCGTCCACCCCTACCACCGCTACGGCCACCACTAAAGCCTCCACCACTCCGACCACCACCACCCCTACCACCACTGAAACTGCCGCCATCAGCCTTTGGCCTGGCTTCCTCAACTGTCAAGGAATAACCATCAAGTTCGGAGCCATTGAGTTCCAGGCCCTTTGACAAGCCATCTGACTCCTTGAAATCCATGTAAGCAATCCTGCAAATGAGAATTGCCTTCTATAATCAACAAAAAGGATGGATCATGTTGAGAAAAGACATGAGGTCTCGGATGAAAACAAACCCCTTAGGAGCACCAGACTCGTAATCCTTGGGCACGGAAATCCTAGTAATCTCTCCACAAGAACCAAAATGCTCTTCTAGAGAACTTCGGATCTGCAGGACATGCTCATGTAAGATTATATGAATTGTGACAGGGAGTTGCTTCCAAATGCCTAAAGTTTTCAAAGGTAACCTGATCCTCTTCGAGAGATTTGTCAAACCCTCGAATGAATAAGCTTTGGCTTTGCCCCCTACCACCCTTCTGAAAGGAGTTATTACCATTGCTGTAATTCACAGCAATTTTTGTGAGACACTTATTACCATTATGTGTGTGGTATAGGTTAAAGGAGCTCAGGACCAACCTGTTTTGTGGAGTATATGCACCCTTTTCACGGGCCATATTTAGCCTGATCTCACGACCTAACAGTTCCTGTCCATTTAGTTCAAGAGCCTGAAACAAAGAATGAAATAATATTTAAATAACATTTAAACGTGATATATATGGAGGAGCAACAGAATTTGAATTGTTGAACAGTGAAAAAACAAAAAAAAAACATTTGGAGGTTGAATATCTCTGAATGTTACAAGAACTAGCACCATGAAAAGTTACAGGAATTGTCTATCAAGAACTGGCACCAACAAAAATACTGCTGCCTTTTGGGTTACATTTCCAACACGCCTATGAGCAACCATTACCATAGGTTGCTCCAACAACACCAGCAGGATTCCCTATTCATAAATCATATTTACAGTTCATCTCATCCAATAATCATTTCTCATATTTGAATGCCATAATTTAGTAGCAGCTTCCATCAAACACATTCCTACCTTAGACCCTTAATAATCAGCAAGCTATTGTACAAAGTGGACTTAAAGCTAGTCATTCAATCAACAATGAACTTTTTTTTGAGGAAAGCAATCCAAATTGAACTTATATTTATCAACTTAATCAGGGAATCAATGAATTCAGTTGAGGGTGCCAAAGACCCTAAGTATGACCATATCAAAGCCTGCATTTGAAATGCCTGATTGACCAACAGCTAGTAGGGATCACAGGAAATTTGGGAAAACAGTTCTTTCATTAAGTATAGCACAGTGATGCCTGGTGATGTATATTAAAAAGTCATTCATATTCACAAAGTTCATTAAAATGTGTCCATGATGACCATTTTTTACTTGTAAATTACAAGTAAAATGCCAATGCATTACATGTGCAGAGAAAGAAATACCAGTTAATCTGATGATATATTTTGGCAGAAGGACGTACTTAATGACAGTCAAGGACTGGGAATTCTCCCAAGCTAGATTAATCTAGAAAAGCGCCTCAGATAATGGAGATGAGAGAAGCAGAAAAGATATAAATAAATGTTAGAATCATGAAAAGAAAAATAAAACATTTTTTTCAACATATAGGTTATTGATGATGATGATGGTGTAGATTTTGAGAGGTGGAATTTTTGGGGATACAATATAAACAAAAGGGAAGTAGAGGGCATGTGCCTGTAGTGTATCATGTCAAGCAGTCCAACGGCACTGTGTACCCAAAAAAAGGAAAGACAGCGACAGGATAACCAAATTCTGATTGAAGAGTTGATGAAAATGATGACAAATACAAGAGTGGAAGACTGGAAGGAGAAAAATGTTGCAAAGAAGAAGAATGTAAGGTTACAGTGCAGCTCTTCCACCACTAAAATAACAAAAAATGAGTTTAAAAACTAACAGAAACAATGGACTGGACGATACAGATCGGACATTCACAAACAAAAACTTATTATATTTATCTATCATACCTTTGTAGAATAAAAAAGTCATCACTTATAAAGAAAAAGGTTCTCTACCTTTGCTGCAACTTCTTCGGTAGCAAATTCAACATGGCCATAACCCTTGAAATTTCCTTCATGATCAAAGGACAATCGAACATCAACAACTTCCCCACAATCCTTGAAGAATTCCTCCCTGGTAAACAAATGCAGGAGGAAACAGTGGGTACAAGATGAAAACTACATTATAGAACTAGGAAATGAAATGCAAACTGGTTTTGTACATACACATGGCCTTTTTCAACATCATATGACAGGTTGCCTGCAAATAGAGTTTTTGATCCACCAGTTTTCTGAGCAGCAGGGGTTTGGGGCTTTAAAGAGGTAAGGAAACAATTTAAGCATAAAATGTCACAGATAGAAGACTGATAACAAAACAGAATAAATTATCGTCTGCTTTTCAGATTTTGAAGAGATTACTTTATTGTTTGAATTTGCTGAGGGTGCGGGCGCATCAACCATTTTCACATCAGTGTCCTACGAGGTCAAGAATTTCATATTATCAAAAGGTTAGAAAATAGAATGCTACAGGTCCAAGCCCCACATATTTACTCTAGTTGAAGGCTACCTTCTTAGTTTGCTGTTTGTTTGTGGGCTCATCTTCAGAGCTATCGCCGTCGCTGTCATCAGAGGTATCATCTTCATCACTACCTTGGGCCATTTTTGTAGAGAGAGTTGTCTGCACGACAAACAATCAACAATGATATACATAGGAATAAACCTAGGGAGTAGAGGAAAGGATAAAACAAAATCCCACCAGATCTCTCACCTTTTTCTGTGGGGTCTGTTCATCACTTTCTTCAGAGCTCTCATCCTCAGATTCACTGGAATTATCACTTGAGTTTGCTTTCTTTTTAGCAGCAACTACAGTAGCTTTCTTGCTGTCAGGTGCTGGAACTTTCTTGGTTTGCAAGGAAGCTTTAGTTGCAGCCTTCTAAACAAAGTTCATTGAATCCAAAGTTTAGTTAAGTTACACAACACGGCATGAGTAAAAGTGAAGCATACCACATGCACAAATAGTGTACCCACATTGTCCTCTTCGGAGCTGCTATCAGAACCATCAGAATCACTTTCAGTTTCTGAGTCATCAGAAGATTCTTCTTTCTTCGCCGCAGCTTTAACAGAACCATTCTTAGCTGCTTTTGCTGGTGGTTTCTTAGTCTGTCCAACAGCTTTTGCGGAAGGTTCCTGGATGAACATGTGCAAAAATCAACAACGGTTTCTCAAATAGAAACAAATAGAAAGATTATCATCAATCATTTACTACCCACATCATCAGATGACTCTTCGCTGCTATCAGATTCTTCACTGCTACTGGATTCTTTCACAGTTGGCTTTGCTGGCACTTTGTCATTTTTGGGGACAGTTGCTGGTGCTTTCTTGACCGGGACAGCAGGCTGCTGGACCAAAATAAAATAGTCCCCTCACAGAGAAATAATATGATCAGTATGAACATGAATTCTCATTCAAATAATTCATCTAAAACATAAAAATGTATTAAAAAAACTCCTCTCCCATCCCCATTTGGTTCAACGGTTAGAAACAAAGAAGATTGAACAAATTACTAAAACGAGCGCCATAACAATTCAATTAGGACAAACAATTACCACTTAGACAACATGATAGGTGACCCATCAGGCAAACACATGACCAAAATCATAACATTACAAAATCCTAGATTTTTCAGGAAATCCATCATGCTCATTTTTTTTACAATTTACGAATATAGTACATATTTAAATCTTCAGCTCAACAATTATGACACATTAGACAATCATTTATAAGAAATGCATGAGAAAGCGATCCTATGGGTTAACAATGATGCAACACAATTGTCATACACACATAATTAATGAGTGGGCACTAGTCACCAAAAACAGAGACCCAAAACAAACCTCATCATCAGACGAAGACTCGTCCTCCGAACTGCTGCTGTTCTCGACCTTCCTCGGAGGGGCCTTTGCGGGCGCCTTCTTCTCTTCGACCTTCGGCTTCTTGACGACCGCCTCCAACTCCCTCTTTATCTTCTTCGCGTTCTCCTGCTTCTCTAATGCCACATCTGCGTCTCTCTTACCTATAAAAAAACTCACCCCAAAAACGCACGTGAAACCCAACCCTTCATTTTTTATCATAAAAAACAATCTTTCCTGATATAAATCAAAGCCAGACACAAGGGGAGATCTTGACCAACCTTTCTTTGCAGACTTTGCGGGAGAAACCTACAATGAAAAAAATAAATCACAAAACAACTGTGAAACAAACGAAAAGGCATATCATCTGATCACAACATCGAAAACAGAGTGACTGACTGAGTGAGAGAGTGAGAGAGTGAGAGAGAGAGAGAGAGTACCGCGACATTAGCTTTCTTGGCCGACTTGCCCATTTTTTGAATCGAAGAAGAGATCGAGAGACTGTAAGAGAAAAACGAAGAGAAGGTGAGATCATAGTAGAGATTTATCGAATGGAAAACCCAAAAAGAAAGCTTTTTTAGGGAGGAGTTATCGCTTACATTGGTAGGGGAGGCGGAAGTTGGAGCAGCAAAAACCCTGAAAAGAGTTAGGGTTTAAGAGAGAGGGTTTGTGTTGAAGGGATGTTTCACTGTTTTAATAGGGGATGGTTGGAGGATTCGGCACGTGCGAGGGATTTCACACGAGTTTAGGGTGTCAAACTGTCAATGGGTCGGGTCGGGTCGGGTCGGGTCGGGTCATCGATTTATTTGGACCTAATCATCCACGTGGACCGGAGCCCAAATCCAGCACTCAATCCAAATAAATGATATTCTTTCTTTAAAGCCCTAAGTAAATTGATCTTACAAAAGATTCATTTATGTTAGGTTATCATTTATGTTGGGTTATCCACTTCGACCCACTCCCATGGATTCGAAGGTCCCATTAAATCAGATGGACTATTACTATGTGAAACAACTTTTACTTTCTGGCAAAAAAAAGTCACTTATTATTTGGTCCAATTTGGATGCGCGATTGGATGATTCTGCAATGAAAATATCAACGTGAATCCAAATGGGACAATGACAAATATATCTTTTTGGCACATGCATTTTATTCAATAGAATGATCGTGTTTAAAACTCATAGGAAACAACCATTCGAATTGTGGGGTTGCGTTTTCAAAAGCGAGGGTTTTAATCTCTTTTTCAAATGGGTATTTCACTTACATAGCACATGTTTGTTAAAACTTATAAGTTGTATATTATAGCTTTTAGTTTAAAATAAGCAGTTATTGCATATTGGGTTAGGGGTGCTTTTCAGATTATAACTTATGGATTAATGTTTAAAAAAAATTGTTAGACATTTAATAACATTCACTTTATTTAACAAGGACAAATCTTTTCATCTTCTCTAAATATTTATTTCATCTACTAAAAATTTGAAATAACTCATATAAGATATTTTTAAAAAACTTAATTCATGTAAGATTAAAACTTTGGATTGTAATTTTTTTTAATAAAATAAAATTTAGATTACAGCTATAATATTTTAGTTGTATTTTTTTACTAATAGAGATCAAGTTCTATGTTTTTGTCTCTCAAGTTCTACTTTTTAAATTAATGTGGAATCCAATATTTCATTAAAATTTTCACATTTTATTTAATGTTAATGGATGATGAGAGAGTCATAATTAAAACCACATTCTTATACACATGGAATAGGTATTTTTGACAATTACACAGCAAAATCTATTTTACAGCTTATTCTAACAAACATTCACAATTGCTTATTTTTTGCTTTTCAAAAGCTACAACAAACATGTTAACTGCTTATCAAAAAATTTATAATCTATAATCTATAAGTTATAATCTATAATCTGTAAACTTAAGTTACAACAAACATGGCCATAGTCACGTCAAAACAATATTGTTAGAGTTTGCGTTTTCTTTATTCATGACTTTGTCTAAACTTTATTCAAACCCTATTTGGATTTCAGTTTCGACAATTATACATTTGAAAAGCATAAGATTCTGAAACATAAATCCAAACACATTTTTAATATTTTAGTTTTTTAACCCCCTCATTGTTTTTTAGGACAAAAAATCCAAAGATTAAATTCAACAAAACAATGTTTTCAAAAAATTGATTTTGAAACTTAGTATTTTAAAATTTCAATATTTCCATCACACATCCAAATGTAGCCTCAATCTTTTTCAGACTAACCATGGCAAAACAAAATTTAATAAAAATAATTACAGCATGTATTATTATTATTATTATTGTTGTTGTTGTTGTTGTTGTTGTTGTTGTTGTTGTTACAATAACATTATTATTATATTATTAATTTTTATAATAATATTCAACATAATAAAAATAAAATAAATAATTACTATTGATACTAACCTTATATTATTTGATAATTATTATATTGTTATAATAGTATTAATTATTGATAATAATTTCCTATTATTTTTATTGATAAATTAATAATAATATTGTGAGTTAGTATTATAATGGTACTATATGTTCTTATAATTATATATTACAATGTTAATTATAATTATTATAAATCATAATAATTAATAACATTATTAACAATAATATATAATTAATATTAACAATGAAATTACAATGATAACAATAAATCAATAATATATAATTATTATTATTATATAACATTACTTAAACAATATATTGGTATTGTGGGAGGTGAAAAAGTGCTACTCCTCGAATGGACCGGACTCGAAGACGGTCCGGGCTTGGTTTGGGTAGATCCATGAAGAGACGACAACAGTGGAAGAGACGACGACGGTAAATCGATTGACGAGGTTTGTCTGAACTGAACCTAATGTAAATCAGACTACCTACGTTCCCTTGTTAAGGGATTAAGCCAGACGTAGTTCTTTTTTGGCGAGAACCTTTGACGGTGAAGCCCAATCTCCATTAAGACGGGATTTCAAGTTTGGGTCTAAGGTTATCTATTTTTGGAGAAGAAGAAGAAGTATCTCCCATTTGATGAACGGGATACCCTCCTATTTATAGTGGGAGGGGGTGTGAGCATATCCTGGGATGAAATCCTCTTTTGGCCTAACCTGAGATGGTGTTGTGTTTATAGTCCAATGTGATGGGCCGAGGCAGTATAGCCTTTTAAATGGATCCTAAAATGCGACAGATTTGGTCTTCTACAAATGCCCTCTCTTCTGGTCTTTCGGGGACCGAGAGAACAGAAGAACAAACTTAAGGGAAGTCCTCTTAACGATTAGACCAAATCTTCAGACTCTTGATCTTTCAGGGATCGAGAGAGCAGAAGATCAAACATTGGGACCTCGCATGTTAAATTCTCATTTGACTTTTTTTGAGGCAAAGCTTTTCTTTTTCTTTATAATTTCAACCTGAAAGGCCTGGTGGTCTGCAAAGAGTACCTGAATGGATGGGCCACAAGCAAGACCAGAATAGAAAGCCAAAATAGGTGACCTGCAGGAAAGACCAAAAGACTTGGTCTGCAGGGAAGACTTGAATAAATGATCTGCAAGGAAGACCTGAAAAGGTGCCCTGCAGGAAAGACTGAATAAGTGACCTGTCAGGGAAGACGTGAAAAGGTGACCTGCAAGGAAGACCTAAAAAGGTGATTTGTCAAGGAAGACCTGAATAGGTGACCTGCAGGGAAGACCTAAAAATGTGAGCTCCAGGGAAGACTTGAAAAGGTGACCTGTATGGAAGACTAGAAAAGGAGACCTGCAAAGAAGACCTGATCTGCCTCCAATCCGAGATGGACGAGTACGACTTGTTTGTATGCGCGACTTCATCTGTGCCCCGTCCCATTGGAGAGCGTCTTAATTGTGCCATCACGGCTAGTGCGCGACCCTTAGTCTGGGGCGACTCGAGTACTTTCCGATAAGTGAATAGAGTATAGCTCCTCATGACCCTTGACCTGATCGGTGACAAGGTGCAATTCACTTAGCAGGTGGAGCTTTAACTCCTCACGACCTCGTCCGTGCCCCGTCCCATTGGAGTGCGTCTTAATTGTGTCATTGTGGCTAGTGCGCGACCCTTAGTCCGGGGCAACTCGAGTGCTACCCAGTAAGTGAATAGAGTATACCTCCTCGCGATCCTTGACATGATCGGTGACAAGATACAATTCACTTAGCAGACTGAGTTTTAACTCCTCGCGACCTTGCTCGTGCCCCGTCCCATTGGAGTGCATCTTAATTGTGCCATTGCGGCTTAAGGGGTGTGTCACCTCTTATTCCGAGATGTACAAGTACGACTTATTTGTATGCGCGACCTCGGGTCCATAACAGATGGGTGCAGCTTAAGGGGTGTGTCACCTCTTATTCCAAGATGGACGAGTACGATTTATTTGTATGCGCGACCTCGCATCCATAACAAATGGGTGCTGCTTAAGGGGTGCGCCACCTCTTATTCTGAGATGGACAAGTACGACTTATTTGTATGCGCGACCTCGAGTCCATAACAGATGGGTGCGGCTTAAGATGTTCCGTCCGGTGAGAAGACCTGAAGGGTGGCCTATCGAGAAGACCTGAAGAGGTGGTCCGTTGAGTAGACCTGAAGGGGTGACTCGTTGAGTAGACCTGAAGGGGTGACTCGTTGAGAAGATCTGAAGGGGTGGCCCATTGAGAAGATCTGAAGGGGTGCGGTCTATAGGAAAGACCTGACGAGGTGGTCCGTTGAGAAGATCTGAAGGGGTGGCCCAAAGTGAAGACCTGAAGAGATGTGGTCTATATGAAAGACATGAAGAGATGTAGGTCTATAGGGAAGACCTGACAAGGTGGTCCGTTGAGAAGATCTTAAGGGGTGGCTCGTTGAGAAGACATGAAGGGGTGGCCCGAAGTGAAGACCTAAAGAGATGTGGTCTATAGGGATGATCTGACGATGTGGCCTGTTGAGAAGACCTAAAGGGGTGGTCCGAAGTAAAGACCTGAAGAGATGTGGTTTATAGGAAAGATCTAAAGAGATGTGATCTATAGGGAAGACCTGACGAGGTGGTCCAT
The DNA here is from genome assembly GCA_030737845.1 of Acorus calamus. Taxonomy (NCBI): domain Eukaryota; kingdom Viridiplantae; phylum Streptophyta; class Magnoliopsida; order Acorales; family Acoraceae; genus Acorus; species Acorus calamus. The sequence continues at coordinate 7,935,149 of CM060866.1, read as the reverse complement.
TGAAAAGACCTAAAGGGATGGCCCAAAGTGAAGACCTGAAGAGATGTGGTCGATAGGAAAGATCTGAAGAGATGTGGTCTATAGGGAAGATCTGACGAGGTGGTCTGTTGAGAAGATCCTGAAAGGGTAGCCCATTGAGAAGACCTGAAGAGATGTGGTCTATAAGGAAGACCTGACGAGGTGGTCCGTTGAGAAGACCTGAAGGGGTGGCCTGAAGTGAAGACCTGAAGAGATGTGACCTATAGGAAAGACCTGAAGAGATGTGGTCTATAAGGAAGATCTGAACGAGGTGTTCCATTGAGAACACCTGAAGAGATGATCTGTTGAGAAGACCTGATGGGATGACCTAAAGAGAAGACCTGAAGAGATGGTCCACTGAGAAGACCTGAAGAGATAGTCTGCTGAGAAGACCTACAGAGATGGTCTATTGAGAAGACCTGAAGAGATGGTTTATTGAGAACACCTGAAGAGATGTGGTCTATAGGGAAGGCTTGACAAGGGGATCCACAAGGAAGACCAGACGAGGAGCTATGAAAGGAAGACTGGAAAAGGTGGCCTGCAGGGAAGACCTGAAAAGGTGACTTGCAGGGAATACATGAAAAGATGGCTTCCTTGGCTCCACATGACCCTCTTCTCCTCAACCCTCCTTCTTTTGGATTTGCTCGGGATTCGTGACTGGAGACATGGAAGGAGGTCTTGCCCCCAGTATCGCCTCGTCATTCAAGCTAGATCCATCAGTATCGCTCCTCATCTTCATCATCTCTTCCATATCTGTATTTGTGAATGGCTCGTTCTCTCGAGCCCCACAGTGGGCGCCAATTTGTGGGAGGTGAAAATGTGCTACTCTTTGAATGGGCCGGACTCGAGTACGGTCCGGACTTGGTTTGGGTAGATCCACGAAGAGACGACGACAGTGGAAGAGACGACGACGGTGGATCGATTGACAAGGTTTGTCTAGATTGAACCTGATGTAAATCAGGCTGCCTACGTACCCTTGTTAAGGGATCAAGCCACAGTTCCTTTTTGACGAAAACCTTCGACGGTGAATCCCAATCTACATTAAAATGGAATTTCAAGCTTAGGTCTAGAGTTCTCTTATTTTTTGGGGGAAGAAGAAGAAGTCTCTCCTCTTTGATGAAGGGGATACCCTCTTATTTATAGTGGGAGGGGGTGTGAGCATATCATGTGATTGACTCATCTTTTGGCCCAACCCAAGATAGAGTTGTGTTTATAACCCAATGTAATGGACTAATGTGGTATGACCTTTTAAATAGATCCTAAGATGTGACAAATTTGATCTTCTACATGTATTATTATTGTTGTTATTGTTAACAATTATAAGTTGATATACTATTGTATTATTTAATTATAGTTATATATAATTTTGTAATAATTATCACTGTGATGCAGATTTTATTGTCAACCCCTTAATATATATTGTATGTCTCTTTTAATTATTTGGTTTACTTTGATATTTTAATTTCCTTTTTTTTCCTGTCTTTGTAATTGAACCTAGTGAAACAAAAAAAATTAAAGCTATATTATTACTGCTCATCGACAAGGGAAAGAAGCTAATTATTATCCATTTAGAGCAACTTAGCTGCCAATGTAGCTCAAATGGTTGAGATTATACTTTTCTCTACTATGTATTAAGGCCGTGTTTGGTTCGTATCAATTTGGGATGAAATTTGATTCCAAGTGACATTACCAGGAAATTGTGTAAATCACAGTATTTGGTTAGTGGTAATCTTGATGGTAATTGTGAACCCCACTGGAATTAAAATTCATGCATGTGAAAAAATATAGTGAAATTAGATTCCCACCTTTTGTGGTGGTAATATCAAATTCCATTAGAAATTCTAAATTAGATTACTACTAGTCTTCCCTCACGCACGATTTGCATGTAAACTATTAAAAAAAATTAAAAACTGCCCACAACCAATATTCTCGATTTTTAAAATAAATTTATATGTAATATAATTGTAGAAGATCAAATCTGTCACATCTTAGGATCCATTTAAAAGGTCATACCGCCTCGGCCCATCACATCAGGCCATAAACACAACATCATCTCGGGTTGGCCAAAAGAAGATTCCATCCCATGATATACTCACACCCCCTCCTCCCACTATAAATAGGAGGGTATCCCCTTCATCAAAGGGAAGAGACTTCTTTTTTCTTCCAAAAAAAAAAGAACCTTAGACCCAAGCTTGATATCCTATTTTAATGGAAATTGGGTTTCACCGTCAAAGATTCTCGCCAAAAAGGAACTACGTGTGGCTTGATCCCTTAACAAGGGTATGTAGGCAGCCTGATTTACATCAGGTTCAGTCCAGACAAACCTCGTCAATCGATCCACTGTCGTCGTCTCTTCCATTGTCGTCGTCTCTACGTGGATCTATCCAAACCATGCTCGGACCATCCTCGAGTCCGGCCCATTCGAGGAGGAGCACATTTTCACCTCCCACAATAATATATCATGTATATATACATAAATAATATAATAAATTTTTTAATATTAATTAATTAAATTGTTTGTAAAATTTATTATGAAATTACACATAAATGAGATATGTACAACTGAAAATGAATTTGTTTTTGCATATATACCCCTCAACTAATCTTATATTGTAAAAATACCCTATTTGAAACTCTTGAAACAGAAATATAGTTTGAATAGACAAAAAAAATAGCATCCATATACTATTTAAACTTTTTTTAATGATATTAATTGAAAATAACAAATCATCAAGGATATCTCACTAAAATTTGATTTTTAAGGGTATTATGCAAAAAAAACATTAAGATTTGGTGGACATTGATGATATTATTCAACTTATATATAGATACAAAAAAATCATGAATTAAATTATTTTTGAAATTCTTTAAAAATTCATAACTTTTTAAGTATATCTCCAATTGGGGTGATCAATAACTTGTAGGAAAGTGCTTTGCCATATATATATACTTATGAGTATGAAATTGATGTTTTTCAAAAATGACCATTTCATGAAGAAAAGTGAGATCAAATATTAAAACTCATATTTGACCCAAAATTAGTTATTTATCATCTATATTTCATGATTATCTCAATCTAAATCTAATAAAAATAATAACAAAAAAATTGTGATGTGACACGATCATCACCATTCATTCATATTAAAAAAAACTATTTGATGAATATTTGACATTACCTTTAAAATATTAAAAATTATGTGTTTTTTTTCTTTTCTTACCCTTAATAAAAAATAAAATTGAAAATAAAAATGTTAGAAATGAAATGAAATTAAGGATTTGTAGATTTAAATAACATAAATTTGGTAAATATCTCACATAACCTTTATATTTTTTCCATTTTTACCCTTAATGCAAAAAATAATGATCATACAAAATTAAGGGTAAATTTGGAAATGAAAATGTTACAAAGTTGAAAAACTTAAACACTTCCTGTTAGAATATAGATTATACCCTTTACAAAATTAATTAAATTACTATTTACATCCCTTCTGAAATAAATAGCCACCTCTCTTTTTTTTTACCCTCCTCCTCCTCTCTTTTTATAGAGGAGTTCATAATATTCAATTAATTTATAAAGATTATTATTATTATATGTTTAATTATATAATTGATTATTTTATTTATTTGCATTCACTAATTATTTATAAACATATTTATAAATAAATTATTCATTTTTTATAATTGTGATATGAATAAAGAAATAAAATTTACAAGTAAATGTTTAAAAGTAAGGGTATTTTAGACATTTGAACCAAATTTTTTGCAAAAATCCATGTGTGAACAAAACATTAAAAAATTATTCTTTACGTAAATCCATTAGTGATTCTAACAGTCTAACGGAATCTACATTCCTAGTAAAATAATTCATGATAAAATGATTCTTGATAAAGTAAATTCATAAAAAAAAATGACATGAATCAAATGAGGTCTAATAATTTAATACTCATGGCCACCCTTGACGGCTTGACCCCATATGTGGGGGGGCCAAAATTTTCTTAAAAAATTGTTTTATTTCCTATTTGCTTGATATTTGTTTCTGAATTGTTTTAAATTTTTAATAAACTTATCCACTTTTTTTTGTCTCTCTCATAATTTATTGGGATTTGTTTTATTTAAATAGAAAAATCTCACTAGGTTACGTGTTATTTTCTATTGTATTATTGATTTTTTTATATATTTTTATTTACTATTTATTTTTTGTTTTTTAAACACATGTATTAGTTTTATATTTAAAAAAAAACATCGTACCAGATATTCAGAGAGATTAAAATTTGATGGAAAAAGGAACCACCCACATCCATCTGTGCTCCTCCACATTAATCTATTGCATGATTGAACCACACATTAAATTACCATGCACATTACTCTATTGCATGATTGAGCCACACATTAAATTACTATGTACACTATTGGTGCATTTAGGTATTACTTTTGTATGTAATATAATAATGCATTATTGGTTGAGTTGGTGCACTCTTTTGCACTGCCTGGGGAAGGTGTCAACTAATGACAAAACAAATGGTGCATTATTGAAGTCATATAGATAACCTCTAGAAGTTTCGTATAGAAAATATATATATATATAATAAAGTACTGGAATGATTAGAATTCCCTTTCAATAGGGACCGCAAGATTCCTAGCTAGATTCGTTTTTTAGATTGGTATAACCATTATTGTACTTGACTTCTTGCTTAGTCTCATGGTGGCCCCTCAATTTCTCTTTCCATGGAGATTGCATGATTGATTAGATTCTGAATGGTGATACACTCACTTGTACATGTGATTAGATGAAATTTATTATTTAAAAAAAAATTTAAAATAGATGTGTGATTCGAGTGGAGAGAAAAAAAATTATATTGAACTCAAATTTGTTTAGGGAGATATCTATTTTTGTGGAGAGACGGATAAGATATTCAAGTAAAGCGGTATCTTGATACTGCCAAAAACGGGAAAAAAGACTAAGAAATCAAAAACAAAATTGAAAAATTGGATCCTTGTCCAGCGGATCACGCCTACTAAGAAAAAGTATTTTGTTTTGGTCCAACCCGTAGCCACATGAAATAACAGATGAGATCAATTTAACAACACTTTTCTCTCAGGATCTATTGCAGGAAAGGGATAATGTTCAACTTCGAGTTGTTAATTATATCCTTTATGAAAATGGCAAACCAATTCGAGGAATTCCTCACACAAGTATTTAATTAATTCGTACTTGCTTAGTATTTAATTGGGACTAAGAACAAAATGGTTATATAGAAGGTGTTCGTGCTTCCTTTGTTGAAGCAAGGGCAAATGATCTTATTAGAGATTTCATAAGAATTGAGTTATGCAAGTCCGTTATTTTGTATACGGGAAAGAGGAAGATATTGCAGGTTTAGGATACGGTTCACGAGATTATCTCGTATGTTGTTCCTGATATTATTCAAAATATATTATGCAAATTCTAATATTATTCTATATAAGTCATGTTCATTATTATTACTTCGATTTAATTTAACAAATATCTTTATAAGATAATGATGATCATCATTGTATAAAATTTGGGCACAATTATACACATTTATTTTTATAGTCTTGTATACGTAGTTACTAGAAATCTAATAAAGAATATACTAGTGACAGACCTAAGATTTTTTTTTCTAAGGGAGGCTTGAAAAAAATTACTTGAATATACAAAAAATTACTTGAATGTTTTTATTAATCCAAAATATCCCTCTAAGAAATATAAAACATTATAAATATATGTAGTTTTAAGTTAAGAGTTATTAAAAAAATATTGTATATAACATTCAAATATAAATATTAGAAGCTTGTGTTTTTCATTTTTTTTTAATTTAAATAACAAGTAAAACAAAAAATATCATAATTTTTTTGAATAAATTCTTTTAGCCCCCGTTTGGAATGGGGATAGGTTTTTGGAGGGGCAAAAAATGACGTATCGGGTTTGGGTCGTCAGAATTCGTCCGCTCCTGTCTCCTCCGACGAGTATCGTCCTGTTGTCAGCGATCCTCCTCTTTGAATGGACCGGACTTGAGGGCGGTCCGGGTTTAGTTTGATTTGGACTGAACCTGATGTTACCTCTCAGGCTGCCTATGTACCATTGTAAAAGGATCAAGTCAGACGTAGTTCCTCTTTTGATGTGGAGATCTCTTGGAGGAAATCCCCTCCCTCTTTTAATAGGGAGAATTGGTTCCCTATTTATAGTATTTTAGTGGGTGCCCTAAAATCAATGGTGGATCTCTCTCATCGGATGGATAGGGAGAGATCCTTGATTTAAGTGATAATATATGTATATTGAGTTGATTATCCCTGATACATATTTTGTTTTGGATTTTATGGAATCCATTAATGATGATCCATGATTCAAAATTTATTACTTATTAAAATGATTCTGACCAGTAATATATAATGGATAAGTACATGATAGATATACATGGATTATAAGATTCTGACCCAGTATTTTCGATTTAAATTTTAAAATATATAATGGATAATACATTATAGATATATCTATTATTTACATGACAGATATATCTATTACTTACTTATTAAAAGGATTCTGACCCAGTATTTTTATTTCCTTTTTTATCCTTTAAATAGTTAATTAATTACTAATATATCTATTTATTTAAATTTTAAAATATATAATGAATAAGTACATGATAGATATACAATAATTTCTATTTCTATTACTTACTTATTAAAAAGGATTCTAACCCAATATTTAATTAATTACTAATATATCTATTTATTTAAATTTTGAAATATATAATGGATAAGTGCATGATAGATATACATGGATTATAAGATTTGAAACAGTATTTTCAATTTAAAATTTTAAAATATATAATGGATAAATACATGATAGATATATCTATTATTATTTATTAAAACGATTCTGACCCAATATATTCATTTCCCTTTTTATCCTTTAAATAGTTAATTAATTACTAATATATCTATTTATTTAAATTTTAAAATATATAATGGATAAGTACATGATAGATATACATGGAATATAAGATTCTGACCCAGTATTTTTTTTGAACTTCATGTTATATAGGTCTACAACATCAAACATTAAGAACCAAATAGAATTTAAAATTGATACAAACAACAAGGTGAATTTAACTATTAAATATAATAAAAATTCAAACTTATTAGAATGACATAAGGTTGATCGAAAAAAATATACTTGATTTTTTGCCATATGTATTTTGCCCATACGAGAGCATAAACACCAAAAATATAAAATAAAGAATAGCTGGGGCATTGCCGCATTGGCAAGGTAGAAGAAGTGAAAAGCTTAATAATCATTAAACAAATCAAAAGAAAAAAAAAACTTTATGAATACAATGTTACAAAGAATAAATACATTGATATGTAAATCTAATCTAATACATATAAAAACAACATATTATATATAATTAAATGAGGTATATGTACATCATAAATTTGGCACTAAAGAAAAACAAAAAAATCCACCAAAGATTCCTTTCTGCCAATTTTGAAAACACAAACTATATCAATATAATTTCACATCGAGTCATCCTCATGACAAAAAAATAATATATTTTAAATACTACAATTTAACATCTAGAAACTATAATGTTAATATATAAGTTTAATTAATTGAACCTTCCAAATCATCTCAATCATTAAGAGAATCCTAGGTTATATGCATGTGTTTTAATTAGTAGAAAAAAACTTTAACAAGGCGAACCCTCTACAAAAATAATATATACATATAAAATCATGTAAAACCTATTATTACCCGTCGAATTAGAATTCAAAAAAGGCATAGATTATGAATTCAAAGGAAATTGATCGAGCATATTCCACAAAAATAATTAATTACATGATGAAAACATGGAAAAACTAATTCTAGGTTACTTTTTTTTTCCTTTTTACCTCAATTTCATGTTGGAGAGGACTCTCTTCTCCATGAATGAATGAATCAATTCATCTATTATAGTAAAAAAAAATACAATTAAAATGAATACTAAAAACAAAAAATAAATCATCGACCCAAAATTAAAAAATTAAAAACAGAAAATGAAAATTAATTTATTGTTAGCTAGGTTGATCATCAAATGAGAAAGGGATCATGGAGTTTAGGGTAGTCTGGTATACTTTTTTATGGAGGATTTTGGTGTTCTTTGTGGGAGGATTTGTTAAAAACCAATGGATGAAGATAAGATTGTGACTCAGATTTAATTTTTTAAAATTTAAATAGATCATATGATACATATTTAACAAAACTAAAGGGTCGTCAACATAATCCTAGATCAACCAAAAATAAAAGATAAAAATGAAAATGATATTTGAACCATCCAAATATATTTGAATCCCTAAAAATAATATATCATTTGATCTTATCAAATATTTTATTGTTAGAGAATATCTAAATGACTTTTAATTAATTTCAATTATAATTTATTTATTTGAAAAAAACATCGAATGCTGGTTGGCTTAAGAGAAATAAATTGATCCAACATATCCATTATATATTTAAATTTAAATTAAAAATATACGAAAAGTTAAAACCAACTATCATATCTATGTGTTTATTTAATTAATTTTAACAACTTCATTTGTTATAATCCATGTATATATATCATGTATTTATCCATTATATATTTTAAAATCAGCTACAACTAAAAGGTATGAAAATTTGTTTCAGTTTATTTATTATTATTTAGTTGATATGTAATTTTTTATATGTATATAAATATTTAGTTCGTTCGTTCTTCATCACTATATTAATGATTGAATGAATAAGCATTTTATACAATAAATCAATGTGTCCAATTTTTTTTTCTTATAGTGAGAATTTGTGAATTATATTTCATTTAAGATATATATTGATAAATTCTATTCGGTTCTTAATGTTTGATGTTGTAGACCTATATAACATGAAGTTCAAGTTATAAAGAATTAAATTTTCAGCTACAACTAAAAGTTATGAAATTTTGTTTCAGTTTATTTATTATTATTTAGTTGATATGTAATTTTTTATATGTCTATAAATATTGATAGTTCATTCGTTCTTCATTCACTATATTAGTGATTGAGTGAATAAGTATTTTATATAATAAATCAATGTGTCCAATTTTTTTTCTTATAGTGAGAATTTGTAATTAATATATCGTTTAAGATATATATTGATAAATCCTATTTGGTTCTTAATGTTTGATGTTGTAGACCTATATAGCATGAAGTTCAAGTTATAAAGAATTAAATTTTCAGCTACAACTAAAAGGTATGAAAATTTGTTTAAGTTTATATTATTATTATTTAGTTGATATGTAAACTTTTATATGCATATAAATATTGATAGTTCATTCGTTCTTCATTAACTATATTAGTGATTGAATGAATAAGTATTTTATACAATAAATCAATGTGTCAAATTTTTTTTTCTTATAGTGAGAATTTCTTATTGATATTTCATTTAAGATATATATATATATATATATATATATATATATATATATATATATATATATATATATCATCTTTGTATATCTATTACTTATTTATTAAAAGGATTCTGTGACCCAGTATTTTCATTTCTCTTTTTATCCTTTAAACAATTGATCAATTACTTATGTATCTATTAATTTAAATTTTAAAATATATAATAGATAACTACATGATAGATATACATGGATTATAAGTATTTTCATTTCCCTTTTTATCCTTTAATAATTTATTTAATTATTAAAATTTAAATTATTCAATGATATAGTCTTATCTAATAAGATTTACGATCAGTAATTTAAATTTTTAAAATTTTAAATTATTCAATGATACAGTCTTATCTAATAAGATTATTAAAGAAATTCAAATTTTAAATTATTCAATGATACAATCTTATCTAATAAGATTATTTAATTTTTTAAAATTTTAAATTATTAAATGATATAGTCTTATTTAATAAGATTATGATTACTAATTAAATTTATTTAAATTTTAAAATTATTCAATGATATCTGATCTAATAAGATTATGATTTATTTAATTAATAATTAATAATAATCTATTACTTCTATTATCTATTTTTATCTATTACTTATGACTCAATATTTTTATTTCTTTTTTATCCTTTAATAAATTATTTAATTACTAATAATAATATATTTATTTTCTATTACTTATTTATTAAAAGGATTCTGTGACCCAATATTTTTATTTCTTTTTTTATCCTTTAATCAATTATTTAATTACTAATAATAATATATTTGTTTAAATTTTAAAATTTTAAAATATTCAATTATACAATCTAATCTAATAAGATTAAGATTTGTTTAATTTTTAATAGTAATAGATTTATTTAAAATTTAAAATTATTTAATGATAAAATCTGATCTAAAAAAGATTATGATACAATATGATAGAATAGGTTAGGATATGAAGATATAGGTTTGACTGAGTTTTAAGCCTCTATACACTTCCCTCACATTATTTCTTCCTCCCCTCTTTTGAATGAAAACTACTCCTCCATCATCTCAGTAGTTCCAGGTATGATTTTGCCAAGAAAAAATGAATTTTTAATTTTTGTTTATGGGATCTTTTGTTAATTTAAATTTGTTGAAGTTTATGTTATATGGTTTGGTGTTTGTAAATTGTGAATTTGGGTATTTGGAATGACTAAAGATTGGTAGATGTGTTTCCATATTGAGGGGGTTGGGTTGATTTTTAAATTGTGAATTTGAATTGTTAAATTTTAGATGTGTTTCCATGTTGAGAAATATCCCACAATCTGGGATTTTTTGGGGGGTTGGATATGGTTTGGTGTTTGTAAATTGTGAATTTAATCAATGTGTTTAAAAATTTTGGATGAAAAAAATGTTCTGTATTTTATTGTTAGTTTGTTTACTTATGTGGGTGGCTTCTGATTTATTTATGACCCATGCCATTGAAACCATTGTTATTTATGAAAAATTATTGGATTCCCTCTTGCAGATCCTCCTCTTGCATATCTTCATTCCTCTCTCTCTCTCTCTCCCATTTTAAGAATCTCAGGTATTTATTTAATTTATTTCCTAATCTCTTTTTAAAATAAACTTTAACTTTTGACTAATCTACTTTAAATTTCAATAGGTATTTAATTATATTCGATTGTTATTGAATTTTTACTGCTTCATCTATTTTAATTAATATTTTGATTTTGTAATGTTTTTCTATATAGTTGTTATTTGTTTAATTGTTTAGTTTAGTGTTTTGATTCATCTTTTGTTTTAATTTCTATTTTCTTAGGTGAAGTCAATGGTTCATTGAGTTTCTCATCTCTCCAAAATAGAGGTAAAAATATAAAAAAATATGTTTTTTCTTTTTTTATTTTTAATATTTTTTAAGAATTGCATATAGATAAATTTTTATTAATCATTTGCTTGATGTTTTGATTCTCAAAACAAATAATTCTCTACATGTAATATTCATCATTTAAGATGTACATACTTAAACAAGAGTAAGTGTTTTTATTAGTTTTTGTGTTATTTTTATCATCTAACCAATGGTTTGATCCTATTATCAAGAAAACATATGGGGAAATTAATTTTGAGTCTCTCTGATCACCCATCTATTATTTTTAGGTCCTTAAAAAAAATTTAAGTTTTCTTTAGGTTCCTAAGGGGTTGAAAAATTATCTTTGGATCCCTTCAGCTGGATGTTGTTCAAAAATACCTAAAATGCCCACTGCCAAATTATGCGAAGGTCAACAATATACTGAAGAGTGTTAACAGTATACTGTAGATAATTAATAATGTACTACAAAATGTTTACAGTGTACTGAAATAATTGGGCTAGGGGTATTTTATGCAAAGGCTAACAATATACTGGAAGTGTTAACAGTGTACTAGAGATACTTAACAAATGTGAAGGCTAACAGTATACTGGGATGTGTGACAATGTACTGGAGATACTTAACAATGTACTGGAGAGTGTTAATAGTGTACTAAAATAAATGGGTGGGTACATTTTATGTATTTTTGAACAGCATCCGCCTAGGGAAATCTAAAGATAATTTTTTACCATCTTAGGGACCTAAAAAAATCTTGAAAATTTACAGGGATCTAAAAATAATAGTTGGTAACCACATGGACCCCCAATTAATTTTTCCCAAAATTATTAAGGGAGTTTTCTCTATGGAATCTCATGTTTTAATTTCTTCTCTTTTTTAATCAGCAAGTTTTGACACGAGTCCTTTAATTAACTTCGTTTATGATGATGGATTATTATTGATCGTCATATTTTTTAATACAAAGAATGATTTTATTTATTTATTTATTTTGTTTTATCAACTTTCTATATGTTAATTTTTTTATCATGTTTAAAACTTTTGATTTAAAAAAAAATTTAGATTGGTATTCGGTATTCCATAGAGAAAAATAAATGACTCTTATAATATTAGTCCCATCACCTCATCTCCCTTGCCAACCACTTCCTCATCTTTCTGGTTTTTTTATTTATTCATTTTTTGTGGTTTGTATTAATTTTTAAATTCTATTTGACTCTTAATGTTTGATGTTGTAGACTTATACATTTTGAAGTTGAAGAAGTTTTGAATTACTAAATTTCTAGCTACAACTAATTAAAAGGTATGAAAATTTGTTTCAATTTATTTAGTAGTTATTCTTTTCTCTAAAAGTATTTGATAATTTTATATGTATTAATGGTAAGTTATTATCGTTATCTTTTAGGTTATAAGTGCTAAACAAGGTTGATTGAATTAATGATATAAGATTGCATATTTTGTTTAGTGATCAAGAATGCATGGGTTATAGTAAATCTACTCTAGAAAATTGTATAAAATTGAAATGTATTTTCAATGTGATTTTTATTTTGAGATCTTCAGAGAGTATTAGAATTGACTTTAGAAAAAAGTCAAGATCATATTATCATTTCTCATTAAAAGAAAGATCATTGGGTTTATTTTCTTTTATCTTCCCATGCATTGTGTGATTAATTGGTTTTTTCAGCTGATATTGATTTTTTTAATAATAATCCATACAATGATTTTATTGCTTTATTTTATCCTCATGTTTCATTTAATATATTTTTGTTGCGGAGATTATGGAGAGTTTTTCCAATTTTTATTTTATTATTAATTCTTACTATTATTATTTTAATGTGTTCTTCATTCTCTTTTATCTTTATTTGATTGTTTATTTAGATTTTTTTCTCAAGACTTTATATATATTTTTTGAATTATTTATTTGTGAGTAGAAAATGTGAGCAAACTTTTTACCGGTACATATATAAATATTTTAAATTATTAGCACAAAATTTCAATTATTGTATTAATGATTGAACCAATAATAATATATGTTCAATGTTTTTTTATTTTTCTTTATGGAAAACTTGTGATTGATATTTCATTTAAGATTTAGATTTTTTTTTTTGAAAAAATGGTAGGCTGCCTTAGATATAGATATGCTGACTTTGTATAATAGCATCACATTTTTTTAGTATTGTGTTTATAAACAAATTTTGTATTTTTTATTCAATGATTATTTAGTTCTTGTATAAATATAATTATTATTTATTAGATTGTCTATATAATTTGAAATGTTATACCTCGTGTATTAGCACGTGCATTTAACTAGTATTAAATGTAATAGAAAATAATATTTTTAGCATTATATTAATAAACATATCTTGTATTTTATTAATAATTATTTAATTTTATGTAATTAGCATTATGTTTTTATTTACATATAACATTAAGAATGTTATATCACGTGCTTTGGCATGTGCAAAATAACTAGTATATATTATTGGGATTTGGAAGATCAACCATTGATGGTTCCAAACCAAATATATAAATTGCTGGGATTTGAAAAACCAGTCAAGGATAGTTCTTAGTCCAATGAGATCCTCAGATATCTATATTGATAATCCCATATTTTCTATTGGGAAACTTCATATTTTCTGGAGATCAGATATGGAGGGCCATCTCATACGGGCCGGATCCACCATAGTGAGCGATCCGGGTCGTGGGCCCTCGTCAATCAGGTCATAGGCCACCAGTACATGGAGTATAGTTGATGGACCTCATTTTTGGGCTCTATAGTTTTATTCTAGGGTATACATTTATCCGAGCATAAGTGAGTATAAATAAGGATAAAATGATTTCGTGTTTGGTTGTGTTTTGAATTATTCTCATTGGTAAACGTAAGAATAAATGTTTTGTTGTTTGGATAAAATGTGAATAAAGTATTAATAAAGATTTATACAAGATAAAAAAATAATGATAGTTGATTTGACAAGTGATTTATAAGAGGTGATGACAGTTGATTTGACAGTGGATCCACATATTCTTTGGGTGGAATAATCTTGGATAACTTTAATTTCAGAGGTTGATTGAAATACATATACCACTTTATCATGGTTTATTCTGGCATACTTTATTTGGGGTTAATTAGGGTAAACAAACACCCAAAATTCTTATCCGGGATTATCTGAGGGGTTATACCGGAAACAAACGGGGGCAGAAATATCTTTTGTTTTAAAAGAGATAATTTTATATTATTGATTTAAAGATTAAATGTTATCATAATGAATATTAAAACTCATGTTGAAGATAAGAACCACTATTTAGGCCCCATTCACAAGCCTCATGAGGTGTCATTCCCTCATTGGTTTATTGTTTGACTTTAAAAAATTGTTAAAAATACAAAATACAATATTACCCTTTCTTTAAATCCCACATTTTCCTCCTCATTAAAGTCATCCCCACTTTTTCCGAAAAACAAATCAACCCATTCCATTTTGGGAAATCCAGGTTTTTCAAAACTAATTCAAAAAATTAAAAATTAAAAACAAGACTTAAATTCAAATTCTCTAGGGTTTCTTAAAAAAAACTGAAAAAACAAAATCATTAAAAGAAACTCATTTATTCAAAAACATTGAAACACAAGAATTTTTATTTGCGAAAAATCAACTTTTTTTTAAAACGTTGTTAATTTGATGATTATTTAATTATAATCATCAGACAGAGTATTTGTGATTAATTGGAAGTTTTTTTCCGATGAATGCAGAAATAAAACACAAATCACGATATAAAACGAATAAAAGTCAGTTGCATTTATAAAATATAACTTAATTTCAACGGTAAATTATATTAAAAATCAGTTACATTTGTAAATGTAACTGATTTTGTTATATATAACGATTAAAAGTTAGTTACATTTCATAAATGTACCTGACTTTCAGACATAATGCATGTTTATATTTGATTAACATATCACTAACTTTTGAAAAATAATGTATATAAGTCTAAAATAATAGTTTGAAATGTAACTAATTTTTGAATGTTACACAAACTAAGTCAATGTAAAATAATTTAAGATCAAATGCCAAAATATACATTCAAGAAAAAATAGTAATAAAGGCTGTGCCAAAGATTGTTTCATTATTTTTTAATGGTGGTTCTAAAAAAACATAATTCTATAAAAAAAAATGTATTTGTAACAAATTTTGGAGGATAAAAGAATATTTTTCCGTTGTAAAAGCTATTTTCTTTGACTAAATCAGTTTCCACCAAACAGTCAAAAAGTTTTTTTTTTTTTTACAAACAAGTAATAAATTTTAGAATAATGCAAATTGAATGAATCTAAAAATAGATCTAACATCTAACACCAAATTCAATAATAAAAAATGTAATAAATGTAAAACAAGAAATATGATCAAAATACAAATTTTAGTTTAGGTGGAGAAAAAAAAGAAGCTACTGTTAGAAAAAATAAAAAAAAGAACCTTAACCACTGGCTTTGTACTGTGTACAATTCAAGCAAAAACATCAAAGCACAAAGAAAAAGTTTGGACGAGGTATTAGATCATCCAGATGATCCACGGGTGTAACTTATCAACTATGCAAAAAAAAAGAAAAGAAAAAAAAGAACAAGAAGAAGACCATTTTTCATTTTCAATGGAGAATACCTCGGGATCTCCCTCCACCGATTCCGAGATCTTCTTCTCCTCTATCGCTAACTAGGTTTTCTCTGCCTTTTTGGGTCTTTCGCAGCGAAGAAGATGAGTGTGGAGAAGTCGCGGGTGTGGCAGCCCTGCAAGAAGAAGAGATCTTCTTGAGTCGTTCTCTATTTATTAGGGTTTCTTCTTCTCTGTTTGTTTGTGAGAGAAAGGAAGGGAAGGATGAGCGGAGGAGGGGGACGGACGCGGGTGGGGAAGTATGAGCTGGGGAGGACACTCGGGGAGGGGACATTCGCGAAGGTGAAGTTCGCGAGGAACGTCGAGACCGGAGACAGCGTGGCTATCAAGATCCTTGACAAAGACAAGGTCCTCCGTCACAAGATGATCGGTCAGGTTCATATTTCTTGTTTTCTCAACAAAATTGGATTTTTTTTCTTCAGTTTTTTGTTTTGGGGATTCGTTTATTGGGTTTCTCTTGTTCTGATCTGTTTTGATTGTGTTGTTGGAATCAGAATGCGTGTTTTTTTTTTTTATATTTTGTTTTGTCATTGAATTCTAATGATAGATGTATCAGGAGACCAGAATTGGCTTTCTGTTTCATTTAAATGGGCTCAAATTGATTTTATTTTCGTAATGACTAAATAACTTAGATGAGATGCTGAGTGGGTCCGGATTTATTTTGTATTCGCTTTCATTTTAATTTATTTATTTATGGTTGTTTTATGAATGTTTATCTTGGGATGATTGAGCGTGATCAGTCTCTCTCTCTCTCTTTCTCTCTTTCTCTCTTTTGGATATGTTGTCATGGAATATTTTGTATGAAAGATATTGTATCCTATTTGTTTAGGCATTCAAATATTTCATTTCTCAGTGGAACGTCATATATGGACCAGAATATTGTTGTATCTGAATCTGCACTGTTTGCGTTATCTCTTTTTTTTTTTTTAAGTTTTCCTTAAAGTGATTTTTTTTTGTTTAATAAAATATTTCTGCCTCACAGTTACTTCTCTTGACATGTAAAAATTCTTTAGAATTTAGTTCATTTTTACAGAGGTTGTTCAGTTGTAATACCTCTAATAAAATAAATGATCCATCATTAAAACTAAGATGTATTTTTTTTTGTTCTGGAGATTAATTAATTTGGGAACTAAGATCTTTCCCAGAGTTGCTCTAGTGAAGCTTACTAATTCTTTATAATATTTGCTTGCGTTATGCGGTTTGCGCGTGGCTTGGGTACCGCATAGAGTATATGCGGTATGCGGGAGTATATGCAAGTTTATATTTTATTATATTTTTATTAATAAAAAATATATGGTGACTATTTTCAAACAATAAATAGCAAGATAAATATGTAGATCTGATTAATAATTTATAACAAAGGTATTTGATCACAAATTAGAGTAAATCTACATTAGCTTTTTAGGTACAAATCTATAAAGTTAAGCAAAGATATAGACCAATGAAAAAAGATATGCTCACCAACTGTTATGAAGGTTTGCTGATGAATAACATTGTCAAATGAGAATAAGTAAGAAAAAATGTATAGTTAAATGAATCTATCAAATGTATAGTTGATAGTGGATGGGGAAATGAACCTATCCCAGATGTTTAGAAAAATAGAAAGTAAGAAAAAAAATAATAGAGAGTCAAAACTTCCTAAGCTTTAAAGCTTTCAAAACAACCCTACTAAAGACTAGACACTCCAAAAGTTTATATTCAAATCTTGCGAGCTCTCAAAAAAAAAAAAAAATTGTTCGGCTGCATATCCGCATACAGACCACAGATGCGGGTCTTGCTTGGGCTTATGCAGTTCGGTCTCTGGATTGAACCGCATAAGCGGCCGCATATACTTCCGCATAGATCGCATATCTGAACAATGACTAAGTGCTTTGTGTAACCCAACAATTAATGAGAAAAGTTCCTCAATGGTTAATATCAATTATAGTGAGCATGAGTTTTTTTTTGGTTTATTAATGGTATTTGTTTCAATGTCTTCTGCAGATCAAGCGTGAAATCTCAACCATGAAACTGATCAGACACCCGAATGTCATACGGATGTATGAGGTAAAATGGATTCCCCCCCTCACCTATCATGGTGTATTTGGTCTGACTTAATGAATTTTTCTTTGAACGATGGTTTTTTTTCCTTTTCCTGTTGGTATCCTCTATGAGTTTCCGGTTGAGTAGATAGAATGAATCTCAACAATCATCAGAAGAAAAGAAAAGAAAAAAACACGCATTTGATTTTTCATATGTCGAAGCTATCTTGTTTGTATTTTCCATAAATGTTTTTGCGCGGATGTTTTTAATAACATGAACAAACTGCATTGAAGAGCTTCTTACTAGCAAATTTTGGTTGATTTCCTGTGGTCTAAACTATTTCTTTTGTTCAGGTTATGGCTAGCAAGACGAAGATATACATTGTCTTAGAATTTGTGACTGGTGGTGAACTCTTTGACAAGATTGTATGATATTTAACTCCCCAATTTTGGTTTTGCTTTGTCATGTGGTGCATGAGTTTTGGGGTATAACTAAGGATTTTATTTGTTACTTTGTTACAGGCTTCTCATGGAAGGTTGAAGGAAGATGAAGCAAGGAGATATTTTCAGCAGCTCATCAATGCTGTTGATTATTGTCATAGCAGAGGTGTTTGCCACAGGGATCTAAAGGTAATTTATTTTTTGGCTCAATGTTTGTTTCTGTCATTCTTCCCAAGATCATGATGATTTCATTCTTAGCAAAGCTAAAAACTCGTGTTACTTGTTCTGAATTTGATTGCTTGTGCAGCCAGAAAATTTGCTGCTGGATGCTTATGGGGTTCTAAAAGTTTCAGATTTTGGATTAAGTGCGCTACCTCAACAAGTTCGGGTGAGTGTGATGACCCTTTATTATGTAGACTGGATGTAATTTAAGAAACTGAGAGCATATCAGTCTACCTGAAGGTTACAAAGCTGTAGAAACAAAATCAATTACTTCCTCAGGGATCAGTTGTTGATTGTTTTTATGTTGTTTTGTGTTCTATTGAAGGTTGATTGTGTTGATATATGGCTCATTGCGTTGTTAACTTTTTACTAGAAGAGAGGAAATTATAATATGAATATCTCTTTTCTTTCTTTCTTTCTTTCTTTTAAACTTCTTTCATTTGAAGTGCCATAATTTTACTTAATTTCATGGTTGCATTAGTTGGGTTCTCATGCAATTGAATCTCCCGTCTAAATTTGTGAATTAGATATATAGTACTATGAAAATGATAATGTGTAGTTTGTATGTCAATAAAAATATTATTTTAATGCTGAAGCTCTTCACTGCAGGAAGATGGATTGCTTCACACGACTTGTGGAACGCCAAATTATGTTGCTCCAGAGGTGGTGTCCTGCTTTGTGCACTGTCTGAGTCACCAGCATTATATATTGTTTCCAACATGATCCATAAATGATTTCTGTTTTATTGCTATTTTTTATTATTCCCTTAAGGTGGGGTTTCTCATCTGCAGGTGATCAACAACAAAGGCTACGATGGTGCTAAGGCAGATTTATGGTCTTGTGGGGTAATCCTTTTCGTCCTTATGGCGGGTTATTTGCCTTTTGAAGACACTAACCTGTCGTCATTGTATAAAAAGGTGAGTTCTGGTGTCGGCTGAATTGTTTATGAATTATAATTTATATGTTAACAATCTAATTTGCTTGTTCTATTGAAGATCTTTAAAGCAAATTTCACGTGCCCTTCGTGGTTCTCCACAAGTGCTAAGAAATTGATCAAAAGGATCCTAGATCCCAATCCATCAACTGTATGCTCCTCCCCTTCAGTCTTGCTCTTGCACTAGTTATGCTGTCCAAGGAGGACTGCTATACTTTATATTCTTGATTTCTTGATCCTGCGAATCTGCTTTAATCTAGAAATTACATGATAAATTAATTTGGCTGAGGAATTGCTTGCATCAGTCTAACTCATGTGAATTTTTTCCATTTTGGGACCTGCGCAGCGAATCACGATTCCGGAGGTCATAGAAAATGAGTGGTTTAAGAAGGGATATAGACCACCGACTTTTGAAACAGCAGATGTATCTCTTGATGACGTGCATGCAATTTTTGACGAGACTGAGGTACATCTTGGATGCATTTCAGCATTTCTTCTCATTGAAATTAGATTATCTGAAGACATTGGGATGATTTTTTAATTAATTATTCATATTTGTACAGGGGTCCTCAAATCTCGTGGTTGAGAGAAGAGAACCAAGGCCACTTGTGATGAATGCTTTTGAACTCATTTCCAAATCTCAGGGACTCAATCTGGGGACCCTGTTCGAAAAGGAGATGGTATATTGCCAGATTTTCCAACTAGTCCATTTGGCTCTTGCCATCATTTTCCTCTTTCATATGGCTGTTAAGCAATTTGGTTTTGGTCTTGTGACCTGTTTCACTTTCTCTGAATTGAACTATGAGATACCAACACAACATGGTATACCATCTTTCAGCTATATATTGTTTATCAGATGCTTGAATTATTCTTTTTTGGAACCAAATGGCTAGATCTTGTCTTCTTTTCACTTTACATGTGGTGCAGTGTTTTTAGCTTCCCTGAATTCAAATGGGATTTGGTCTCATTCTGCTGATTTGTGAAAATGAAATATGATTAGGGTATTGTTAAACGGGAAACTAGATTTACATCCAAATGCCCTGCAACCGAGATAATGTCCAAGATTGAGGAAACAGCTGCTCCTTTGGGTTTCAATGTGGAAAAGCACAATTACAAGGTACACCATCCAAATCCTACTTTTAAATGAATAATTGATTTGGGAAATAGTCTATGTCGGGTTGAATTGGGGACACACCTCTATTGCTCTCTTTCAGCGGCCTAATGAAATGTTGGCTATGTGGAGAAAATGGACACTATCTGTTTTTTTAATTATTTGGTAGTGGAACAGAAATTTCATGAAGGTTTAACAATTTTTTTAGAAGTAAAAAGTTTGAACATCTTTAGTAGTATTTAGTATTTACCTGTCAAACTCTCTTTAATGGTTTGATACATACAATTTTGTGTCTCTATCCAGTTGTTGCTTACTTTGCATTGTACTCTTCTGCTTGTTAAGGACCTTGAGTTTTATCAAGTTTGTTAAATTTTGTAATGGTGATTTCAGCGTACTCATGAAATGTTGACCCCTTAATTGTTCTCAGCTGAAGCTGCAAGGAGAAAAGACTGGAAGGAAAGGTCATCTCTCAGTTGCAACAGAGGTATTTTGTCCCTGTGTGTTTGTGCATAGATGTTGTTGCTGGACACAAAAGGAAGTGAGATTTGTTTTTAATTCTCAAATAAAATCCAAATAAACCAGAATGCTTGTTCATCTCCCATTGCTTTTGTGACAGATTTTTGAGGTAGCCCCTTCACTCTGCATGGTGGAACTTCGGAAGTCAGGAGGGGATACACTTGAGTTTCACAAGGTACTATAAAAAATTAGGCAATGTGCTTTACATGACAATTTCGAACGTACTGAAGAAATTGAATTTCTGTCATTGGCTTTTGGTTCCCACTCTTTCAGTTTTATAAGAACCTCTCCACTGGGTTAAAAGATATAGTTTGGCAATCCGGAGATGAAGCTAATGCTACCGAGGACAGTTAGTTTATATGGTCATCAAGATCTGGATAACTCTTATTCCAGATATACATATAAGGTAAGTCAAAATACACGAAACCTGGTTGACATTGGTAATCATTTTTAACCTCATTGTAATTCAGATCACCCAAAACTTGCAAAGTAGATTTGTTCATTTGGCAGGATTCATGCTACGTTTGATCATGGGTATTAATTGTGTGGTTTGCAGGTTTTTGGTGTCACATTCATGTCCGCCCCCAGTTGTGGTGGATGCTTGCTTTCTTGTATCGCTGTTGGGATTGATTGCCATCAACGTAAAATGTCAATCGTGGAGGTTTATCTGCTGGACTTGATAGCTTACTATATAGTGGGGTATTTTATTTGTAGCTCTGGATGTAATACCACATATTTAATATTGATTGTTGAGACCAATAGTTTTAGGGTTTCAGTCCTTTTTATAGTCCAATTTGTAGTCCCATATACTTATTGCACTCACTGTATCAAGGCATATAATTTATTAGAAATTTATACATTTTCTATAAAAGAGCTATGACCTCTTTTGTCTTAGGTACCATGCCAAAAGGAATTAATTAGTTAATTTTTTTTACGATTTCTGTACTTGAGGCTCACAAACTTTAATCCAATAATGTTCATTGGATGTGACAAACCGAGGGTTTAATTTTGGGGTTGATAGTCTAGGTTTCATTTGGTGACTGTCAATGCAGTAATGGTTTCATATAATGATCACCGATCAAAACAGTAGCATACATGAGTGTTTTGAACCAAAATGAAGAATTTTACAGAAAACAGGAAATAGACAGCAATGTGCCATGTTCTTGCAAATGTAGTTTAAAAGGTTTGATCTGTGAACACAGTTCAAATTGAATGAGCACATTTTAACTTCGAACATCTCACCAAAGCTGTATTAGAATTACTCTTTTTTTATTTTTACCACTATGATATAAGCATAAGATTTCTTAAACTTATCAAAGGAATTATTGAATTCAATGCTTTTCAATAAGCTCTCTGAGGACATTAGTGAGATCTAACAGAAGAACAAACCAAAATAATAAGATTTCTCCAATCCACACCCACACCCAAACGTCAGGTTGGCTCGGGTTGAACCCATACCCTACCGCATGATCATCTGAGAGGGTGTCAATATAAAATATGGGGTTCCAGGGGGGTGAGTGTAAAATTCCCCGCAGAAGAAAGCGAGTGAAGGAGCGATGCAAACAAAGCGGGAGCCGACCTCGTCATCTCCGTCCCTCCCAACAATCTCCCCTCTTTATTTCAAGAAACAACCACCACCATCACCACCTCCCCTATCAATCTCTCTCTCTCTCTCTCTCTCTCTCTTATAGATCTTCTTGTTCCGATCGATCAAATGGCGGCGGCGTTCCTTCAGACGTCGGCCCTGGTGTCGTCCTCTCCGTCCACCTCGATCGGCTCCGAGAGGCTCCGTTTCGCCTCCTTCAAACCCTCCCCAGGTATACCATCGTTTCTCCACCCCCAATTTCGAATTGGATCTGTCTCTTCACCACCTGAACCCCCCCCCCCTCTCTCTCTCAGAAAGGAAAGCTAGTGTTTTGGTGGTGAGATCCGATGGTGCCAAGATTCAGAGGCCCAGGGCCCCAAAATTGATCACCAATGCTGTCGCGGTTAGTCATCCGATCTCTCTCTCTCTCTCTCTCTCTCTCTCTCACTTTCCCTTCTAATACTGTTTAGAATGGATGATAATGGTTTCAACTCTTCCTTCCTTCCAGGCGAAGGTCGGGGCTCCCGTGTCTGCGCCCGGGTACGGCTATAAAAAAATCTTCTTTTTCATGCATATCGGTTGTTGGTTTTGCATTCACCATGTTTGAGTTTTATTGATACGGTTCATAATATTACCACTCTTTTTTTTTGGTGGATGTGGATGAGTTCTTAGAATGAGATTTGTTTACCCTGCCTATTAGACAAAATATAGCACATCGCTTACCTCCTCACGTAAATGTTTGGATGATGGGTTACTGACAAAGTATTTGATCTTCTTCGGTTGAATTCCACTCACTGATTTGGACTGAGGTCTGTGGTTTCTGTTGATCCCATTTAAGAGTGTTAATTCTCCTAGGGCTAGTTTGGTAACCCTGGTTCAGAAGGAGAGTCCCACATTCCTCTAGAATCCAATTATGATAGATTCTGTAGGAATGAGGAACATAGGAAGTGTTGCCTGGCCCACCCAATTGCCCAAGAATGGCCACACAAACGAATTGCTCCAAGATCAAGCAAAATGGGAAAGAGAAGGGTTGTTAAACTGACGATTAGCATCTTAAATAGAGGCTTTCTAGTGAAGAGGTCATTTATAATTAAGTCATTCAGCTGTATATACATATCTTATATCTAGTACCCTTTTTTGGGGTTTAACAAACATTGCCCTCCCAACAAATCCTTATCCCGCAACTTTTCCTAATACATAATATTGTATCGCGTTATGAAACTCATTATCATAAAGCATCAGTGATTCACAGAAGAGGCGTCTCTCTTTTGTATAGGAGTTGTACTGTATAAGTGTTCTAAAAGTGCGTCACTCACTCGACATTGAGCTAGTGGTCCTAGATTTATGTAAATTCCCTCGTTGTCATCAGTTGATGCAAAAACAAGGCAGCCTTGCTGCTTCTATGTAAATCTATTCATGTTATAATGGGTTTCATCTCAATCTTTGAAGTTTTTTTTTTCCAACAAACAAATGACAGACCCATCATTGTATTAATTCCATGCGACTTTCTTGCTACCTTTTCCATGTGACAAATTCATATATTTTCTTATGTTCCATTAATTGGATCAGCTTAATGATCTGATTTTCAGATGTTAAGTACCTCAAATTCTTATCATTGCAAAGGTTGTGAACAATCCTTCCTCAATTGACCTTGTTCAAGTTTTCGTTGTGTTTTACAAATTATTTCATAATTTAGCGGTAGCAAATCAATATAATTTCTGGTGGTGGACTTTCACCTTATCTTTCATAAAAAATCTCTCGCCTTTTGTTATCCCTGATGGAGCAAAAAAAGGGATCCTTGTTTCCGTAACTTACATAGTATTTCTGACCCTCCTGGAAACTCGTACCACAATTTGTTATCAGGTTCACATCTTTGCACTCTATGCACAATTTGAAATGTCTCAACAGTTATGTATATGTGAATGATTCATTTGTTAGATGAGCCCATTTAATAAGTAGAGAAGTCCTTTGACAGGATAGTAGTTTCTTTCCTTTTCCATACTCCCCGGTGTCTAGGTTCTCTTTCATGGTGTTGGATAGTGTTTTTTTTTTTTTTGAAATATAAAGAGAATGCCCAAAGCGTACAAAATAGTGAGGCAACATGTGGGGGGGGGGGGGGGGGGACAACACACTAGAATGTGCCATGGTAGAAGAGGTATCAACTTAGGCAACACCCTAATGACCCCAATACACTCAAATATTTAGAGGAGGGGCTCACTTGAATATAGTTAGAAAAATTGGGTTTTTTAAATATTTGCACCGGGAGTTGCAGGGCTTTCTTAGTGTATTAACAAAATGAAATCTTGTAGAATTATTGTTTGATTTTCTGTTTTTCATTATCATAGGCTTTTTTCTTTTCTTTTTATTCCTCATGCTCTGGACAACTATATCAAACATAGAGAGGATCTTGGTTAACTCAAGGAAAATGCACATAGCAGCATTTTGAATGTTGTATATAGTCGGTTGTCATGATCTTCCCTGAGGAGATGCATGCTGTTGGAGATGACCTCTTTTCTCGACATCTTTGGAAGTTTGTTAATGGAAGGGATATATGTAACAGACCTTGACAATTATCTATCTGATGTCCTTGGTGATGATTTTATGCCCATTCAGAATACCAAGCCATTTTATGAGGTTTGGTGTTACACTCTGCGGGTTAACCCATTAACAATCACAAATAATGCTCTTCGATTTGGATTTGCCCTGTAAAGGATCATGGATTTAAGAAAATTTTAGTATCTAGTATCAATATTATAGTGATCAGATCAAGGCTGTGGAGCTTTCTATCTGAAGAATGGGGGCTCCAAACTGCTAGTTTTCATGGTCATCGACTTTATTACATTATCAATTATAAATATGATAAAATCTTATTTGCCTGTCAGTGCTTAGACAAGATGGCTTTTTAGTTTCATCAGACATCCAGGTGGACAAACTGTTTCCCTCTTTTTACTCGACTGGAAATAATTAGCATGGCCATTTTCATTTCTTGAAGAATGTCATGTTCAATATTAAATTATGCATCTTTAACAGAATGTAGGACTATATACATTGCAAAATGCCAACGTGCATAACCTCTAATGCGTGATTGAAATTTGGAGCACCTGATTTATGTGTGGAATATGTATGCGAGTTTGAATCTAAGATATCAGATCTGGGAAGTAGATTGTCTGATTATCTGTTAATTTTTTTATTGCATATTTTTAATAATATATAAATCGGAGCAACTGTAAAGTGCTCTGTCTAACAGGATCACATCTAATTTCTTCCCTCCTAGCACCCTTCTATATGTGGGACCCATTTGGGTGATTGGCCTTTGTATTTTTGATATGGCTGATGTTGTTTCCATCATGACTTATTGTATTATGCTGCAACTGAGCAGCCTCATCTCCAAGCTGTGAATCTGGGAAATTGCTTTATCTTGGTCCCTTTTGGTCTATATCCTGTTCAAAATGCTAGTTCAATTATATGGAGAAAAATATTTTCGTTTAATTTAAAATTGAGCTTTTGGGAATCGTTTAATGTGATGCATGTCCCACTGGATCCTTTTATTTATTTATTTATATGGATTTACTAGTGGAGGATTAAACAAAAAGTACAACAAATTGCTAGCTGCTTGAATCATACTCTGAAATCTATTGCGTCTTCCCCCCATTCTTTCCAGGCACGAATTGCTGCTGTTTGAAGCTCTGCAGGAGGGCCTGGACGAGGAGATGGAGAGGGACTCGCGAGTGTGTGTGATGGGTGAAGACGTCGGCCACTATGGTGGTTCCTACAAGGTGACAAAAGGTCTCGCCACAAAATACGGTGACCTCCGCGTGCTGGACACCCCGATCGCCGAAAACTCGTTCACTGGCATGGGCATTGGTGCGGCCATGACGGGCCTCCGCCCCATCGTTGAGGGCATGAACATGGGCTTCCTCCTCCTTGCCTTCAACCAGATCTCCAACAACTGCGGCATGCTCCACTACACCTCGGGTGGCCAGTTTACCATCCCCATTGTCATCCGTGGGCCTGGTGGTGTGGGCCGCCAGCTCGGTGCCGAGCACTCCCAGCGCCTTGAGTCGTACTTCCAGTCCGTCCCCGGACTCCAGATGGTCGCCTGCTCCACACCTTACAACGCAAAGGGGCTGATGAAGGCCGCAATCCGGAGCGAGAACCCTGTAATCCTCTTCGAGCATGTGCTCCTCTACAACCTGAAGGAGCGCATCCCTGATGAGGAGTACGTGCTATCACTGGAGGAGGCGGAGATGGTCCGCCCCGGGACCCACATCACCATCCTCACATACTCCCGGATGCGGTACCATGTGATGCAGGCGGCGAAGACCCTAGTCAACAAAGGGTACGATCCGGAGGTCATCGACATCAGGTCGCTCAAGCCGTTCGATCTCCACACAATCGGGGAGTCTGTGAAGAAGACTCATCGTGTGCTGATCGTGGAGGAGTGCATGCGGACAGGGGGGATTGGTGCGAGCTTAAGAGCTGCTATCATAGAGAATTTCTGGGACTATTTGGATGCGCCAATTGGATGCCTATCTTCACAGGATGTCCCAACACCCTATGCGGGGACATTAGAAGATTGGACCGTCGTCCAGCCCCCACAGATTGTCGCAGCTGTTGAGCAGCTCTGCCAGTGAAGCAAAAAAAAAAAGGCCTGTGAGAGATGGAATGGAGGCTCAGGTGAGGGTATTGTTTGTAATGTTAGTTTGTTTGATTAAAGGTATTGTTTGTGATTCCTGAATTATGTTCACCTTGTTGTTTTTGTACGTCAGGCAGCTACATATCCAAATAGATAGGTGGTTTGGATTTTCATTGAATTGAGGTATGTTTGATTTTTAAAAATGTGGTTGGAAATACTGAATTTATTTTCATATTAATCCGATGCAATATTTTGTGTGTGGTTCATAGCCATACTTTATTTGCATTGTTGGTCTTCTTAGAAAAACAAGGGCAAGGAAAATGCATATCCATTCCCTTCATTTTGGTGGATCATTTGAATGTTCTGTTTACAGCAGAAAATGAATGGTTGAGATCTCTTCAATCCCAGAAAACAACAAGCCTTCTATGCCTGTTCTCATCCTCTTCACACATATTGAATGAAGTTTTGATGTTCTAATGCCCTTGAAAAGGAAAGCGGTTTAAGTCTTCGTTTCTTTGTTATCTTGTTAATATTGCTCATCTTCTTCTTTTGTTTCCTTCTCGCAGAACATTACTATTGTAGAATCTTTATTGACTTTTAAATGATACATTTTTTTAATTAAATCACCCAACCTGAATCAAATTCATATCCTAATCAAACCCGACTGATTGAGTTTATATTGAGCTTCTAGGGTTTGAGGATTATGTTGGGTTGAATTGACTTTCTCTATATTCTTGTTGAGTTTAGGTTGAACTGCAATTAGTTTAAAGCCTCGTTTGTAAACGAATTTGAGTAGCTTTTAGGTTTGCGAAGCTGTTTTTTTCAAGCCCGTATTCAAAGATAAAAACTGGGGCTAAAAGTTGCACACAAATTTTTGTGAAAAAATATCAAAAACCTGAGTTTATCAAAAGCTGTAGAGAGGCGGTTTCCTGTAAAATCAGTTTTAAACCTAATTTTTGTCGAAAATCAATTTTGTAATTGTGTAATCAAAGACAGCCTAAATTGCACCCAAAATATAACTTGGGTCAAATGATCTGAGCTGATCATAATAAAGTTATCCAATCCCCGATCACGTCCGATCGGATAACAGGACTGAACACAAGGTGGGGGATTAAAAGAGGGGTGCCAATGCAGTGAAGCCTAGATGATAAAGAAAGAACCATCTCTTCTTTTCTTTTCTAAAAGTGAAGGACGGTACAGTAGGAGAGGCACGTGAGGGTGAAGGACACCCATCTATTCATATATTCACTCACATACACAACATACTTGTCTAAACAAATATATATATAGTGAAATTATTATATATATATATATTATAAAGTGCTGAACACCTCTGTTTTTGAATGCTACGGCATTGACAAGATGTATGGCAAGCTTTCCAAATCAGGATGGACTCATTTCAGGGAACACTGATTTAACGTCCCCCCACATTGCCGACGTACACCCCCCTCACTTACTCTTTTTTTTTTTTTTTTTAAACTCTGTATCCAGTCATATCTAGTACTATAAATATCATCGATATTTAACTGTATAGTTTATAAATCAAACTACATAACTTATAAATCAAATTGTATAAAAAATGATATTATACCAAACAATTAAATGTTCAGTTTGATTCATTACAATTCGATTCAAAGACTACATAGTTCGATCCAGATTAGGTCCAGACTTTACTTTTTCATTTTCATTTTATCTTCTGCATTTTGTCGGATATCATGCCATGCACAGCTAACAGCCTAACACTAACACCCACGTGCCTCTCTTTCTCCACCCACCCTCACTGCCTCACATGTTTGAATAAAACCTATATATAACATATGATAAAAGAGAATACACTTATCACAGCATATAAATTCTATGTATCCAATACATTCGAATATGTTATTTTATTTTATTTTAAAAGTATATAACATGTTGAAACTGTAAAAATGAAGGGAGGAATGACTGTGTGTTTTTCATGCGATAAATACAATAATGGAACCAATCATCCAAAACATCAACTGTGTGTTTTGACAGACACACATTCCATGACACATTCATATTATATATTTTATACATAGAAAAACAAAACAACAGCAGTAAAAACAAAGCCAAGCCAAACACAGTGAGAACTGAAAAAAAAAAAAATCGGTAACAGCAACAGCAGAAGCAGCATCAGCAACAACAACAAAAAAAATAAAAATATATTGATGCTTATTAGTTTCAATCTACAGCCGCAAGTCCAGATCAACCTTCTCCTCCTGCACTTCTTTGTGAGCCCCCTTTGTGAAAGGCATCAAACATTGTGGCTCTGCATATGCCGGAACCGACATCGGGTCCCTGCCGAAGTTCTTGTACCAATCACCCCTTCCGGTGAACCGCTGATGGGGGTGGAACCGAGCGGTCCCGGTCGAGCCCAGGCTCTCGAGCTGATGAGCCTGGCAAGCATGAGAGGCGATGGCGAACGGCCCATGAACGGAGGCAGCGGCGGTGCCATCATCTTCTGTCGATGCGAGGTTCAAATGCACGTTCCACCCGACGCTCCTCTCCTTCTTGTGCGCGTTCTGGTGGCCGCCGAGTGCCTGGGATTTCAGGAACTTCTTGCTGCAGAAGAGACATGAGAAGAGCCTGACTTCCCTCCGCATGTCAGAGGGAGAGCGGCGGGTTGCGTCGGGTTGGGACGGGACGGGCGAGCTCAGGCTGAGAGAGAGATCTAAAGACGACGGAGCGGGAACGCGTTCCATATCTTTATCACTGCTTTAGGCTAGCAAGAAATCATAGTGAATGTTGAGTTGCTCCATCTGTGCATGCATGATTATCAGAACATATGAAGGGGAAGAAGAACAAAGAAGATTAATATTTACCTTGCTATTCTGGGGTTCTTACCATATTTCAGTGCTTCCCCAAAGTACCTGCCTGCCTTTTTATATGCTCATCAGGAAAACAATGTCAGGCACACACACAGAACACAAAGA
Source organism: Acorus calamus (assembly GCA_030737845.1). Classification (NCBI taxonomy): domain Eukaryota; kingdom Viridiplantae; phylum Streptophyta; class Magnoliopsida; order Acorales; family Acoraceae; genus Acorus; species Acorus calamus. The sequence goes on along the minus strand of CM060866.1, from coordinate 7,904,757 downwards.
AACACACATTTGACACTGGAGCAGCAATTTTTATAAACTAAAGCAACAGACACAAGAAACAAAGGATACTATCATGACTAGACAAGAGAACTTGAGAGTCAATTCAAGCATTCAGAGCACCTATTCAGAAACTACTATAATAAAATAAAGGTGCTAAAGATGGATCATATACAAATAGAGCAATGGATAGGTTGAGTGTGACAGAAATACCTGTATCAACAGACCCAACCCAATGGAAACTGTCCTGAATAAAGCTTTAGTTCATGTCATTCCTGTTATGGAATTCGTCGTTGTCGCACAAGTCCAATTTAGAAGGCATAAAGCGACGAAGGGCATGACATGACACTACAAGCATCCTCATGCATAGTTCTCACAGTGCATATCAATGATCCTTCTGTAGTATGTTCCATGGGGAAATAATTCTGCTGTACAAATAAAAATTCTGTAGAAGTAGCAGAAGACCTTCAAATCATGGAAATGGTTATGCGGCTCATCAACATTGATTTCGACAAATCATATGTACAGCACACAGACACAAAATTGATCACGACAAAAATCCATAGTGATGAACTGGGTCTGACCTGACATTACCTTATTAAGCTCATAAACAAATTCAGTTCTCTTCGAATTCAAACTCCTTAGAAGATAATAAAATGAAAAACAATTATCAAAGTGGGAAAACGCTAACTGCTAATGAATCTTTCCAGGTTTGTGGTTCAAAGATTTGTTCACAGAAAGAAGATGAAAGACATTCAGCAAGTTGAAATTCAGTCAGCCAACTCTTTTGTCCAGATGTGTCAGGTATTTTTCACATGTACAACATGCCATTTTACTTGGTAATGGATAAAGTGAGAATTCACAAGTCACAATAATAATTATCTAAACATGGCTAGGAACAAAACCAATTGCAATTCCACTTCACAAGGGATCATTCAGTAGCAAATTGATCATCATAAGAACGCCAATGCAGTAGAAAACAATGCACTATCACAGTATTTATCAATTTCGCAGGGGAGTATGCGATTTACATGTGTATGTATCTCAGTGATCATGGTTACTTTGCATTCATTTTATTGTCCCCCCTCTTCTGATTCATGGCTTCATATCTATTATAATAAATAAACTGTTAATGCTCATCATTTCTCCTTTTTGTGACATTCTAGCAAATCAACAAGTTGGTAATTCAATGGTCGGTAGAAACCCATTTGAGTCAGCAAGTGGTAGAAGAAATAAAAGATAAAGAGTGAGTGAAACAAAGGTACAAGAACAATACAGAAAAGATCAACTAAAACTTACTGTTATCTCACAAGTGGTCAAGATGAAGATCTACAGGAATACATGATTTACATATCTTGAAGGACTTATACTCTGTTCAAGATTAGGCATTTCATACTCTCATTATTTACATTTTGTAAACATGTGATGTACGAAAAGTGTTTGACGCCTTCCTGCCACCAGCAGTGACACTGGAATCTTGAGTGGGGCAATCTCTTGCCCAGTGTCCGCCCTTACCACACTTGTAACACGAACCCCCAGAAGCGGCCCTTTCCCCACCATCAATAGGAGATTCAAATGATGATTTGGGGCAGTCCCGTGCCCAGTGCCCTCCCTGCCCACATTTGAAACATGAAGATCCAACAGATGCGTTGAAACCCTGAGAGGTGCTTGCAGGTTGACTGCCTGTTGGGGTTTGCTCATTGCACCATTTGAAGAATCCACAAGACCCTCTTCCCTAAACAGTAAAGAAAGACGTTTTGGGTTAACAAGTAATGTTGATGACAATGCTGCATACATATCGTGAAGAAAGCCAATTCATTTTCCTTGAGAAGCATATTAATTATGAGATATGACTTGAATACAGAGCTCCTCCCACATTCACAATTTCATTAGTAGCTCAGGGCTATCAGGAACAACTTTTGAATCTTTAAACGGGATGGTGGTTAAGAAATTAGTCATGCATTCTCGATTATACGTGATGGCTACATCACCACAGATGCACATATAATCATGATCATAAAGCTTGCGAACCAGTATGTCAAGGAAATGTCATGAAGCAAGAGTGTGGATGCCACGCATTACTATTCCCATTTTCCTTGAAGATGTTCTTCTCTACTGGATGACAATCATAAATAAAGTCAAATAGAATCAGAGCATTAGACAGCTGCTTTCATTGAAATTTGGATAATTTTTTAGTTGTGGTCTGCTACTGAATGTTAGGAGATTTCTGAAATCTTCTAACTTATTCTAGCAAATGAAATTCACTATGCAAAAGTGACCAGAATTGAGTCCAAAGCATGGTATCTTAACATCAACTTTAATTTCTTAGAATTTTGAGATTTTCCTGTTTCAAATTTATAGAGACCTTTAGGCAAGAAGTAAAGCTCAATTCATGAGATCCATTTATCAAGGTCACTAAGTGCTCCAGTCTTGAGCCCTGTTCAACACTGGCAGGGCACTGATTTCATGTCTATGCAAAGTGTGACATTTTGGTCAGGGAAAATAACTCTTAGATCCTGTTCTGTTGCTCGCATAGTAGAGGATATCTCTTTGTTTACAAGATCCTAAGAATTCACATTGATAACAGTACTCAAGATTACAATATCAAGTTGCAACCTGCAAGCCTTTTCTCCCAACATTAGGAAAAAGGGGTAAATTTACAGTTATCCTTTACCACAATTGTCCACAAAACACCCTCCAAGGCAATCATATTTAACAAACAGGATAATAGACAACCTTCAACAATGTGATGAAAGGGTTAATTATAGGATGGTGGCAAACGCGAGCCCTAAACATTAGCTTTCAACTTCAATCAAATTATTATCATTTATTAGTAATTCTACATATAGCCAGGGAGTCAAGCATTTCACAAACATAGCATCCAACACAATTTAAATAACTTTTTTTTTAACGAAAAGATTAGAAACCAATACCTCTAAATGCAAGTCAAGCTGAAAACAGTGTAATCAACCAAATAGAAGGACCAACTTCACAGAGAGGATAAATCACTCAGAGTTACCTGTTCATTCGGGCAGCGGTAAAACTTCTGTCCTATGTTCTTCCCCGTCTTGGCACTCAACACCAAGCAAACACCAGCCCCGCACGGGCAAACCATCCCCGGAGAATCATCATTCAAACGCCCCATGCCGCCACCTCCGGCAACAAACACACCTCCTCCTCCTCTTCCTCCGGACGGATCATCACACCATTCAAAAAAGCCACAACCTCCATTTTCCTAAGTACACCCAAGTAAACAAACATGCCAATGATGAAGTTGTCATTACAACAGCCCATGATGGGTGATTTTTTTTCTTTTGGGAAATGTCAGGAATACCATTCCGTCATTCCTGCAGTCATTTTTGTGGTCCCAATGTGTCTTGATTTTTTATTTATTGAAGGTATATATTGTCTAATGAAATACATACCTCCAATGAAAAATGAAATATAATCTCGAATGAATTGAATATATACTTGTTTGCATTTTCACTAATAGAGTATATACTCGCCTAACCTATTATATACTCGATTAAAGAAATCATATACTAAGTTCATTTTCCCTTTTCTTTACCTGGCGGAGCGGGCAGCGGTAGAATCGGCGGCCGGGGTTCTTGGCCGTGTTGGAGGTGAACACGAGGCACGGCCCCGCCCCGCACGTGCACTCTTTCTCCGCCACCGCCGCCGTGTCTCCTCCTCCGGATGCCGCCTGAGGGCAGTCCCTCGACCAGTGCCCCGATCCGCCGCACCTGAAACACCGATCGTCTCCTCCTCCGGCGCCGTCTCCGACGGCAGTGGAGGCCTGATGCCTCGGTCTCTTGTGGCCGATCTGCTGGTCTTTATGGAGGAGGTTCTGATTCTGCCAGAGAGAGCTGTTGCTGCCCCTCAGAGCCGCCATGTACGGCCCTTCCTCCTTTGCCTCTCTCACTCCGCCGGATCCTCCTCCACCACCTCCTCCTCCTTCACCGCCAGTGGAGATGATCGTACGGCGCCGGCGCTTGGTCTCCGCCGCGGCCCTCGCTTCCGCCGCCTCCACCAGAGAGAGGAAACCCTCGTCGTCGTCGTCCCCCGCCGCCGCCATCTCTCACTTTTCTTTGGAGCTCTCCCTCTCTGATTCAAGTTTTCGGGAAAGCAAAAATTTTTGGGAGGGCTTTTTTTTGGGATTGTTTGAATGGGCCGAATCAGCGATTCTTGGGCCTGTGCTACTTATCGTTTGGAGCCCATCATAAAAACCGAACCCAAACTACTGTCACCTCACGTTAACACGACTGTTACACTGTTTTTATTCTAAATTAAAAAAAATATCAAAATTATATTTACTTTAGTAAGATATATATTTTGATAAATTTTTTTACATTTTTTATAAATATATTCATGCAATTCGTTGGAGTATATGTTTCATTTTTTATCTTCCAAATCAAATTAGAAAACCCCAATTTGATACATTGTATTCTTCTTTTTGGGGGCCATTGCTTGAAGCTACATTAAAAAGGTCAGGGTAACTAGAATTTTTTTCTATAGAGAAAAGGGGATAAAAGAGAGCACAAAGATAGAAAATAGGAGAGATCAAAGATGGCCAGACATCAATCAGACAAGAAAAAACAAACATGGGCAGGTGAGAGGGGTCACACTTTGCATTCCAAATCATATAAAAAACAATTTCTTGATCGCAACATGACTCACACATTGTAGGGCATCTCCCTAAAGATTCTTCCCTCAGAAAAACAAAACAACAAAGAAACAATAAACGACGTAAATCATCCATAATTGGCTCATAAAACACACACACACACATTTTCCTTTTCAAGGGCTGCACAACCTTCAGGAAGAGATAACACAGCCATGCAGGAGCTATGCCATTTGACCTGCCAATAGCTGATTTATTCCACCTGTCTGGTCCTTTTGGATGACCAACATATGGGTCACCTCTCCCACTGTGGTTTTGACACCTAAAAACATACACATTCTCGGGGTTTGAACATGTAACTCAGTGGTTGACAAGATAAAAGATTTTAAAACTAATTGTAATTGATTTGAGTCCCAACAGTTACCTATAAAAAACAAAAAATATATTTATCATAATACAATAATGCCCCCCACATTAATTTATAGCACATGTTTCCATCATAGTGACAAACGATATTTTGGTCATGAGGAAATCTCACGTTGCAATTATTAATTGATATCCTATTATTGGAGCATAAGATATAAAACGTAACATTGAAAGAGTCCACATTTCTTGATGGGAAATTTTAACTAGAGAGGGAAAAGAACCTCTCACACAATTCATATGGATAGATGAATTTGGATCATTGATAGAGTGAGACACCAAATGGTGGGGGTATTGAAATGAAAAATTTGGGCCAGCCCGGTCCCAGAAGTTCTCATTTTTATCTGTTCCAGGTAATAATTAAGGTTGAGTGTACATCTTCAGTTTTCCATTCTGGTTGTCATTGCAGATTTGAAGTGTGTGAAGTGGAAATATTAATTGTATTGGAACCATCATTATTGTCTCTTGAGGAGAGGTCTAATAGAATTGAAGTACTTAATCATCATGCATGTCCAGTCAATCAGATAATACATATTATATATTGATCTAACTAGTCAAGATGAGTTTTCATCTTTTATAAAATATGGATCCACTTAGATAAAGCCCCAAATTCTTTGAATGGATCAACCATATAATGAAATTGGTGAGGCTCAAAACAATAACCAAGGATATTTAATACATGCTTTTGTGAAGTCAAAAGGTCATTAGAGAATCTATATGAAGAAACTCCTCAAATTTTGGACTCACAAACAATAACACATGTTAATTACTTCATCTAATTTCATTTTATTCAATCTTGTTGGGGAATGGTGGTTCAATAATTAGAGCACTACCACCACTTGCATGCAATGCAACACATTATTGGATACCTAGCTATGTCATGAGTTTTTTTTTTCAATTATAAAGTTAGGTCTAAGAGGCTCATTTTTTTGCTTGTTAAAGTTCTAGATAACATCTATATATATATATATACACACTTGCTAAAGTCAACGTGAAGTGGGTCTCATTCATCAAGAGGGGCAACAAGCTGTGGTTTATCCTTCAAAACACATTATACATTATATAATGATGTTGTACAAGCACTCCATAGTCCATATGCTCATCTGAGATGTTCTATCAGAATTGGCTTTGGATGGAGAAGATATATAATTGGCTCAGAAACTGGTCGGTCATCCATACATCACAGACTCAGCTGATGGAAGGTTTGGAGTCAATTATCAGTGGCTCTAAACCTAATTTGGACTTGTTATTTGAAATATATATGTAGAGAGAGAGATATTAGGGCTGCCTGTTATTTTATCAGGGCTGCCTGTTATATATACATGAGACATGCATGACAATTAACTTAATTAACCAATGATTTTGTTGCATGCATCTCAGCCACCAATGGCGTGATCAGTATATATCTTATATCTATATTACTATATAAAAGTCTCTTAAACCAAAAACCTGCCGATTGATCTTTTTACCCCTGTCAATTCATTCAATCCCATTACAGCTCATTCACACCACTTTAATGACAACCATTTTTCCATTTTAACCCTACATTTCTATTCAATTACATGAAAATCCATTTATATCATTTTAATCTCATTCATAGATATTATAATACGTATATTTCATCACATAACATATTTATTAACTTATGATTAAATTTAGTTATCATAATTAGGATACCCCTACATTTCTATTCAATCCCACAAAAATCTATTTACAAAATTTTAATCTCATTTATAGTTTATTCTAATACATACATTTCATCATATAACATATTGATTAACTTCTAATTAAATTTGGTTATCATAATATTATTAGGATAAGAGAATATTTGAAAGGATAATTCATAATATAATTCGCACAAAAAAAATTCCCGTTTAGTCTCGTGTGAACTCAAGAATAAATTTATTCCAATACATACAATTCTTTTTTTTTTTTTGATATCGGAGGGATCCCCTGTGGCTGGCCTTATGATCGAGCTGGGCAATAAATACATTTCATCATATCTTTTATATATATATATGATAAAATCATGTTAATAATTTACATAAATTATATGTATTTAAAAATTCTATTCATTCCCATGACTATCCATTCATATCATTGTCATCTCATTCATAAATTATTCCACCACACACATTTCATCATACTTATATGATGACTAATATAAATATATCATAAAATGATATTAGTAATTTACATCAATTATGATAAAATTATATTAATATATTTATTAACTTATAATTAAATTTCAATATCATAATATCACAAGGATAAAGGAATGCTTATAAAATGAAAGTGTTTTGAATATTTTAATATATGCCGACTAAAATTATATTAATATATTTATTAATTAATAATTATATTTGAATATTATAATATTATGAGGATATAAGGGGATATCCAATGTTATAATATATTTTATACTCTATTTTAATTATTAAATCTATGTTATAACATGTCTATGAAAAATTTTCAAAATAAAACATATGAGTCATTGCCTATTCTTTTAATAAACATATGTTACATAATGTATTCAAATTTAAAGCTTAACATATGATGCATGGCATTTGTATTAAATTATTTTACACTTAAATTTTTATTAAGTATTACACATTTTAGTGTTTGCAATTATAGGGAATGATATTTATTGGCATACAATCCCTTATTTATTTCCAATGACATTTAATGCCATTTATTATGTACATACACGTGTTTTAAAACCACTACTTATATACACAAAGCAAAAGCAAAAGCAAAACCATTATATTTTGACAACGAAATTTCATATATATATATATGGTTTTCAATAGACCACCCTTCAACTTCCCCCTCACAAACTGTTACCCTCATATTCATCCCCTCTCCACTCAATCCCCTCATCATTCATCCCCTCTCCATTCAATCCTCTTATCATCTTGGAGAGATGCCGGCTGATGCTCTTCCACAAACTGTCACATTTATTCACGCGCCATTGAATACTCATTCATTCCCATCCTCATTCTTTTGGATAAATGGATCTATCATCTTTTTTTTTTCTCTCTCTCTCAAATTTTTTTCTGATCTTAGGAAGGTGGGTTGCTCTTTGGTGTATATGATGCTTAATTTGGTTGGTATTTATTCATAGATCTTTTGCAATATAATTTCATTATGATATTTTCATCGTCATAATAGAGTACTAAATTTTTTTATCTGATTTAATCATCAGAATATTATGATGTCCGAATTTAATTAACTGTTTGAGTCAGAGAATAAGATATATGAGTCATGTTGATTGGATTTTTTCTTCTTTCAAGGGGTTATTTGATTGTTGAATAATTTGGCATATATAAATTAATAATTTATCATGAGTTCATTATTTATTGCTCATTTGAAAAGTTTTGGCTTGTGAACTTTTTATGCATCGGAACGTGAAGGTGGTGTTCATCTTTTTTTTTATATTTTATACAGGTATGTTTTTTTACATTGTTTGATTACTCAATTGTTTAATTTTTTTTCCTATCATTTATTTGGAATTTGAAATTTTGTGATTTATTCATTTAAAAATCTCAGTTTTCCTTTCAAAGAGGCACTTGTTGAGCTTAACACATCTTTAGGTGGCCTATATCACGATCTTAAATATTTAAACGATTGATTCTAGGGATGGATTAGTTGTTTTTCCAGGTAGGCCTTTTTTTTTGGGCAGATTTGGGGTTCATGTAATGATGAGATCTTTAGATGTTTTGATAAATGAATTTTCCTATCAGAAATTTTTTTTCTCAATTTAGCTCTTCATGATACAGTCATACAGGATGTGTAGCCGCGTCTTCACAAATTTTTATCTTGTGATCTGAAAATAGTTTTTTTTTCTTCTGAATTTATTGTGATTGAATTATATAGATTTTAGCATCTATATAAAAGATACGATGATATCTATTTAATGTTTAGTTAATGTTCATATGAATTTATTCATCTTTAGTTATTTTTTTTCCATTTGCATGGTAACATAGAAAACTTGATTTTTTTTTAAAATTTATTATGATTGAATTCTATACATTTTAGGATTTGTATAAAAGATACAATGACATCTATTTAAAATTTAGTTAATTTTCAATATGAATTTATCCATCTTTATTTTATTTCATTTGCATGGTACATAGAAACTTTCATGTTATTTATATCTAAAAATCCCCAAATAATTAAATCCGTAGATTTTAGGATATGTGTAAGTGATGTGATCATATCTCTTTAAATTTTTAAAGTTCTTATAATGAATTCATCCGTATTATCAATATTTCTTATTTTCATTTGCATAATTCCAAAATAGTTTTACGTTAAATATTTATATTACTTTGATTTGATTTTATAACCCTCCCTTATCATGATAATATTCTGATATCCCTGCTTGATTATAAGATCAAAAAATTAATCTAATGAAAGTTGGCATATATAAAATAATCATATACATGTATTTATATAAATTTATTTTAATGTATGAACAGCTATATGTAGCATTAAAATATCTTGAATAAAATTTATTTTAATTATATTATCATGATATTACATTTATCATATTTTAAGAATCCAATATATAAGGGTTAAATTTAGAATAAGACAATATTACAGTTATCATATTTTAATATCCAATATGTAAGGGTTAATATTAGAATATGATTGGATTTTAGTCTATTTAAAATATGAATATGATTTATTTATTAGCTTCTTTTGAATATCATTTTACACGCATATTTTCCTTATCAAAATAGAGAGAGATTATTTTTTTCTTATAGAGAGTTATATCTTGGATTTGAGTATAATAATAATGATTCGGTCAATGTAACACTCTGTTGGTGTATGTAAATATGTTTACTCCTTTGATTTTATAAGCATTCCCTTATTATGATAATAATATGATCAGGGTTTATTTTCAGGTCCAAAAACATTTTATCCTAATTAATCTTGGTACATATAAAAATATTCTTATACATATGATTTATAAAAATTTATTTTAGTGTATTATCATGTTTTTTAATCGTGCGCTATTCAAAACGAAAAACTATAGTTTACTCCGATGTTTTTCAATCATGTTTTTTTTCTATAGATAATACATCTCTATGGAAAGTGTCATCCACGTTAGTCAGGATCTATTACTAAATTAAATAGAAACTATACATACTTAATGAATCACGCCATTCAACATTATATATCTACATCTAAACAATCACCTAGAAGAAGCATCAGTTTAATGGGGAATTCATTTATCTTGCCGTTCTGCACATACAAACATGAGCTCTACCCCTTCTATCAAACTTCCTCGTGAATTCCTTCGTTAAAGATTACTCTGCATGCTGGAATACAAGTTACATTTATCCTGTAAAGTTGATAGTAGGCTTACTCTATATATTTGTGGGAGATGACTAGAATGAATAAAAGTGGCCTACACATTATTATTTCTTTCAAATGTGTAATGTTCCTCCTATAAAATAAAATATTCAAATATGGATCATCTTATCTGATCCTTAAAATAATAATAATCATAGAATGGGCACGGATGCACGGTTTTACAAAAGAATGGCTGGTTTATTTGAGCCTTCAAGTAGATCAAATCTATCATAAATGAACATGTTTTCCTACTTTTAATAGAATATATATATATTGTTTAACTAGATGAAAGTTTAACTGTCCTTGTATTACCACACTCACAGCTGGTTAAATGACACCCATTAAAGAAGATCATTCGTAGATTAGTTATTGGTTAAAGAAATTAGTATTACAAATTCAAAGTTCATTGGCTGCCACAGAAAAAAATATATACATGTAAAACTTTGTGAAAAGCAATATATGACATGCTTATAGATACCTCACAATAATCCAGGAGAGAAACAAAATATATGTCATATATCACATAATGCATCCATATGTAATTATTTTTCATTTCTTAAGGATATTTAAGGTACTATAACAAAATATATTGCAGCCGTACAACAAACTAAATATAAGGTATGCATGATATATTTTTACGTAGATATGATGAAATGATACTTAATCTATCAAACTTTATTATGTGATTTGGATAAATGAAAAAAAAATTGTTTAGATTGTTATTGGACAGATAAGTTTTTTTTTTTTTTTACAATTTATTTATCTTTTTATGACACAAATATCAATTGTTCATTGCTTGAATTATTTCAGTAACTCAGTATTGTGTCATTTATCATCAATAAAATATTTGTAAAAGGAGCACAAATATGTAAGGTCGAATTTGTCGAGTCAACATTGAGGTATTTAATTATCTTTTAAAAAATTAATGATGTGAGTTATCTCAAAGTGATGCATTATCAAACTTTTTAAATTTTGATTGAGTAATGCTTTAATTATATATCCAATTGATTTGATTTTCTTATTTTTCATACATTAGTTAAAAAAAATATTAATATGTCCATTGTCTTCTACTTTCTTTTTACAAGAATGACCTTATAGACTAGGTTTCTCAGCTAACAACTGTATTTTTTTTTCTTTTTGTGTCTCATGTTTTTCTTTTTCTTTTTTTGGATGGTAGAACATTGTAATATTTTAAATGTTGCATGAGGATTTTTAACTTATTAGAACATTTTAAAATCTTGTATAATTTCTTGCATGAGAATATGAATTTTGTTTTTTTTATATAATTTTCTTTTTGTTACATTACATATATGACATTATTATATGAAAAAAAATATGAGTACCAATAATTTTAAGAATAATTTTATTATCCTTAAATAGATATTTGACATGAATTGCTTTGAAGACAATTAATAGGGACAAGATTAATAGAGTATATGAATAAGTATGCCGGATGATTAATTAAGAAAAACATCACATCTCCACATAATAAATTAAAATCATGTTTGTTTATGGAGCATTCATGAACAATTATATGACAAAAAGTTTTTTTTTTCATGTTTAACACCATTATTTTCATCATTTGATTGGGTAAATTTTAGACATTAGAATCCTTAAATTTGAAGCAAATATTATGAAATTGTTATTGTAACTAAATTTTTTTATATTAATATTAATCAAAACATATATTACATTTTGTTTATGTGCATTTGCACATACACAACAACTAGTATTAAGAAAAATGCGATAAATTATACATTCAATTCATTTGAACATGTCATATTTTAATTTTTTGTTTTAAAATATATTAATTCTTCATTGGAAGTATATACTTAAAACATTCAAAACGTACTCCGATAACCAGGGGCGGATCCATGACAATATTTTGGGGTGGGCTACATAGCCTATATTAAATATTTATATGGAAGTTTTTTGTTCTTATATTTGATAGCATATATTAAATATTTATATGAATATTTTTGTTCTTATATCTGATATATGTAACTATTTATATATCAAATTTGTGATATTCAAAAGACATAAACATGTGAAGAAAAGAAAAGAAAAAAATATAATTAAAATTGAGTACTTTGATTTTGTAAAAATAAAAATGAGATATAAACTCATCATACACGGTATATCAATAAATTTTACAATTGAAATAACCAACATGTATTCATAAAAATAGGAAGAGTTGTTGCTAGAAAAATAAGAAGAGTTGTTTTATGGATATTAAATTATTGGATATAAATATTTATTTATTGTTTCATTGACATTAAATTAATAATATTTGAATTTTAAATTTTAGACTTGTTAAAATTTATCATAAGATTGAGGCTGTGTTTGGTTGTACGATTGCAAAACTGATTTTAGATAAAACTGGGTTTAAAATTGATTTTGCAGGAAGCTGTCTATTAATAGCTTCTGAAAAACTCAAGTTTTGGACACTTTTTCACAAAAATCTGTTGTAACTTTTGGCCCCAATTTTTTTTGTTTGAAAATGAGTTTGGGAAAAGAAGCTTCCTGCAAATCCAAAACCGTCCAACCTGTTTTCAAAGAGTTTTATTTGGTTTGTTAGGTTGGGATCTAGTTTGTTGTGATAACATTTGATTTGCTATTAATTTGTTAGGTTAATATCTAGTTTGTTATGAATATATTTTATGTATAAAATGTAATTTATATAATATAAAATATAAATATTATAATATATATCATCAAGTAATAATTAAAAAAAATACAAAATCTGTAGCTCGGCCAGCCAACTCATACGTCCGCCCCTGCCGATAACAAAGGTGATTGCTAGCTGGAATGTCAACTTTAGTAATTAGTATAACATTTTCCTATTCAAAATCCATGTGAAGAAATGTCATATCATAGAGGGTGAGAAACTACATTCAGGGGAACTCTATCTACAAAGTGGATCCATTTTTACATACACAAACATGGAATATATAATGTTGACTGGAAATTCAAGCTTTACAGGTGGACTTGATTCATTAATCGAAATTGTGGATAACGAAGAAACCCACGATTATGGGATGACATGAACTGTCTTCATAGATTTTTGTCTAATGTGCGACTTTTCTTCTTCTCATGTTATGTCAAGTAAAGCTACATAAAAATCAATACACACTTGATACCACTAATGTTAGGAGTTATTTTTTGAGTTCAATGACAATGCTTCACGTACCTGTGATCTATGACCCGATTATCGGAGGTCCATGACTCGAATGACCCACGATTAGTAAATCTGGCCTGACAACCGATTCATATCCGACAACGAGCATATTTCAAATTAGAATCTGGGACCAAATCTCAATTATATATATTTGATTTGTGGCTATTATTTACTAATTCTCCAAATCCCACAAATATATATCAAACCCTCTCGGATCAAGAATCTCCCCCATCCATTCAATCGGTGAGTCCCCTCATCTTCAATAGCTCTATAAATAGAAAACCAATTCTCCCTATTGAGATACATGAAAAGTTTTTATTTTTCTACAACACAACCCTAAAATTTCATTGGCTGACAGAGAGTCGATCTTCTGCAGGTCACCCCCACCCCATTTTCACGACTCTTGAGGTATCAGCGGTAACTTAGCTAGTAGAACCAATCAGAGGATAACGGAGTGGATGATTTTACAACCCAAACCTGGTTGGTCATTTTTTTTGTCTCTCCACTGATCTAATCCAAAATAAATTCAAAAGTATTCTTCTTTTTTCTTTATCATATTGTCTTATTTTCTTTGGTTGCGTGCATGCATGAATTAAGACCATTGGTTTTGGAACATTTTAAGTTAGGTTGCAAAATCCATCTTGTGTGCCTTAGAGTATGAACACAAATCTCCAGCCTTTTTGTTTACTTAATGTCGTCAATTGCCTAACGTGACAAATCACTATCATGTGGAACCAATGTAGATATGTATATAGATGCATGCATTGCTGTGACTTGTCTTAATTAGTGCATCTCACGTATCTTCCCCTTCTCCATCAACTCCTCTTTCTTTTTTAACATGTGGAACCAAGTAGATATATAGATGCATAAATGACTCTTAACTTGTCTTAGTGCATCTCATGAGTCTTCCCTCCTCTAACCTTTTCTTTCTTTTTCCTCATGTGGAACAATGTGGAAATATAGATGCATGCAATGCCTTGACTAGTCTTAGTGCACATATTCCATTAATTATTGGGCAATTTGTATAAATAACATCATTGGAATGAATATTTATAGAATATTAGCAAAAAGTAGCACTGGACCCGGTCAATTTTTTATTTTTTATTATACTGGAGGCGCTGTATGTATATGGCGCCTCCTTTGTTTTGTTTTTTTTAACACTGGATGTCGACTCCTTTTGTTTTAAGTTGGGATCACTTTTTCTTCTTTGATTAAATATAGATTTTTCATATTAAATTTTAATGGCTAGAATTTTATTTTTAAGTTGAGAAAAAAGAAAATTATGGAAGATTTGATATAAAAAAATATCAACCATTGATATTTAATGAAAGAAGAAGTGATTACAACTGAAAACAAAAGAGGCGCCATATATGACGCCTCCAGTGTTAAAAAAAAAAGATGATGCCTCTTTAAAAAAAAAAGAAAAAAAAAGGAGGCGCCATACAATGTTCTAAAAAGCGCTAGGCGCTAGTCGGGCCGTTGGGGAGGGACTAGGGATTAATCAGCTAGTCGGGGGATTAAGCAGGGATTAATCGGATGCTTTATAAATGATAAAAACAACATATGTCCACATATTTAATAATTTTAAAAAATAAAATAAATACTTAAAATAATGATGACAATGAAATAAACACTATTTTATACATAACTAAACATTTTGTAGTGACATAAGTACATAACACTAAAAAATCTAATACAAAGTGCAACTGAATAATGGATAACAGTTCATAGAATTCACTCAATTCAGTTACAATATGTAATTATTCATCAAACAAAAGACATTTTATCATGAAAATTAAAACATATTCAAGCATGCAAAACTAGGATCTCCACATTATGATTGCAAAACCTCCAAGTTCCAATGAAGCTAAACAACTGCAATGACATAATGGTTTCCCTAATATTTAATAAACTCAAAATCATATAAACCAACAAAAGGTGAAGAGGATTCTTAAATCACAAATTGGCTTAATGAAGCTTCTTTGATCACAGTCTACCTGAGATAAACAAGAGATATTGTAAATAAAAAGAATGCCATCAATGATTCTTTCTACAGGGAAGACAAGCTAAGCCACAATTTCCCAATTCAACAATAAACAATGTTATGGATGGCGTAATCCAAGAAACTCAGATAAGTGTACACCAAACTATATGACATACAAGGGGTTTTTCAAATCATCCGTTTGACCCCATAATTCCTGTTTTGTGCAAGTCATCTACAAATACAAATTTTTGTAACAAATTAAAGGGTACCCACGGAGAGCTTTCGCCGGAGAGAGGAGTTGTCGCCGCCTCGTCGTTCGCCGTCAGAGGGTGCAAGTGGTTGCCGTCGGAGGGAGGTGGAGGTGCAAGTGGTTGATTTAGGGTTTTTGATCTTTCAACTTTTATTTTGATGGGGTGAAATGAAAAGGAGGATGAAGTGAAATAGGGGTGGGCCATGAGTTTAATCGGGTATGCTGTGAAGTGGGTTGAATATGCTGTGAAATGGGCCGATTCGGCCCGCCTAGGCGGCCGATTAAGGGATGGCCGCTTAGTGGGCCGATTACCCCTTAATCGACGCGGTAGGTAGCCGATTCCGCCTAGGCGGGCGCTTAATCCCCGCCTAGACCCGTTTTTTAGAACACTGGCGCCATATATATATGGCGCCTCGAGTGTTAAAAAAAAAGGTCAGCATTGACCGGTGCCATTTTTTACAAATATTCAATTTTCAATGCTGTTTTTGTTAATATTGTGCTATTTATGCTAATTACCCTTAATTATTCTCCTCTCACTCACTATAAAAATATGACTTTTTGGAAGGACAATTTTCTTTGTTAAAAGTCTCCATTTCGTTGGTAAAGTTTTTTAGCAAGGAAATACTTGCTTGATAAATTCATTGCAGATTAGCCGACTCTAAATGTTTTTAGCAAATAAATCTCTTTCTTTGTTAAAAAATTACTTTTACGCTGTTAAAAATGCACAATTACCGACAAATTATTTCCTAGATAAATGTTCATATTTTTACAGATGACAAGCCTCACATGCTATTAATACCTAATAATTTTTTCGGTGGAAAAGTTTTTTAAAACTTTACGTATTAGAATGAATTAGTAAATTATCCAAAACTGTTCATATACACCTCATTTAAGAAAAAATACATCCTAAAAAAAATCTACTACAAAACATGCTCTCGTCATTACATATATTCTAAAAAAAAAAATCCATAGATTATGATATATATATATATATATATATATATAGTCGAATGATAATATGCGGCGGGCCGCACGGTGCGGGCGCGACGTCGTTCGTCCGATCGCGGGTTCATCGCATCCAACGGTCGATGTGAATCGCACCCGACCCGTCCGATGCGATGGATCCGTGATCGACGGCCCGTGGTCGATGCCGCACGGTGCGGCCGACCGCACGATATCGCTCCTCTATATATATATATATATATATATATATATATATATATATATATATATATATATATATATATATATATATATACCCGAGTGATAGCGTGCGATGGACCGCACGGTGCGGATCCGACGTGCGACGGCCGATCGTGGGTCTATCACATCCAACGGTCGTTGTGAATCGCACCCGACCGTCTGATGTGATGGACCCGTGATCGACACCGCACGCCGCACCTAATCACTCATATATATATATATATATATATATATATATATATATATATATATATATATTATATATATATATATATAGTCGAGTGATTCAGTGCGGGAATGCGGTCGTGCGGGAAACGACGTCGATCGTTCGATCGCGGGTCCATCGCATCCAACGGTCGAGATGAATCGCCCCCGACCGTCCGATGCGATGGACCCGTGACTGACGGCCCGTGATCGCTTCCCGCACGACCGCATTCCTGCACCGAATCACTTCCCTATATATATATATATATATATATATATATATATATATATATATATATATATATATATACGCGACCGATGAGGTGCGGTCGTGCGGTCGCGGTCGTGGGCCGTTCGATCGCGGGTCCATCGCATCCAACGGTCGACGTGATTCGCACCCGACCGTCCGATGCGATGGACCCGTGATCGACGGCCCGTGATCGCGGACGCACCGACCGCACGACCGCACGTAATCACTTCCCTATATATATATATATATATATATATATATATATATATATATATATATATATATATATATGCGCGATGAGGTGCGGCGGCCGCACAGTGCGGCAGCCGTCCGATCGCGGGTCCATCGCATCCAACGGTCGACGTGGATCGCACCCGACCGTCCGATGCGATGGACCCGTGATCGACGCCGCACCGTGCGGCCGCCG
Source organism: Acorus calamus (assembly GCA_030737845.1). Lineage (NCBI taxonomy): Eukaryota > Viridiplantae > Streptophyta > Magnoliopsida > Acorales > Acoraceae > Acorus > Acorus calamus. The sequence goes on along the minus strand of CM060866.1, from coordinate 7,886,862 downwards.
CATGTAATCGGCCCTATATATATATATATATATATATATATATATATATAAGGAGCCGATTAGGTGCGGTTTACGGTCGGTGCGGTGCGCGATCACGGGCCGTCGATCACGGGTCCATCGCATCGGACGGTCGGGTGCGATTCACGTCGACCGTTGGATGCGATGGACCCGCGATCGGACGATCCACGTCGTAAACCGCACCGACCGCATACCGCACGTAATCGCGACCATATATATATATATATATATATATATATATATATATATATATATATATATATATAAATGATTGCGTGCGGCGAACGGCAGGTGCGGCCGCGACGTGGGTGCGCCGCACGCAATCACGTCCCTATATATATATATATATATATATATATATATATATATATATATATATATATATATATATTTCCGATAATATGCGGTCGGTGCGGTCGTGTGGATCCGACGTGCGTCGTCCGATCGCGGGTCCATCGCATCCAACGGTCGACGTGAATCGCACCCAACCGTCCGATGCGATGAACCCGTGATCGACGACCGCACGACCGTATAGTATCACGAGTATATATATATATATATATATATATATATATATATATATATATATATAGAGGAGCGATATCGTGCGGTCGGCCGCACCGTGCGGCATCGACCACGGGCCGTCGATCACGGGTCCATCGCATCGGACGGTCGGGTGCGATTCACATCGACCGTTGGATGCGATGAACCCGCGATCGGACGAACGACGTCGCGTCCGCACCGTGCGGCCCGCCGCATATTATCATTCGACTATATATATATATATATATATATATATATATATATATATATATATATATATATATATATATATATAGGGAAGTGATTCGGTGCGGGAATGCGGTCGTGCGGGAAGCGATCACGGGCCGTCGTTCACGGGTCCATCGCATCAGACGGTCGGGGGCGATTCATCTCGACCGTTGATGCGATGGACCCGCGATCGAACGATCGACGTCGTTTCCCGCACGACCGCATTCCCGCACTGAATCACTCGACTATATATATATATATATATATATATATATATATATATATATATATATATATGAAACCGATTAGGTGCGGCGAACGGCGGGTGCGGCAGCGATCATAGGTCCATCGCATCGGACGGTCGGGTGCGATTCACGTCGACCGTTGCATGCGATGGACCCACGATCGGACGGCTCACGTCGCGGCCGCACCTAATCGCGAGCGTATATATATATATAGTTTCGATTAAGTGCGGTGTGCGGTTGGTGCGGTGCGCGACGTGGGCCGTCCGATCGCGGGTCCATCGCATCCAACGGTCGACGTGAATCGCACCTGACCGTCTGATGCGATGGACCCGTGATCGACGGCCCGTGATCGCGCACCGCACCGACCGCACACCGCACGTAATCGCGACTATATATATATATATATATATATATATATATATATATATATATATATATATAGAGAAATGATAAGCTGCGGACGTGCGGACGAGCTCTTACGTGCGGATCGCGTGTCAGCCGTTCGATTGCGCGGGATCGAGTGAGAGCCGTCCGTTCGCGGATCAAAAAATCTGAAAAACTCAAACCAGTATAAAGGACCACCATATATGATGACCGTCCGATCAGATTTGATCGGATGGTCCAAAAAAAATGTATAAAAACCCTCCAACTCTCCACTCTCTATGCACTCTCTCTCTCTCTCTCGACTGGTGACCCCCAAATCACTCATCCCCCTCTCTCTCTCTTCTCATTGTTCTCTTCTTCTCTTCGATCTTCTCTTCGACCTTCTACTGAACAGGGTAAAAAAAAAATCTGGATCACTACCTGCTGCGGCCTCCGACGCTCAGCCACCCCCACCCCTCCTCGTGCTCGTCGTCCGCTCGACCACCCCCACCCCTCCCCGTGCTCGTCGTCTGCTCGGTCACCCCCATTTTTCAGATCTGATTGTTTATATGGTGGATTTTTTTTAGATCTAGGGTTTGTTTTTGATATTTATTTTCAAATCTAGATGTTTTTTCTGATTTGTTTGCAGATCTAGGGTGTTTTTTTCTCACATAGGATTTGTTTTTCAGAATTATTGATCAACCAGGATTTTTTTCATGATTTGTTTTCTGATTTGTTTGTTGGTTTGGTTGGGGTTTTTTTCAAAATAAATTTCTGATCTGATATGAAAATTGTTTTGGTTGGGGAAGTTTTTGCGAGTTTGTTTTACCTTGATGATGGGCTTATGCAAAACTCAATCATTTTTGGGTTTATTGAAATTTTATTGCATTTAGTGATTCATGCCGTCTTCATTGACTGATTTTTGTTATCAAATAAAGTTTAAGAGCTGTTAAGCTTATTATTTGCTCAAGAGCAGCAAAGATTAGATGAATAGCATTCTTTACTTGCATATCTAAATCAAGGTTAAGGTTTATGATATATATTGTTAAGCAAACCTCCTAGGTTCTCAATTGTCTCAACTTGCATTTTTTAAAAATTTAAACCAAGACTCGGATCATATATAATTTGATTTTGTGTTAAGAGTGAGTTATATAGTCAAACTAGCATGATCATGTATTTAATTTGTAGATGTAATATTTACTTCTTGTTTTCTTTTTATTTCAGGGGACAATAGAGGATGCAGAAGAACAACAGCTAGAGCACATCATAATACACTCATGAAAATGTCAAGCGAGATGCCCGATTTTATTTGCAGCCAAAGCTTGGTAACGCATCATAGAATGTTGCACTGGTGAAGAGATGCAGCAAAGATTATATGTAATGAAGTTGATATACAAAATTGTATATATACATAGTTTCCTTCTTTTCAAATGGGTGCATTCTTGTAGTTAGACCTGCAACTTGGATATAATAGAAAATTCTTTTTATTGAAATAAGGCCTTGAAGAGTTCAACTTGGCATCTGAAATTGTTAAATGTCCATCTTAGAATTTAAAGGCAGATAATGGTACATTGAAGTGAACTGCATAGCTACTTGTTTCTTCATTGTGACATTGAACAGGTCAAATAGGGAAACCTGGTTTTACAGTATAGATCATAACATTGTATGACAATAGTAGGCATAAAAATTTCAACATCACACTATATATTCAATATCAATGATACTATATATTTTTCAACATCATAACACAGTTTTTCAACATCAATTACATTATATCCTAACATTGTTGTTTCAATATGACTATATATTTAACTTCAATAAAACTCACCTGCTGCAACTCACCTAACTGGTTAATATTTTTAAAAAAAACCAAATGTTGATAACATCATCACAGTACTCACCTTGCTAAATCTGCTGCTATTATACGAGCAATTTAATATGAATAATCATTTATACAAAACAACAATCAGCAATGTCAATGTATTCAAAGTGCTGCAATCAATAATAACCTGTTCATAACATTTTGTATGCAATTCATTGTCCATCATCAGACCATCACAAGTCCATCATCAAAATACACATGCACACCATTTAAAAAAAACATCCTTAAGACTAACATTTAAAAAAGCATTCTTAAGCAACAGAACATATAGTGCAGGAGCTCAATTACAACATGCTTTTAGAATGTATGGCATGACTGTACATATAATACCAGTTACCCTTTCTTTGAATCACAAGAGGTCCTGGACCCAAGGGCTGCAGAATGTGACTGCCCAAATTAACATGGATCCAAATCTTTCATTCCTCATCCTTACAAAATCTATCAATATGAGAATTTGAGGAAGGACAAATCCTCCTAACCAGTTCACAAAACTAAGAAATTTTAATATTGCATAAGGTGGAATTTTATTAACCTTAATTCATCCCTTGAAAACAGTCAAGAAGAAAAAAATATATATACAGGCATGACTCTGCATTATTACAACCACAACTAACCAACCAAATCACACAATCTTACAGCTACATGGACCAAAGCAACCACAACGAGAGAACACACAGACACAAACACACACGTGAGAAACTTTGTGTTGTTGGAATCACATCTTGGACACTTGAGGGACTGTTCTGGCTGGGGCCTCACCTTCCTCTCTTGCTGCTGCTACTGCTGTGGATTCTTCTTCTGGTGGTGGTGGTGTTGTGATGATTTGGAGCATGCATGTCTTCCAAGGTGTGGGTTACCATGGCCTGTTTGGATTCCAATACAACAAGAATTAATATTATGAAACAAGGAATTAATACTATCAACAGAAGGGAGAGAAACAATTCAAAAAGTCTGATAAAGTGACTATGGAGTTAATAAAGTCTGTCTAAGAAAGTTTGATGGTGTCCAAGAAAGTCTGATGGTTTCTATGGAATTAATAAAGGAGAGAAACAATTAAAAAATTTGACTACATCAAAATGCTGGCAATGAAATCTCAAGTAATAGTATCCATAGTGATTGAATTATTTCTATTAGGAAAGCCTATCCATGGGTAGTAGGCAAACCTTACCACACCAATTCAACACAATTGAAATTTTCCAGCAACACGGTATCAACAAATTACCTCTATTTTTCAAGTTATTACAGAGCAAATGAACATTCACATGAATCTTGTCACACCTAATCTTGTCACACCTAAGTGCACAAGGATTAAATACATCTACACACCATTGTTCACTACATTTATTAAGGATACTATAAAGAGAGATTATCTGTGAAAGTTCATTCTGAAAAACTTTAAATTCTGGTTGAATTTTAACGAAATTTAATATCAATTAAAGTTATTGCTCACACACATGCAACATTCAGAGTTCAGACACCTCTAAACAAATATAAATTAAAATTCAAAGGGTGGTTGGCCTATCCAACATTCAGAAAAGAGACATACTCCATATGACAAAAGCAACTCTTCAACCTTATACCTCATCATGAATGGATAAATTCTCTCTATTGTCAAATTACCAAAGAACAGTGAGAAAAGCCAAACCTACAAGAAATTCAATGTAACTGATAGATTATTGTTTTATTATACAACAACAAATATCTTGGAAAATGCAAAGAAGATGTAGCATAAATTTAAGTTATGTTATGTGTTTTCCAAGATATTTGTTGTTGTATAATAAAACACCCTAGATCTGCAAACAAATCAGAAAAAACATCTAGATTTGAAAATAAATCTAAAAAACAAACCCTAGATCTAAAAAAAATCCACCATATAAACAATCAGATCTGAAAAATGGGGGTGACCGAGCAGACGACGAGCACGGGGAGGGGTGGGGGTGGTCGAGCGGACGACGAGCACGAGGAGGGGTGGGGGTGGCTGAGCGTCGGAGGCCGTAGCAGGTAGTGATCCAGATTTTTTTTTACCTTGTTCAGTAGAAGGTCGAAGAGAAGATCGAAGAGAAGAAGAGAACAATGAGAAGAGAGAGAGAGAGGGGACGAGGGATTTGGGGGTCACCAGTCGAGAGAGAGAGAGAGTGCATAGAGAGTGGAGAGTTGGAGGGTTTTTATACATTTTTTTTGGACCATCCGATCAAATCTGATCGGACGGTCGTCATATATGGTGGTCCTTTATACTGGTTTGAGTTTTTCAGATTTTTTGATCCGCGAACGGACGCTCTCACTCGATCCCGCGCGATCGGACGGCTGACACGCGATCCGCACGTAAGAGCTCGTCCGCACGTCCGCAGCTTATCATTTCTCTATATATATATATATATATATATATATATATATATATATATATATAGTAAACCGATAATATGCACCCGACCGTCCGATGCGATGGACCCGTGATCGACGACCGCACGACTGTATAATATCACGAGTCATATAGTAAACCGATAATATGCGGTCGTGCGGTCGCGATCGCGGGCCGTCCGATCGCGGGTCCATCGCATCCAACGGTCGACGTGAATCGCACCCGACCGTCGATGCGATGGACCCGTGATCGACGACCGCACGACCGTATAGTATCACGAGTATATATATATATATATATATATATATATATATATATATATATATATATATATATTGGAACGTTTGTTTCAATGGATGCTATTTATTGACGCTACAACTACTGTTTAGTTTTAACAAAGAAATTAGCATTCTACATCAAATTTATATATACAAGTATCCATTTCCTAACATATGGAAAAAATGTAAAATTCACATGCTCATAATATCATATCATTGAAGCAGTACTACTTTTGAAAAATTCACATCTGTTTTAATTTTTTTAATACCTCATCTAATAAGATGATATATATATATATACAGGGGCGGAGACTGGGGGTGGGGCCCAGGCCCCCCCAAGCCTCACAGTCACAGAGGTGAAGTTATAGTGTTATATGTTTTGTCTTTTGTTTTTTTGGTATGTTATACAACATTTCCAGTTACATATCATTTCCCTTGTGAACAATCACACACAAGTGAAGTCTCATGAGTCCCATTATTTATGAACTTAAAATTGGTTTTATAAAGGAATTAAGTGTATTCAACAGGCTATATCTCTTATATTAAAAAAGGGATAATGTTACATACAACTCCTTTCGAGCCCCAATTCTAGTTTACAAGTATTTTAAACTTTTAAAAATAATATACCTCATATATTCCAATGAATTGTGTGGGTGCATTTATAAAAAAATGTGAAAAAATTATCGAAGAATGTATCTTATTAGTATGAGTATGTGATTCGATTATTTTCTATAAACACATATGAGACTGGAATTGGAGCTAAAAAAATTGTGTACTAAGATAGTTCATACGCTACTTAATCCGTATTGTATCTCCGTCTACTGTCTCATACATTATGATAGGGTACACTATAATAATAGAGCTGATAGTCTGATACTGATACTATGATATGATGGTATCCTAGTGTATAGATCGCGTTATATGAAAGCAATTTTTTTACATTTTTTTATAAATATCCTATTCTATTTGAGTATACTTATATCAATATGTATTCAATGTACTTCATTGTGTGAATATTAAAAAAAAAAGAAAAACAGTGTGGATGGTATGAACTATGGACGCGGCTGCATGCGGGGCTGTATGTAACTCTTTTTTTTGTTATATGGTTCAAACAAAATTGGTTGATAATGTAATAAATTAGTATTGAAATTTAAAAATGTTGTGTTTGGTTTGTTTTACAGTTTGCACATGTTTTGATTTTTTGTAAAATATATATCTAAGTAATGAAGTACATTTATTTATGAAAAACAAAATGCGTGTTTATATGAATCGAATGCATATATTTAATATAGTTTATATAGAGATAGAGAAGTATGTATGTGATAACCAATTTCATACCGTGTTTTGGTTACGATGACTTTAAACGGGGCTCCAAATGGACCTAATGTATCAATATCTATTAAATTTTTTTAATTTTTGGAGTTTATTTTTTCTTTTGAAAATTTTGAGAAAAACATCGTTTTCTACACAATTTTTTTTTAATCTCTAGTTTTTAGGAATAGAAAAATCATAATTTTGGATTCAAAGACTTTGGGAACATGTTTTTATATATTTATCTTTTGTAAAATATTTTTTATTTTTTTACTCTGCCCCTGGCCCCCTTGTTTTAAATCCTAACTCTGCCCCTGTATATATATCCAACGAATTGTATGTACTAATTATTAAAAAATATGAACTACACGAGACTGTAAATGAGACTACGCCACATAATGTGTACATAAAAAGAATATCATGTGAGACTTATATTCGATCAATCATAAATTTTTTTTTGTCTAATCAATCAATAAAAAATAATAACGATGAAGGTTTCTCCAAACTTTTAATCGGTCACCTTTAGGTATATATTGTTGGGATGTCTCGATCTGGTGTATCACATCGAATGACCATGATGAAAATTATATTAGGATGGTCAACTAATTGGTAGAATATTAATTAAGATTTGATATTAATTAATATTTAAAGTAAATCCCCTAAAATAGTAAACAATATTTGTTTGTTAATTAGGAGAGCGAATATCTCCCAAAATCTAGAATTTGAGAACTATATTTATTTGTTAATTGTGAGAATACTTGGGGAGAAATTTATTAATCTCTATAAATATCCTCTAGGGTTTCATGGTAAGATTGAGAATACATTATACAATACAGAGATCCTAAATGAAGGTTGAGAGGGTTCTAAAAGAGGGTAACTTTACGGGAGAGTTTGCGAGTCTCTAATGTATCTCAACTATCAAAGTGAATTATCTGTTTTTTGCCCCATGGATGTAGGCCTAGCTAGGTCGAATCATGTGTATCTTTTGTTCTTTGTGTGAAGTTATATATGTTTCATTTTTGTATTCGATTTTATGTTTATTGTTGATTTCTGTGATTGCCTTCTCATGCACATATCATATGTGACATCTCGTACATCACTATCAACAAATAAATAAATAAAATAAAAAAGAATAAAAGCTTTTCGGACCTCCAAAGGTCACTTACTCACTTTCCTGTGGTTTCTCCCTCTCAAGTACCACGCCACAAACATGCATATATGTGTTGTTACTAATAATGCATGAGTTGATATCCATAATCCATTCAAGACATGCATCTCTATGATGGCATGGCAAATCGTACCACAAGGAAGGAGAGTTGCTCAAAATTTTATTTCAGGACTAATCTTTAAGAATTATATATATATTTTTAGGATATGATATATTGATATCTCTACCAACACTAGAGATATTCAAACATCAAATAAAGTCTGGTATTTGAATTACGGATCAAAACATACACAAATAGATACACAAATATCTTTCGGGATGATTGCATGTTTAACTATCACATGGTAAGGTTTAATTAAGATGCTGAAGATGGCAAATGACACGTGGGGGAAGTGTTTCGGTGGTGATATTTGTTATAGTGGGTACTACTGTCTGGTTGTTGGAAAAATATCTCAGCCACCTTTCACTGCTCGTGAAGGACAGACAGTACAAGAGATTGATAGTACTAAAAGAAAAACACATGATAGTGATAAATCACATGTAGTGGAACAATTGATTATGAGGTTCCATGACACATGATAGTGATAAATCACATGTAGTAGAACAATTGATTATGAGGTTCCATGACAAATACAAAGTTAACAATCTTCAAGACTACATGATGCATGTATCTTACACACTCTCTCTCTCTCTCTCTCTCTCTCTCCTCTCTCTCCTTATAGTGGAAAGGGATGGTGTGCAAGTTGGTCAGGATTACTGGCCTTATGAGTGTCGTCCCAATCCATAGTGGGCAGCCTAAAACATCCCCTATGGATTACTTAAGCTTGTGAACTACTATTAATTTCCCTCACTTATAGTATAGTAAAAAAAGAGAATAGTCTGATTAATTCCCATTAGAAGAAAAGAAGAGATCAATTGGGTTATCTAAAGAGATCTGGACTTTGGAGTAGCTTTGGCGTGTAAAACTCTATCGGCGCTCAGAATGTGTGATTCCCAATCGAGATGGGATTTGTTCAGTTTCAGATTACAACAATGCTCATCAATCCCTAATGATAGATCATGATGTCACACATTTAATTAAAATTGTTACAGAATTCACATTGTTATCCTTTTAAATATGCCTGCGGCCCCACAAAAACAACAGACACCCCATCATCAGTTCCATCCACTCTTGAATTTTTTTTTATTTAAACATTTAGCTAGATTTGGTGAATGAATCTTAACTTATTTCCTTAATTTTTTTATTATTATTTAAACATTTAGCTAGATTTGGTGAATGAATCTTAACTGATTTTTATTATCTTGGAGTCTTAACAACATTAGGAATAACATCACCTAATTGTGCATAAAAATCACATCACCTAATTGTGCATAAAAAGTGATGAATAGAAAAAAAAAATCAAATTTTCTATCTTCCCGGATATGGCAAGTTCTTGACATGATATACTAGATTCAATTAATTCTTACAAACCCCCACCTTTAAAACAAGGTGTTTTTATATGTATGGGAACAGAAGGGGTGGTGGAGGGAGGTCCCCCCATGAGAAGACAGTGCAACCACCCATCGCCCCTTTAGTTCAGATATGGTAGATTTTTTTTCTTCCACTTTTGTATTTTTGTTTTTGTTAAGGTCACGTTTGAAACGTGTTTGGATTAATATATTACAATATTTGGATGATTATACATTATACTTTTACTCGGTATTAAATTTAAATCAAATATGCTTTCAAAAGCATTGATAATAATTTTTTGGCAAAAATACAAATAATTTTTTTTCCCAGTAATATTCTAACAAGTATATTTGACAATATATAAGACTACATATGGAACTGTAAACGTGACATGTAACAACACCCATTAAAAATTTAAGTATTAAAACTCTTTTCAAAAACTACCCAAGCATTATATACAATGTTTTTATTACAGTACTTGCGTAATTTGATTTATTTTTTCAAAAGTTTAATTTTATGTAATGAAACGTAGCATTTTTTTTATAAGAACTAAAATGAATATTTGAACATACTCCTTTACATCAAAAAGTAAAAATCTTGTGTCAGTTAGATGAGTGCACAAACTGAATTACATAATTTTTTTTAATATTAGTATATACTATGTGCCTAAATGGATGATACATGTCCATTAATAAGATTCCGATTCATGTATTTTTAATTGTGACATGTATTTTTAATTGTGAAGGATGTTTACCTCTTTAATGGACACGTGTTGTTCATTTAGACAGATAATTTAAAATATCATAAAAAAATCTTATTTTATTTTATTCCTTGGTAAGTGAATTTTTTTTAATTATATATAATCCCTACACTAATTAATAATCATAACATAAAAAAATAACATGCAATCAGAACACCAACATGACCACCTTAAAAGATTACAATAACAAAAACTCCTCCATCTGATTAACCATCACCACCATTTCCCTTTCTCTGCAAGGGATTGACCTTATTTTTAACAAGCATTAGCGACGTGTTATGACAAAGGTGTCGCTAAAAATCTAAATTCTTGCAATGTCTATTTCTATCCAATAAAAGGAAGCCATTGAGCGGCACCGCCCCCAACCACCCCCCACGCCGACCTTCATCGGTTGTCGTGGCCGGTTCAGATGGTGGTTTGGCCCATAGAAACTCCCCTGTTTTTCTGAACAATTAATGTTTCTTTTTTCAACTTCTCCCCCAACCCCGCACATGCATCAATAAGCACCAAATTAAATAAAGAACATATGGGGTAGTGTGTTATGGCAGTTGGTAGTTTTTTTCTGGTGGAGGTTGGGTCACTTTAATTGGAGAGTGCTTTATTTAAATGTAATATATATTTTTGTTCTCTATTTTCAACTTGTTAGCACACGATGATAAGAAGACGTCGCCTACCAATGCATTAAACAAGGCACATACATACTTGTGTATATAGAGGACCACATGATTTGCACCCTCTTTTGTTACATCTATTATTCTCACTGGTCATTACTCTCATATATAAAAAAAACAGATTCATATATCAATTGTGAACCAGATCTCCACATTAACACCAAATCATTAGAAACTATATTTCATTGGGGAATGGAAACCATGTCATTGTAACATTTGACAGTCCAAGAAGACCTTGACCTTGATCTTGATAGTATCATTTGAAGAGGATTAAGTATAATCAATCAATGCCCATGTGGCAACTTCCAATAACTGGGATTGTAAGTTTGTAACCAACCAATCTTCTTCCAATCACATAAAAAAAAAAGTTTTCATTAGAGCATAGAACATGCATATTGTAATCCAACCATCTTGTAATCGAGGCGCATTTGAGCTTGCCCGCTGAATCCATCTGACTCCATGCATCTCCTTCTCTACTGTTCGAATTTTGAGATCTTATAAAAGATTAAAAGATGCAATCACAACCATCTTCTTTTGTGATTAGGGACATTGAATCTGAATAACTAAATTCATCAAAACAAGGACCACTACTGTTTTCGAAGGAGCATCCCATGTTCATGATTGGAATGTCTTCATGTACAAGGGAAAAAAAAACCAACCCCATGTGTGCAGGAGAAGTGGTTCTAGTACTGTTGTCCCTACATTGACAGTACACATGGATGTACTGTAATCCAACCATCTTGTTGTCCTTGACAGGATTAACGAAGGCACGTTAATCCTCTCAAGGACGAGATGATTCAGTCAGGCTTGCATTCCATTAATCATTTACAATCACTCTTCAATAAGAGACATAATTGTGATAAAAACATTTAAAGATCACAATCTCATATGTTTAATATGTTAGTTAATAAAGGGGAAAATCTGCCTGTGGAGGAAGGGATATGATAAATTATAAGGAAAAATTCATATAACCTCTTGAAATCTTGACTAAATCCATATAACCCTCTGCAATCTTCATATATCCATATAACTCCTGTAATCATATCTAAAATCCATATAACCCCCTGTAATTTGAGAAAAATTCATATAACCCCATGTAATTTAAAAAAATATTTTTCAAAATTACAGGGGGTTATATGGATATATGAAGATTGCAGTGGATTATATAGATTTAGGCCAGATTATAGGGGTTATATGGATTTTTTTCAATTTCGCCATTAACTCGGCTGACGGAAGGCGGACAGAAGGGGTTATATGGATTTTGAGTATGATTACAGGGGGTTATATGAATATATGAAGATTGCAGGGGGTTATGGTTATATGGATACAGGGGTTTATATGGATTTTTTCCTAAATTATAATAAGTTGAGGGATATGATCCCGCCCCCCCCCCCCCCCCCCCCCCCCCCCCCCCCCCCCGCATTATCATTATTGCTCTCTCTTCAAACCAACTTGCTTAAATGTAAAACACAAGTGAAAAAAACCCCATGTTGTTTGGACTGGAAATCTATGCTGTG